>CM071955.1:23187500-23612500 GCA_036784905.1 Acrossocheilus fasciatus | reverse complement strand
CCTTAATCTAGGTCAAACTGGTTTATAAAACAACCATCACATCACTTCCTGTGGAAGCTAACATTTTGTTGTGATGTCAGAGGGGGGAGAAATTAGAAACAGTTAGTTTTCCATTTAATTTGTTGTTAAACTCTCTTCTGTTAATGGTTGTTGTTTTACTTGTTTGGATAGCTTAAGTCTGATTCTGTTGGATGTTTACATTGTTTATTGTGTTTGTTACAAACAAATTTGTTTGTTTTCTCCCCCTATAAATAGGCTTGCTAGCTGGAAGGAAGTCAGTTTGTGTTTTTGTTTTTGGTTCTGATTGTTGATTGAGCAGTGTTACATACTTGGGCCATTTGGTTTAGCCAAATTAAGCACATTGTTGCTGTTTTGTTTCTTTTTGTACAGTTTTTATTTATTTTTGTTTTCTCATGCACTGTAAATATTTTTCACCTTCCAATAAAACACCAATTTTTGATTATTGCGCCAACATTTTGTACAGGACATAATTTCCTTTACCACTCCAACTGGTTGGCCTCCTACAAGTGGTTTTTGCCTTGGAACTTTCGCATGGATGCCGTTTTTGCCCAGTCTCTTTCTTATTGTTGAATCATGAACACTGACCTTAATTGAACTGACCTGCAGTTCTTTAGATGTTGTTCTGGGTTCTTTTATGACCTCCTGGATGAGTCGTTGTTGCGCTCTTGGATTAATTTTGAAAGGCCGGCCACTCCAGAAAGAAATTAACTCTGGACAGAGCCAAAAGGTATGTTAGAGAGTAGCTGGAGCTTGTCAACATCTGTCACAAATAGGATACATTTCTGCGTTTATTTTAGACAGCTTAACTTTTTCCAATAAATTCTGTGTAGCAGTTTGAACTGTATCAGTGAATGACAAGTGCAGATAGAAGAAGTATGTACATGACGAAGAGCTTTTACAAATTCCTCATCTGAGAAAACATGGTAAATGTCTGATTCCCAGTCTAACTTTATTGTAGACAAGGATGAAGAATCTGACATTACAGTAAATGAAAACATAGTTTTATATATGTTGGAGACAGCACCTTTGGAAACTTTTATTTCCAAGATTAATTTCTTATAAATTCATGAGTCTGTAGATACCTAAAAAAGTGAGTTTTTGGGAAGATTTAATTTTTCTGAAAGATATAAGAAAGTTACAAAAGTGTTCTCATGAAAAAGGTAATTAATATTTACAATGCCCTTTCTAAACCATAGTGCAAATGCTCCATCTGATATGGAAGGCAAAAAAGAAGGATTTTTATATATAGGAGACAGACCCGACATTGCCTGGAAACTGAAGTGTTTCCTAAATTGTTTCCAAATTTTTAGACTATGTAGAACTAAAGGGTTAGAAGAAAAGCAAGAAGATTTAATAGACAATGAAGAGCATAACAAGGCATGTAAAGAAACTCTGCTGCAAGAATCGGATTCCATTTCAACCCATGCTGGAACCCATTGACAAAGACCGTAATGTGACTGGCTCCAATATAAAATGCTATGAATATTCTCTGCCCAGTAATAAAATAAAAAATGGGGGAAAGCAAATCCACCTAATCTTTTAGGTTGTTCGAGAAATAATTTCTGAATCCTTGCTGAGCCTCCATTCCAAATGAAATCTAAAAATATTCTATCTAAAGTCTTAAAAAAAGTTTTTGGTTACACTTTATATTAGGTGGCCTTAACTACTATGTACTTACATCAAAAAATAAGTACAATGTACGGTTTCACTTTATTTTGATGGTCCCTTTAACACATTCTATTGACTATAAGTAATGTTGCACCTACATTTCTAGTAACTCTCATTAGAGTGTTAGTAGTGTATTAGTTGACTGGTAGGGTTAGGGTTAGATTAAGTTGACACATTCTTGCAAAGTTACTTATAGTCAGTAGAGTGTCTGTTGGGAGACCAACACAATAAGAAGTTAGTAGATATGAAGCAGACAGTCTACTAATACTCTTATGAGAGTTTGTTGACATGTAGTTGCAACATTACTTAGTGTCAACAGAATGTTCAAAAGGGACCATCAAAATAAAGTGTTACCCAATGTACTTATTGTGTTCATATTGTATTGCAAAACACTTTTGCTGCTATTGAGGTGGGATATGGGTAAGGTTAGGGACAGCTTTGGTGGTCTGGGTAGGTTTAAGGTGTAAGGGATGGGTCAACAGTGTAATTATAAATGTAATTACAGACATTAATTACAGATGTAAGTACATATAGGTGTTTTTGTAAATGTACATACAATGTAAAAACATGTATGTACGCAAAAAGTGCATTGTATCAAATGATTAATTTAAATGTAAGTACATAGTAGTTAAGGCCACCTAATATAAAGTGGGACCAAGTGTTTTGTATAAAGACTGGAATGCTTTGAAATAAGAAAAGAAATTTAGGCAAAATATTAATTTTTATGGCATTGATTCTGCCTACAAGCGATAGTGGAAGAGTTGTCCACCTAGCAAGATCTTGTTTTGTTTGATCCAAAATTGGAATAAAATTATGCTTGAAAAGATCTATGTACTTCCTTGTTACTATAACTCCCAGGTACCGAAAATGATCTGAAGCTAGCTTAAATGGGAAAATTAATACTGAAAGAGCTCTTGCAGCCGAATTAATTGGGAAGAACTCTCTCTTATTTAAATTTAATTTATAGCCCGAAATACTACTGAACTGTTTCAAAATATCCAAAACATAAGGAAAACAGGCTTCTGGATTTGAGACGTACAAGACTACATCGTCATCATAGAGAGAAATTTTCTGTTCTTTACCTGCTCTAAAAATACCAGATATATTATGATTAGAACGAAAAGCTATTGCAAGAGGCTCTATAGCTATAGTGAACAAAAGCGGGGACAGGGGGCAACCCTGTCTCGTCCCACGGTAAAGTGAGAAATATTCAGAGCTTATACCATTTGTTTTCACTGATGCCAAGGGGGAAGAATATAAGAGTTTTACCCAGGACACAAATTTATCACCAAACCCAAACTTTTTTAATGTATAAAAAAGATAGTCCCACTCAATGCGGTCAAAAGCCTTCTGAGATTAAAGATCCCCTGTCTATTTTTTATGAAGCCTGTTTGGTCAGGGTGAATAATGTCTTGCACAATGGTTTCCAATCTTAAAGAGAGAACCTTAGCCAGAATTTTCACGTCAACATTAAGGAGGAATATTGGACGATAAGAACCACAATCAAGCGGGGTTTTATTGGGTTTCAAGATCAGTGAAATTGATGCTTGATGCATGGAAAAGGGTAAACTACCATTATTTAGGGATTCTTCAAAAAATTTTCAAAAGATTTTCCAAAAAAATATTTATAAGATTAGAATCTTTAGGGGGACTAGATGTTACGTCCTCTGTCGTGTGTGTCATGTGTTCCCGCCTCTTGTGTCCTTATTTGGTCTTGTTCCGGTCCTTGTTAAGTGTGATTTATTAGTTAAGTGTTGTCCAGCCGTGTTTAGTCTTATAATCAGTTATTGTCATGTGTATTTAGTTCCTGCCTGTTTAGTTAGATTTCGTCTGGTCTACTCGTTATTCCCCGGTGTTCCTGTCTGTGTCTGCCTTGCCTTGTCCTGCCCTGCCCTAATGTCATGATTAAAGACTATTATTTTGAAGTTTATCCTCGTGTCCGTGTTCCCCGTTCCTCCCTGCTGTGTGCACCGTAACACTAGACTGGTATAAAAAGAATAAAATAATTTAAACTGATTATTAATTTCTTTTGGGTCTGATACAATATTTAGAGCAATAAAACTCTTTGTAGTTTGAAGTCTAAGTTGCAGTGCAGTTTATCACCAAATTCATAGAAACGGCATCGTGACTTGAGTAAAAGCTGCTCCGCTTAGTTAGTGGAGAGAAGATTATATTCAGACTGTAAAAAGGCCCTTTCATTATACAAAGATGGAGTTGGACGCTGTGCGTATTTCGGATCTATTTTGCCAATCTGTCTAGAAAGATCATAAAGCTTTTTATTGCATATTTTTTTTATATAAGCAGAACAAGAAATTATTTCTCCACGCAGATAAACTTTGAGTGTTTCCCAGAGAATAAGAGCAGAAATCCCTTCGGTAGTGTTTGTCTCAAAAAAAGTGAATTTTTTTTCAGAAATGAACTCAACAAAATAGCAATCTGATAAAAATAAGGCATTCATACTCCAAACATGAGAGATCCTTCCATATCCAGAAAGGGCCAATTCAATGATTACTGGAGCGTGATCAGAAATAATTATACTGTTATAAAGAGAGGATTTTACTTGGGAAATAAGTTTTTTGTCAATGATAAAATAGTCAATACATGAATAAGTGTGGTGAACAGGGGAAAAAAAGAAAAAGTTTTAGAGGAGGATTCAAAAAATCACCATACATCAGTAATTCCGTATCTTTCCAGAAAGGAATTAATTGTTTTAGAAGACTGAGATAAAATAGCTGGCTTAAGAGATGACCTTTCTAGAACAGTATTCAAGACACAATTTAAATCGCCTCCTAAGATTAATTGGTAAGAGTTTAAATCTGGGAGTTTAGAAAAAAGCGTAGTAAAAAAGTCTGGGTTGTCCCAGTTGTCCCAGCATAAACACTAACTAAAACTACTTGAATATCATAAAGAGCGCCTGAGACAATCACATATCTACCGTTGGCATCCGAGATAACTTCAGAAGGATTAAACAGAGTATTCTTATTGATTAAAATAGCTGTGCCTCTAGCTTTACAATTAAATCCGGAATGGAACACCTGTCCTACCCAGGATCTCATCAAACTTTTATGACAAGAGTTCTTAAGTCATGTGTCAGTTCCGGACACAAGTGGAGAATAGACGTTTATTTTTTACATTTATTTTGTGTACCATCAGCCATTTCTTACTTGATCACTCTTTTTTGTCATAACCTCCACCTGAAACCATCTTTTCTCATTTCTAACATCGGTATGCTTATGCTCCATAGAAATGCATAGAAACTTTCCTCAGGAGAGACAGGGCAGGGTTAAATTAGTTAATCGGAATGTAAAAGGGTTAAATAATCGAGTAAAAAGTGTAAAGTTTTTTTGTCCAATCTGATGATGCTAAAGGCTAATATATGTTTTCTGCAGGAAACTCATCTTAACATTAATAACACTAAAAAATCTGACTGACAAAAAAAGGCAGTCAGGTACAGGGAAAACAGGTTAACTAGTTCTAATATCTTTAGCTGTCCTTTCGGTAGTACTCCGTGAACAGGAATGCAATATAGAATACATTATCTCAGTAATATAGGATGCATAACATCAAATTTAAGGTTGAACTTGGCTGTTATGAAGTGTGGACAAGTTCAAGAGACTTGAGAAATGGTCAAAATCAAGTATGGGTTGCCTACTTTTCCATAGCCTAGATCTAGTTCAGGGAACTCTTATTCAATTTTACAAAACAAAAAGATGGCAGTCCCTTTCTGTGCTTAGATCATATCTGTCAAACTTGGCTTGTTGCAGTCTAAATGAAATCCGCCGCAGCCTGTGGAGTTTGGAACATATGTCGCTGTCCCTGGAAATTGACGCATAGTCTGGCCGGGTGCAGCATTCCGTAGGTAATGCCGGCGTTGCGAAGTGAAGTTTTTACATCCTTGAACTCGGCCCAGCGTCTCACCACCTCTGCGGACATGTCCGGAAAAATACGAGCAACTGCACCATTAAACTCCAAATGTCCCCGCTCGTGGCTCAATTTCAAAATGAGTTCGTTTGTTTGATATCGGTGGAGTTGAACTAGAATATGCCTAGGGAATGCATTGCGTTGGGATTTTTGCCCGACACGGTGGACTCGATCGATTTCAGGGGGTCTCTCAAAAGCGCCTTCTCCGAAGAGCTCACTGAACATTGAGGACATAAAAGTCACTGAATTTTGGCCCTCTGAGCCTTCTGGTATACAATGATACTTACATTTTGTCTCCGCGAACGGTTTTCCAGGTCGTCCAGCTTAAGTTTGAGGTCAGTGTTGTAGCTTGTAATGTATTGCACAGCTTCTCCACTGCTGTCAGACGGCCATCAGAATCGGTAAGTGCGGTTTCAATATCGCTGATCTTTTGGGCTTGTGAAGACAGCGTTGTTTGTAGCGTGGACACTGCAGAACGAAGTTCGGATACAAACTCAGATCGTAGTGAAGAAATTTCAGAGCGAAAGGTGGATGAAATTAAGTCCTTTAAGGAAGCTGGTGTTATCTCCTCCTCAGCTTGGACTGGAGCATTAGCTTTAGCATTAGCTGCCTGTTCATCCCCCTTGTCAGTCAGCATTTCTACAATGTTTCGCCCTGCCTTTCCTGGTTTTGGCATTCTTCTTTAGAATTGTACAATCAAGTCGATTGCTAGATATGTATATAACGAAAATAAATAAAACTACTGAGAGCAAACAAATGAATGTTCAAAGGAGCGATTTCCAACCACGTCTACTCGCCACAAGGCATACCCCGGAAGTCTGATATTGGATGATTTTTAGCAATACAAATTAATGTATGGCATTTATAGTCCATATCTCATATTTCCTTAATGTCTTTTATCTTCTGCAGTGTTAAAAATGTCACATGGATGGAAATATGCATGGAAATGTTATGCAGATGAGAAAACATCTAAAAAAGTCAGACCACTTCTGGAAAAGCATTATTTGGGCGGCTGAAATTAAGATCAACCTGTAGGAGAATGACTGGAAGAAAAAAGTATGGAGAAGGCTTTTTTTTAACAGCTCATGATCCACGGCACACAACATCATCTGTGAAACATAATGGAGCAGTGTGATGGCATGAGCATGCATGGCTTCCAGTGGCACTGGGTTACTGGTGTTTAGTGATGATGTGACAGAGGACAGGAGCAGCGGAAGAATTCTGAAGTGTATAGGGATATACTCTCTCCCCAAATTCAGTAAAATGGAGCAAATTTGATTTGACAGCACTTCATAGTACAAATGGAACATACAGCAAAATAAATCTAGGAGTTTCTTGAAGGTAAAAAAAAGGAATATTTTCCAATGACCCGATTGAGCATGCATTTCACTTTCTGAAGACAACACTAAAGGCAGAAATGCCCACAAACAAACAACAACTGAGGTCAGCTGCAGTAAAGGCCTGGAAAAGCATCCCAAAAGATTAAACCCAGTGTCTGGTGATGTCCATGAGTTCCAGACATTTACATTTGGTCATTAGCAGACTCTTTTATTCAAAGCAACTTACAAATGAGGACAATGGAAGCAATCAAAATCAACAAAAGAGCAATGATATGCAAGTGCTATAACAAGGGTGAATCCCATTTCTCTGTCTTACCCCTTCCCCTTCCCCTACCCCTTCATCTTACCCCTAGCCCTTGTCCTTCGAAACCGAGTGGTAAGCGCTAGGGGTAAAAACATACCCCTATGAAATGAGACACCACTTGGTTACGGTTACGTCATCATACACCGTCGCTAGCTGGCTGCTGCGTCACCAGAGCTGACAAGTGGTGATCACAAACTTTGGATCGTTTTACAAACTTGTTAAAACTGTAGATATGCATGTGTCCATTCAAGGCTAATCTGCGGGACTGTTGTGCAAATCAGCAATGTAACGTTAGCGTAGCAAACTAGCGATTTTTTAAAACGTTTCAATTACGAACATGGTTGCAAATATATATGTACAGGACTGTCTAGAGCACAAAACAAGACTGTCGTAATTTTTAAATAAATTATTTAAGCCGAAAATACTTTATTGTTGCCGGTTGCGCAGTGTGTTTTGGGTACCCCTTGGTTTCAAGTAAGCTTGCGAATATGCTTGGTTTTAAGGGGTATCTACCCCTTCCCCTTAGCCCTACCCCTCGATCAAAATGAGAATTGGGATAGCCCTTATTCTCACGTGAACGCGCAAAACTAAGGGGAAGGGGTAAGACAGAGAAATGGGATTCACCCCAAGTCTCAGTTTTTTTAAATAAAAAGAAAACAAATAGAATAGAAAAAGAATAGAGCAAGCTAGGGTAACACTTTATTTTTATAGTTCACATTAGACATTATACTAACAGTAAGTAACTTTGCAACTACGTCAACTAGCAGTCATTAGAGTATTAGTAGACTGTCTGCTTAATATCTTCCAACAGTTTATTTTGATGGGTCCACAACATACAACATTCTGAGTATTAGAAAGTTTGCAAGTATATGTCAACTTATTCTACTAACCCTAAACCTACACTCTTAAGAAAAATGGTTCTAAACAGTACCTGTTACGGTGCACACAGCAGGGAGGAACGAGGAACACGGACACGAGGATAAACTTCAAAATAATAGTCTTTAATGATGACATCAAGGCAGGGCAAGACAAGGCAAGGCAGACACGGACAGGAACACCGGGGAATAACGAGTAGACCAGACAAACACTAACTGAATAGGCAGGAACTAAATACACATGACAATAACTGATAATTACTAAAACACAGCTGGACAACACTTAACTAATAATCACACTTAACAAGGACCAGAACAAGACCAAATAAGGACACAAGAGGCGGGAACACATGACACACACGACAGAGGACTCCCCCCTCCCGAAAGGCGCGACCCGCGCCGTAACAGTTCCACCAGAGAGGGGGGGTGGGCACTCTGGAGGCCCCTCAGGACAGACATGGACAGTAACACAGGACGGGGACCTCCAGAGCGTAACAGACCGACGGAGGCCCTGGCAGGGCTGGGAGCTCAGGCGGTCAGGGCTGATGGTCTTCGTGGCCGTGGCCTCGGATCCCTCGGCCCGGCCACTCCACCCGGAGCTCTACTCAGGAGCCCTCCAGGGCTAAACGAACAGGACAGGACACTGGCCAGACACACACACTAGACAAGACAAGACAGGATAGCCCTCCAGGGCTAAACAGACAGGGACAGGACAGGCCAGACACACAGACAGGACAGCCCACAGGAACAGGCTCGGAAGCTGAGGCTTCTTCTGGGCTTGACAGGGAGTCAGGGGCCCTCCCAAGGTCCCTCAGCAACCGCCTCCACTTCCACGACAGGGGGGCAGGCGGCGGGATGGCCTCCATGGCCACAACAAGAGAGCCGCCCTCGACGAGTCTCCATGGACAGGACAAGACTAGGGTTTATTTAAAATGTTCCTGTGGGCAAGACAAGACCGGCACTCCTGGCCGGAACGTGTGGACTACTCCACGGGGACTGGACTGGAGTCAGCGGCATCCGGCGGGCTTGAGTCAGCGGCGGCCGGCGGGCTTGAGCTCCAGGCAGGCTAGGGTGAGCCGCGGACGGCGGCGTGATCTCCCGCGAACAGCAGGCCTGGGTGAGCCGCGGATGGTGGCGTGCTTCTCCTGCGAACGGCGGGCTTGGGTGTGCCGTGGTCGGCGGGTTGGCTTTCCCCGCGGACGGTGGCGTGATCTCCCGCGAACGGCGGGTCTGGGTGAGCCGCGGACGGCAGCGTGAAGTGAGCCGCGAACGGCGGGCTCCCTCATTTGCAGGGACCGGCGTGAGCCGCGGTCGGTGGGTTGGCTTTATATTATGGTCTTATATTATCTTGTAACCTCTATTAGGGTTTTTACATAATAAAACAACAACAATAGCATGTCAGTTAGTTACTTATTAATTAATTAATTAATTTATTTATTTATTTTTAATGACCTGCAAAATTGTAGCAAAAAATGACAGTTCTCTAACAACAGTTATTAGCAGAATACATAAATAAATGACAATTGACATTGAACATAAATAAATACTTAAAGTAAAACAAAATAGAAACAGAAAATAGTGTGATGAAGACCAAGTTCCAGGGAAATACTGTATTTTCGTAATCCTCTATGATGCCTGAAAGTCCATCATTATGCATATTTTGGTGTGATTGAGTGGCAGTTTCTCTCTGCGGATGAGAGAAGTTGTAGGGCTGTCAAAAAAAAAAAATGAATTTTGAATGTCGAATTTAAAATAAAAATCCACATTCGAATGCAAAACGTTGCATTTGAATTTTTGGGGTGCGTAAGGCAGCCTTATCTGGCGCACGAGATGCGATGAAGATGTAGGTCATTGCTTTTTTTTTAGCCTATCCAGTTGAACCCACTGGATAGGTTGTTCATTTAAAATACTGCGAAAAAAGAGAACATCAATGCGGAGATTATGTTGTTTATGTCAAAACTGGAACCAAGCCATTCACACAGAACGCATATTTATCGCATTTTCTAGAGGGACATCTATTACCGTTGCACTCGCCTCTCGCAAAAGAGAATCGGATATTTAGAAAACCATTTAAAATAATTGTAAGTTCAACTTTGTACATGTCTTAAAATTATGGCGGAACGGGTCTCTCCCCATTCCACTGCATCTCATGTTTTTAAATGAAAAAAAAAGTTACTCTTTGTGATGGGTTTTCCGTGCTTTGTATTAAACTTGTATACATGATGCTGTTTTGTTTGTAATTGTTTAAGCAACTTAATTATATAAGGTTAAACATTTTTTTAAACATTATGCACATTTTTCAAAGATAGTCGTGTTATTTTATGCTTTGAAGAACCGTGGATTAGTAATACTTTGCTCGATGTGCCCTCTTGTGGCCACAGGAGAGAAGCCAAAAGCTTTGTCCCCCCTAACTGAAATTATGCCTTTTAAATTCGAATATAATAACAACATTTATTTAGTTAGTTTTTCAGCCATTTTGACAGCCCTACGAGGTTGTAAGATGTGACAGCATCTGAAATGCACAATTGACCTTATGCACGGTTACTTCCTGGTTGTAGATAAGCCAGCTCAGTCATTTCCGGTCAAGTGTACTGTGCCGTAAGAGGAGCGTTCTTTACTCGGTTTCTCTACACAATCCACTCACAATTAGGAGAAAAGTTTTGTTTGTCTAAGATGACCAAACGTCCACATATTCCATTTCAGGAATGACAAAATGCGAATGTTAAACTTACGCGAGGGAATCCGTTAAATCACGCCGCGAGTCATATGATTGACAGCGGCAACGGAATGAATCACCTGGCGAGCCGATGTCAAAATAAAGCTGTGCATTAAGTGATTCAGACTAAATTCAGACTAACAAAACTACAGGTCTGTGTTGGATAAAACTTAAACGATGTAGCCTGGTTATTTAAATTAAATCGAAACATTTAAAAATACTGAATGCATTATTTATTTGTTATACCAATTTATTTAATTTGTATTTGACTATATAGGTATTTAAATAATTCAGGATTATAGGCCTGCACTTGCTATACTTCAGTGCGACAAAGTACTAAATTTGTTATATTATTTATTTTATAATAAATCAAAAGACGTGAAAATATAAGTTGAAATGGCAGCTGCAGCTGATGAGTGATCCTATACTGCCATCTCTTGGTTATAACGGTAATTTCATTTTCATTTTAAAAAGTCTATTTTTTCGCTGAGACACGTTAGCATATTTCTTCATGTCGTCTCCATGAATGAAAACTGAACCTTTAATAATGTGAATTTATCACACAGAGTTGAGAAATAATAAATGGCTTACATTTTTATAAGATTTTACAAATGTGTTCATGGCTTTGAAGGTAAGATATTGATTATGACACTGTATATTAATTAATCCGCAATCATTATTTACGGTGTTGCAATTATTTTGTTTCTCAGTTTCTGATAAGAATGAGGCAGGAGATGTTTCTGTGAGAGTCTCTACCTATATATAGCACATATACAATGAACTTCACCGGAAGATTATGAGCTGGCTTATCTTTATCCGGAAGTTCTAAATAGCGCTCCGTGCATATGGTCAATTGAGTTTACAGTTACAACGTGTCTCCTTCCATTTGTTTAAAACAAATTACAGTTACAAACAGTTACAATTTGAAAGTTAAATTATAGACATTTTAAAAAAGAAATTATTTACCAACATCACCA
The DNA here is from genome assembly GCA_036784905.1 of Acrossocheilus fasciatus. Classification (NCBI taxonomy): domain Eukaryota; kingdom Metazoa; phylum Chordata; class Actinopteri; order Cypriniformes; family Cyprinidae; genus Acrossocheilus; species Acrossocheilus fasciatus. The sequence continues at coordinate 23,600,678 of CM071955.1, read as the reverse complement.
AATCAATACCAGACCAAGCATATAGGGAAACAGAAGGCTAAAATGCAGAGGAGTACGCAATCAGGAAGAAGAAAAAAAAAAAAAAAACGGAACAGGTGCGGGGCTAACTAACAACAAAAGGGACTAATGGATTACTAAGGAAACAGTTTAAACAGGAAACTAATTCAGGGGAACAGAAATACAGAGAAACCAAAATGTAACAGCACAGAAAAGAAATGTGTTGATGCCAGAGGACTGGTTCAAGCTTACTGAAAAACAACAGTAACTCAAATAACTACTCAACCAAAGTATGCATAAGAGCATCTCAGAATGCACAACAGCTACAGCAGTGGAAGACCACACCGGGTGCCACTCCTCTCAACTAAGAACGGGAAACTGAGGCTACAATTTGCACAGGCTCACCAAAATTGAACAGTAGAAGACAGGAAAATGTTGACTGGTCTGATAAATCTCAATTTCTTCTGCATCCCGCCTTGTATCAATGGTTCAGGCTGAGTGTTGTGTGTTGTTGACCATGTCCATCCCATGACCACAGTGTACCCATGTTGTGATGGCTACTCTCACCAGGATAGCATGCATAGTCACAAACTGGTTTCTTATACTCAAATGGCCTCCACAGTAACCAAATATCAGTTGTTACTTCTTGAATGCATTCAGTGATTTTTATCTCATTCAAGAAAAAAAAAAAAAAAATCAACAAGTATCCTGAGGTGAAGAGCTGGATCCAATTGCAGTGTGTTTATTAAACAAAAACAAAAGTGCTGGTAAAACAAGAAATCAAGGAACACAAGGAAATAATCTGGACACTAAAGTGGATCACTGGACAAGTAGATCACTCAACTGGACACTGGATCACACCTGACAATGAACACAGGAAACACAAGGACATTGTTTTAGGCATAAAAACAAGTAAGGTCCCAATAAAGCATCATCCATTTATGAATTACACTTATTATACACTTACTACAGTGTAAATAGTAAAAACATTATTAATATTTAATATTATTCACAATTTCATATTTTAACTTAATTCCATGTCGTTATATTAATACTGCAGTTTTATACAAAAGGAAGTCAATAGCATTACAATTCTGTAACTGTAATTCATGTGTAAATGCAGTCTCAGATCCAGCTTCTGTACTTCCTTTACTGTGTATGACAATAGCTAAAACTAGATGAACTTTCAAAAGAATAACCTCAAACAATGGAACCTCTTGTGTTTCATATTATGTTTAAATTTACAAATTGCTTTTAGCTAATAAGCCCATTTCCATGTCTAATGCACACACCACCCGCCACATCTTTCTATGCTTCTGATAACCTACTGCCGATTAGAAGATAACATTTTCCGGTAAATTATATTTGCTGCTATGTTTAACTGCTCAACCCCTGCAAACAGTATTATCAAGTGAGAAAATCAGGTATGGCTCATGGCTTGGGTGACACAGACAGAGGCCCCAAAAGGAAAGAGAGGGGGTGTGAGGAAATAAGTCAGAGAGACAGAAAGAGTCCTGCAGTATAGAGTCCTTGAGTGACTTACTTACGGGAAATCTGTGATGACATAATTTGCATATTACTATTTTAATAATTTTGGAATTTGCAAAATTGATCGTCTTACTGACGAATCATGTACCTTAGGGTCAGAAGTGTGGGAAGTATTTGTATATCAAGACTTAATTTTTGCATGAATGTCACAGGGGATTACTGAAAGGAGAGAAAACTTTTAAGAGGGACAGGTTAAGACTAAATTTTGAGAACAGGGTTTTATCTTACCTGTAAAATCAATTACTTTTACAAGACTACAGTTCCCATGCAGTCTGAGCACTGAACACTGATTGGTAAGAAGAGATTGGTTAAGTTTACTAAGGGTACAGGTCTACAAAAGCTGGGTTAAGATGTGGTTTAAGATGCCTGTGTGATGTATAACCTGTTAAAAGCACTGGGAGATTGAGGAGAAACAAGACATAGAACATAAGAGCAATGACAATATAAAAAAGTCAACAGTTTAATGAGCACTATCCGAAGGAAAGCCACTGTTGTCCTCTTAAAAGCTGCTTTTATAGAAGCATGGTGTCTTTATCCATCATCTTCAGTTGTTTACTCCCTTGAGAAGTGTGGCCATACTAGCTAATAAACTCTATGGTAATATACAGGTGTTTCTCTATAAATTAGAATGTCATGGAAAAGTTCATTTATTTCAGTAATTCAACTCAAATTGTGAAACTGTAAGGTTTGTTTCTGGTGGGACAATCATTAGTGGCGCTTGGTAAGGTTTGTTGTTACGGTAAATGTTGATATTTTAATCTAATAAATGTCGTCTGCTTTTGTAAACCAAATTAAATTCATGTTTGCATTTCCCTTTTTTTTTTTTTTGGAAAGTTATGTTCAGTAATTAACAACACTGTTTTGAGCTTCTTGACGTGACATATTTGACCTTCTGTCCCTTACAAAAAATTACTGCAGTTTTTAAAAAAAAAGTAATACTGCAGTTTTTGTTACATGTAGAAAAATGCAGTTTTTTCGTGTCCAAAAAACTCTACTGTTCTACTGCAATACATCTGAAGTACTATTGAAATACAACTGCAGTAGAGCTGTAGTATTACTAACAAACAACTGCAATAGAACCACAGTATTACTGCAATACAGCTGAAGTATTACTACAGTTATACTGCAATAAATCTGCAGTAGTACTGCAATATATAATACAACTGAAGTACAATTCAGTACTACCAAAGTGCAATACTAATAAAATGCTGTACAGTAACACTGAAATACAACCAGAATATTCAGAATAACAAGTTTTATTTTACACAACTGCAATATAATGAATTAAGGTACAAAACAACAGTGAATGTCTCAAACAGCAATGCAGCAATAAATGATTTTACTTTTCTTTAAACTTAAAATAACAGGCTGAGAGTTACACTAAATGTATTTAGTGTTTATTTACAAATCACGCAATCATGCACATTTCTTCCCGCATTATTCGGACAGGTTTCATTTTTTGAAGAGCTTATCCTCATCATTCCGCTTGGTTCTTATGACTGCCTTCATCTCAGATGTGGAAACACTATTTTGGATGTAGTCTGGAAAAACAAACAAACAAACATCAGAAATTCTCAAGTTTCAGTTACACTTTTCACTACAGGCATATTTAGTATGCTTAAAATAAATTTTGAATTGTGATGTCACCAAGTGTTTGTGTAAACTATTCATTCTACTCCCAATTAATTTCTTATGACATATTGGTCAGCATTAACAATGTCTTTGAACACTCCAGGTAACAGAAGATAAAAGGTTGGTTCACCCAAAAATGAAAATTCTATCATTAATAACTCACCCTCATATCGTTCCAAACCCGCAAGTCTTTCGTTCATCTTCAGAATGTTTAATGCCTGTAGGCAATGTTTAAGCCTTATGTGTAAGGCTTAAACATTGCCTTCCTTGCTTTGTAATACTAAATGAAACAAATACATTCATAAAATATCTCTGTAATATGCAGTTAGTTGTGTATTTTTTTAATATATAAAACAGGTGGCACAGGTTCCCCTTGTTTTTCTTCTCTGTTATATCAGTTATTATACTTTACACCTATGGGCAGTAAGCAGAATGAACATTATCTTTGTTACACACAATGCAGGACAAAATTACTCGATTACAGGAAAATTAAAAAATGCTAACCATGGATAACATTTATGATGTGGAAAAGCATATACAGTGCGTGCATAATTATTAGGCGATTCAATATTCTGATCATATTTTTTTAAGCACTTTTACCAATTCCAAACCACATCAATCATAATAACTACTATTAATTTTGTGTACGATCATTTTATAATTATATAATCAACAAGAACTGGAACTGAAAAACGCTTACTGATGCTCCAGAAGGAAACACGATCCATTACTTTTAAACAGAATGAAGGAGTACATTTTTCTTATTTTGCCTAAATATTTTTTTTCATTTAGTACTGCCCTTCAGAAGCTACAGAAGATACTTCCCAGACAGCAAGCAGTGTCGGCCCAGATCCGGCCCACATGGATTTCACACGGGCCAGATGCTGTCTGGGTTACATGTTTCCCACAAGACAAAATAAGTTCAATTTACCCTGATCTTCAAATTCAAAAAGTTTCACCCCCTTAATGCATTATTTTTTCTTCTGGAGCATCAGTGAGCGTTTAAACCTTCTGTAATAGTTGTATATGAGTCCCTCAGTTGTCCTCCGTGTGAAAAGATGGATCTCAAAATCATACAGTCACTGCTGGAAAGTGTTCAAATACACAAAGATGTTGGAAAAGCACAGCATTTGTAGGAGCTGAAGGATTTTTCTGAAGAACAGCAGACAGTTTAACTGTTCAGAACAAACAAGGGACTCATGAGCAACTATCACTAAATTAAAAACACACAGCTGTCGATCATTCAGGGAACAACACAGTATTAAGAATCAAGTGGATGTAAACAATGGGGTCATTTTTATAAATTCAACATTTTTTTTTCTCTTGTGGACAATGTGTAAATGTCTTATCCCTCTTATTTTGGTAAAATAATTCACATTTTGCAGATTCTGCAAGGTGTATGTAAACTTTTGACCTTATGTGTGTGTTTGTGTATATACTTACTGTATGTATGTGTGTGTGTGTGTGTGTGTGTGTGTGTGTGTGTGTGTGTGTGTGTGTGTGTGTGTGTGTATAATATATTTAATATATTAATATTTTAATATTAAAAAGATATTTAATATTTTTTTTTAGAGACAACAAAAAGGGGGGAACTGTCTTTAAGCTGTGGAGTCAGATGGAGGGCTCGCATTTACCTCAAAAACGGCATTGCAGAAGACTCGAACAACTAGAACCAACTCAAGCACACAATGGTGACACGCATTTGTAAGACCTTTCCCTGTGATATAAAATTTCCCTGTGGTAATTATTCAGATTCTTCTCATTCTCATTGTGTAGCACTGTTTTAAGCTTGGTGAATATTATGTACGGTAAGCACTAGAAATAGAGACTTGTACTAGTTGGGGTAGTTTTTTAAATGAACTTTAATTTTGTTTTTGATGCAAAAATTATCAAAAGAAAAGATGTAGTGTATTAAAATATGTTTTGTGTAGTAATTCAATTGTTTTAATATGAATATTGTTTTAATAGTGTTCAGGACAATAATTGTCTGTACAGCTAAATTGTTTCTTTAAACTTTTGTTGTCTAAGACATTCGTATTATACCTTAAGACAAAAAAATATATATATTTAATTATGTATTATGTACCCAGACAGCAACATAGTTCTGGCCCAGATCCAGCCCACATCTGGCCCGTGTGAAATCCATGCGGGCCAGTTGTGGGCCGGATCTGGGCCGACACTCCTTGCTGTCTGGGTAAGATGCTTGTAATCATTGCTTTAAAGGTATTTATCATTTCTACTTAAATAGTCATTATCTACTTGTTGTCACGGATCAGTCAGGCCCTTCACTCCACCAATCACATCGTTCCACATCCCCCGAGTATTAATCACACTCCCCTGCACCTAATCATCATGCCAATCACCAGCACTATAAAGGATCACCACACACACACTTCAGCGTCCGATCTCGTCATTGCTATGTGGACTCAACCTCTTGGTATCCTGTATCTGAAAAGACCATATCCTTCCGAGAATCTAAGAAATACTTACCCTGTCTGATTTACCTGCTGTGTTCTCCCACCTTGTGTCCTCCTCTCTTCATAGAGCTCCGTCCTCAAAGTGTGTGTGTGTCTTCCCGGATCGATCCTGTCTCGTCTCCCTGTACGCCTGAGGAAAAGAAAAGAATCATCAGCACGTCATATTATCCATTTCAGTACCATTCTGAAGTCACCTACTCACCTTGCAAGAATCCTAAAGTCACCTGAGTGTCTCACCTGTTTTAATAAACACCTATTTCTCGTTTACCATCTTCGTGTCTGAGTCCATCCATAACACTTGTATGATTTGTATTATCCGGTAACTGTACAAATACTGTGGCATATGGACATTACTCTTTTTATTTGTTACTTTTAAATGCAATACTCTTCTTAAATGCATTTTCTGTAAAGCTGCATTGTAATATGTATTGTGAAAAGCACTGTACAAATAAACAAATTGTGTTTGAATTCTAGATATGTATACAGCTTATTTGTGTGTGTATGAAGGCCTCTATATATATATATATATATATATAATACACAAAATGAGCTGGCCCAGATCCGGCATGGTACTGGACCAGATCCTGCCCACATTTGTGCCAAATCACCATAAAGGAATCCGCATCTGGTCTGGAGCTGGCCCAGTTCTGGTCCAGATCCGGAAAAACCGGATCCATGCCGGTATTGGCCCGTTGTGCCAAAAGACACCAGCCCGAGTCCGTTACACAGATCTGGTCCAGAACGTCCGATGGGTCTGGACCAGATCTGGCCCAAATGATTTTTGCTGTCTGGGGAGGGCCCAATCATAATGAATTCACTGTTAACTACTTACTGAACTCAGCTCATGATTTATGTTATACTTTCTATCAAACACACATGTGCTAACACAGTGAGTATTCAGCCCGGTTAAGAGATGCTGTGTGGATTTTCAAGAAGTCAGAGAGCGGAGGTACAGGCTGTGTTTGGATGAACAGTGAACTCTTTCCAGTTTTTGAGTATTACTTTAGGAATTGTTCTACAAATGTTCTTTGTGGGTTTTTATTATTTTTTTTATTAATCTGTGTATAAGTCAGTGAGTTTAAAAGGAAAGAGATACAACAGACAAGATCAGTCATTAGTGTATTTAGTATTTTCTACACTTGATAAGGAGAATCAATTAATCCTTTGCCACCCAATAATGTTTATGACAAAGCTGAAGATGTCAAATGCTCAAATTATGATAGTATTAAATTATTTAAATTAATTTCAAAGTCAGAGTATTTCTTATTCCTTCTTAAAGAGGCTGTTTGATTTAGTTTACCCATAAATGTTAATTAATGCATTAACTATAAAACATGTACTAACATGTAGTTAAGGCTGCCGTTATTCATGCATGAATACGTATGACTCCAGTTGTAGTTAATGATAGCTCATAATTAGTTAACTCCCTTAATAATCATTAGTACATGTTAAATTAAGTATTAAATTAGGCATTAGTACATGATTATTCATGTACCCTTATTGTAAAGTGTTACCAGAAATTGAATGCCATGTGTTTACTATGTCAATGTCAATTTATTCCTAGAGCACAATTTAGAACAATTTAAAGTTGACCAAAGTGTTTTACATTAATACACACAAAATAAAATTAATTCTCTTAACAAATAACAAAAAACAAAACAGAACAAAACAACGTAAAGAGATTAAATTAATCTCTACAATACATTAAAAGCCAGAGGAAGCAATTTAGCCTTAAAATCTGACCATGTTTTAGCAGTTCTGATACACAATGGAAGATTATTCCACAATTTTGGCAATCACAGAAAAGGCCTGATCCCCTGTGATTTTTACTCTTGCCCAAGGAACAGTCAACAGCCTCTGATCAGATGATCAGAGATCTTGATGGGTTGTGTAAGAGCAACATATTTAACATATATGTTGGTGCCAATCTGTGTAAAGATTAAAAAATAAAAAATAAAATAAAAAACAATTAGGCAAGACAAGGCAAGTTTATTTATATAGCACATTTCATACACAGTGGTAATTCAAAGTGCTTTACATAAAAGGAAGTGAAATAGTCATTAAAAATAATAATAAATCACAACAATAAAAACAAAGTGATTTAAAAATTGATTTTAAAGAATTTAAAACATTTAAGAATAGAAAGTGATAATACATAGTGCAATCAGTTCGGACGTAGCACAGTGCTCATTCAACAAATGCACAGCTAAACAGATGAGTTTTGAGTCTGGATTTAAAAGTGGCTAATGTTTTAGCACATCTGATCTCTTCTGGAAGCTGGTTCCAACTGCGGGCGGCATAATAGCTAAAAGCAGACTCCCCTTGTTTTGTGTGAACCCTTGGTATTTCTAACTGACTCGATCCTAATGATCTGAGTGGTCTGTTAGGTTTATATTCAGTGAGCATATCTCCAATGTATTTAGGTCCTAGACCATTTAGAGATTTATAAATGAGTAAAAGTACTTTAAAATCAATCCTAAATGTAACTGGAAGCCAGTGTAAGGACCTGAGGAATGGTGTAATATGCTCAAATTTTCTGGTTCTAGTCAGAATCCTGGCAGCAGCGTTCTGGATGAGCTGCAGCTGTCTAATGGTCTTCTTTGGAAGGCCGGTGAGGAGACCATTACAATAATCCACCCTGCTGGTGATGAAGGCATGAACAAGTTTCTCCAAGTCTTGACTGGAAACAAAACATCTAATTCTTGCAATGTTTTTGAGATGATAGTATGCTGATTTAGTTACTGCTTTGACATGACTACTAAAACTAAGGTCTGTCTCCAGAAACACCCCAATATTTTTGATTTTTGATTTTTGGTTTTTAGTTGATTGACCCCGACCCCTAGAGTCAAGGTATGCATTCACCTTGATAACTTCATCTTTGTTTCCAAATGCAATGACTTCAGTTTTCTCCTTATTTAACTGAAGAAAGTTCTGGGACATCCAACAGTTTATTTTATCAATGCATTGGCAGAGGGAGTCAATGGGGCTGTAGTCATTCGGAGATAAGGCTAGGTAAATCTGTGTATCATCAGCATAGCTGTGATTTGGTTCTTTCTCATTATTTGACTTAGTGGGAGCATATACAGGCTAAACAAGAGTGGTGCAAGAATTGAGCCTTGTGGGACTCCGCATGTCATGGATGTCCACTTAGACTTATGCTCTCCTATACTCACATAATAACCTCTCCCTTCTAAGTATGACCTGAACCATTTGAGTACCATCCCAGAGAGCCCGATCCAGTTTTCCAGTCTCTCTAGAAGTATGTTATGATCAACAGTGTCAAACGCAGCACTAAGATCTAGTAGTACCAGAACTGATATTTTGCCTGAATCAGAATTGAAGCGAATATCATTTATTATCTTAATGAGTGCTGTGCTGTCTCTGTACTATGATGTGTTCGGAATCCATTTAAGTTTAAGTAGTTGTTCAGCTGATTAAAAACTACCTTTTCAATAATCTTACCTATGAACGGAAGATTTGATATTGGTCTATAGTTGTTCAGCATTGTGTTATCAAGATTGCGCTTTTTCTGAAGGGGCTTAACAACTGCAGTTTTCAGGGAGTTTGGAAAAGTCCCAGAAAGAAGTGAAGCATTCACCACTTCTAAGAGATCTGCTTCTAAACAGTGAAGCACACTTTTGAAAAAAGATGTGGGAAGTGTGTAAAGATAGCAGGTTGATGATTTAAGGTGCTGTACTATTTCTTTCAAAATTTTGCAATCAATTTCTTCAAAAACAGGCATAGTCACTTCTTTTTGAAACTGCGGTCGAATCTGTGTGACCTGTGCAAAAGTAGATATGCCAATCTCCTTTCTGATATTATTGATCTTCTCAGAAAAGAAGGAAGCAAACTGGCTTGGAGGGTTTGTCAGTCTCTCCACTGTAGCAAAAAGAGTGCGAGAGTTATTTAAGTTACTGTTTATAAGGTTTGAGAAGAAGGTCTGTCTAGCTGTGGCTAGTTCCACATTGAAAGCATGAAGGCTGTCTTTATAGATGCTATAGTGAATTTCAAGTTTTGTCTTCCGCCACATCCGCTCAGGTTTTCTGCATTGTCTTTTCATACTCTGAACTGCTGTTGATTTTCTCCATGAAGATTTTTGTCTGCCATTTTTCTTGCAGACCCTTGTCGGAGCAATATCATCAATAACATTCCTAACTTTTGAGTTAAAAGAATCCAGGAGAAGATCAACAGAGTCTGCAGGAATGCTTGGTGTTAAAGATATAGCCTTCATAAATAGCGCACTAGTGTTCTCGTTAATGCATCTCTTTCTGACAGAGACAGATCTAGATTCAGTGGTAACAGAGATCAATATATCAAAGAAAATACAGAAGTGATCAGATAGTGCAACATCCTTAACAACAATGGATGAAATGTTTAGACCTCTACTGATTAGTAAATCTAGAGTGTGTCCACGATTGTGTGTGGGTCCATGCACATGCTGGGGCAGATCAAAAGTGTTTAGGACAGTTATAATTTATTTTGCAGTTTTGATTTCTGCATTATCTATGTGAATATTAAAATCCCCTGCAATAGTAAAACAGTCAAACTCTGAGGAAATCATTGATAACAGTTCTGTGAACTTTTCAACAAAGTCTGGAGAGTATCTTGGAGGCCTGTAAATAACGATGAACAGAATGTGTGGAGCACCTTTCAGCACAATACCTAGATATTCAAAGGACAAATACTGACCAAATGACACTTGCTTGCATTGATAAACATCTTTAAATAGAGCAGCTACACCTCCGCCTCTCCTAACAGCCCTGCAGACACTTGTAAAGTGAAAGTTAGGAGGGGCTGTTTCATTGAGGACTGTTGCACTGCAGCTGTCTTCAAGCCATGTTTAATTTAGAAACATAAAATCCAGGTTGTTTGTGGTTATAAGATCATTGATCAGAAATTATTTACTTTTTAGTGAACGAATGTTTAAAAATGCTAACTTGATGGAATTACATTTTGTCTCTACAGCAATCTCAGATTGACGCATTATAGGCCGCAGATTAGATGGGTCAGCCGTACGGCTTGAGAAGGCCTTAGACTTTCTATCACGTGATAAAACAGAGGTTGGATGGCTAGTTGTTGTACTGCTAGACTTAGTTGTAACATACTTTTGCCGTATGACCCAGAAGGAGAACAAATTATTTGCATACATCGACATTTGATTATTTGCAACATGATTTGCACTAGCATCAAGGTACAAGCCGACATGGCCGTCTCACATCAGACATAGTTCCAGAATCTGGTTTCACAAGACTAGCCTTTGGCCACCCGAGGCCTGACTAACCCTTGCACACAGACACCTTTGCATGTATATTCAACTTTCCTGCCAGACACTAGCGGAACATACCATCAACAGGGGTCGCTTAACACCCATGACAGAGAATACACGTTAATTCAGCATCAGTATTAACACATACACATTCAGGTGATAATCATGATCACAAATATCACAGTTAATCAGACATCAATGATACAAATTTCACATATGACAATTACCATTTCAAAACATTCAAATTAATCCCAGTGTCCATAAATGGTATAACCACTAATTAACAATGGCATTCGGGATGTTCACGTCATCAGAAAGCTCCTCTCCTGAACTCAGGACCAAACAGGTAATACTACGAAATGTCTTAAACAATAAACATATATGCAAAATAAAAGAAATATGAAACCTTTAAAGTCTCTTGTCAACTTTTATACTCCACTACAAAACACAGTTGAACACTAGATATTGACTCCATACACATATCAAATATAAACATAACATAATAAGAACAAATCCACAAACACAATAACACTGTGAACTGATGTTCATGTGATGATAACCATATTCATCACAAGCTCATTTGTGTTTAAACTGTTCAATGTGCCTAAACATAATTTTAGAGATTCCTCTTCAGTGTCAAATTTGTGTCATCTCTCAACATAAGATACCCCTTTCATATTAGTGACACATGAGATATGCTCTATGCAGATGTATTTCTGTGCACAAGATTAGGTTCTTCTCACTCCTATCATCTGAAAGAAATGTATGCAAAAAAAAAAAGAGCCACATGTCGAAATAGCTCTTCCTCCACACACACTTAAGGTTTCCATGATTGTTTATGCTGCGACCTCATCATTGTGACTCTCTAATGGGGAGAACTACCTCTCGTTTCTTCTCTAATGCTGATCTCTCTCTCTCTTTATTCCTCTCTCTCTCTCTCTCTCTCTCTCTCTCAGACATGACAGCACGAAGGGGATAAGGCCAGAGTAATTATGGTTCAGCCAGGCTGGCAGGTGTGATAAATGACTAATAAGGAGAGAGAAGAACAGGGTCCTCAAAGGAAGACTATTAGTCTTATCATTCCTACACTGCTTGGCCCAGGACAGGGGGCTTGTAACTCTTCAACCCCCACCCCCTTCCCAAACCATTCTGCCTACATGAGAGAGACCTATCTTAACACCAGGGGGTATTCCAGAAAAATGGTTAGCAACGTACTGTAACTGGGTAAGTTTACAGCAATATTTTAACCTCAGTGGTTCTAAAAATTGTAACAAACACAGCAGCAGCTTAAAAGTGGCCTGTTGCAGAAAGCTAGTTTAACAAACTAAGACAAACAAGATTGTTATGAAAAATATCATGAATTTAAACTAGGGCTGCACGATTAATCAAAATTAAATAACAATCTCAATTAGGCAAAAGACGCAATTGTCAATCATATCTTTCAGTGAAGCATGGTTCTGTGATCAGTAGTAAATCTCCATCCGAAAGCCAGAAGACACTCTCAAGCTGAAACTCCAAATATGCCCCACAGAAAAAAGGTAATGCATGTCATTCCAGGAAACAGAAGATTGAACTGCTTTCATTGATTCAACGTGACTAATAAACACAGGACTTTGACAATATATGGTTTATCTGAGTTCTTATTATTATAATTTTCATTATAATAAAGTATATTTATAATGCAACTCTAAGGGTGGGTTGCACCAACAAGGATTAAATTAAGCAAAGTTTAGAGATAATCAAGGATTTGTTGATCTGGTTTTTATTTTAAATTGAGTTGTGTTGCACCACTTAATTTTAAACTGAGATTAACAAATCGGGGAATAGAATTCTAACCTGCGATTAAAACCTCAATCTACGATTAATTTTCTCCGCCATGATGGATTCGCCATGTAATTAATTAGCAACAATGTTAATATTCCTTATCCTCTGTCTCTGACATAAGTTGCTTTTGTCGATAAAGGAAATAAACTTGTAAAAGTCCGCCATCTTTATAAAACGCTACATAGAGAGACCGTTGATCAAACGGCTGATCAAACAAGCAATACAGCTTTGAGGCAGTGCATACAGATTTGATCATCTTGGAAATACAGTATATATTTATTGTATCAATTAATGGAGTATAGCTTATGACAAAACAACCGAGATAAGAGAAAATAACTGACATGGTTCATGGAATGACTACCTCCGCTCGTGACAGCGGCGCCCCTTCCGTTTGATTGCCGTCCAGCACGCATGTGGAGCGGCCTTGAGAAACGAGAGGCGCGGCCGCGATCCTGTCTATCGTACGCCGAGATGCAAAAGTTTAAAGTTAATCCTTACTTGAGATTTAAATCTGAGTTTAAAGTTATGGAGCAACATGATTAAAGTTAATCTATTTTAAATATACAATAAATCCAGGATCAAACTGATGGTTTAAATGTAAACCTGCTTATTTTTAAACAAGGTTTAAAGTTTGGTGCAACAGAATTAATAGATAAACCTTGATTTAATCTAAATTTAAACTTAATCCTTGTTGGTGCAACCCACCCCAAGTGATTTGGAAATAAAACATGTTACTAAATGTGGTATTTTGTGGGACAAGAGGTTCATAAATGCTTCTCATGTTTGGAAAGATGTTTGACGCATGTTGCTTTTTCAAATGCATGTTATACATGACTCAAACTCACCAGGTAAAGGCTCGAAGGTATACAGAACCAGGTTCAGATGGAGCAGCATTTAATACACAGGGCCATAGTTCATGGACAAGTAACTCAAACTGCTTTCTTAATCGCAGAACAACTTCATCGATTTCATAATCACGTGATTAAATCAGTTTGTGATAATGAAAGAGGTTTTGCGTAGCTTGTCAGTGAACTATGGCTTCATTTTTAGTTTCCGGGCACAGCGGCATTTCTTCTACCACAACCCTAGAACGATGTGCATTACCTTTCTTCTGCAGGCATATTTGGAGTTTCAGTGTGAGAGCGTCCTCTGGCCTTCGGATGGAGATTTACTACTGATCAGAGAACCATGCTTCTGTAACAGGGATGATGAGACGTGCGGATCCAAGTGCAAGCTTTATTTAGAAACAAGGTCAAAATACAAGCAGGGTCGAACAACTGGCAAACAGATATATAGAGGGCTAGACAAGAGAGGTAATCCGAAACGTGAGCAATAATCCAGGCAAGGCGCGAACAATATCCAAAGGGCAAGGCAGAGAGATAGTCCAGGTACACAGAAATAATCCAGGCAGGGCATAAACAGCGTCCGAATGGTGAGACAGGGGTAAATACAGGGAACAGAGACAAGAAAACAAGAAACAGGTTCCGTATCGCAGCTAACACTAGGGGAGTGATAAACACAGGACAATACTGGAACTGAACAAGAAACAGGTTCCGTATCGCAGCTAACATTAGGGGAGTGATAAACGCAGGACAATACTGGAACTGAACAGAAACACGTAATGGCTCGGTAAGGCAGCTAGCGCTTGAGGAGTGCTAAACGCGGATCAATACTAGGCGATCTGTCTAAGGAAGTCCATGGCTTAAGTAAGCTGTGTGATCAGTGCAATCAGCTGTGTGTGTGTGTGTGTGTGTGTCGTCAGTGCAATGAATGATGGGTATTGTAGTCCAAGAAGTGAAGTCTTCATGGTATCTGGTCACCAAAAGAAAAAAAAAAAATCTATTAACATGTTGATATCAAGAGCAACTATATTTGTCATGTTCCGTTGTTGCAAGGGAGAACGCAGGAGTCTTAAACTTCACTTGAATATAATTTAATAATGAAAATGCAGGGTACATACAACTCAGGAGCAATATCTAACAACTAGTAATAAAGTAGACCGGAAGAGGAATGAAGAAACAAACAGGAACTGATATAAATAGGATAATTAACAAAATCGGTGCATAGAATAATCATTCAACTCAACAAGAACAGGAAAATTACCATATAAGGAAACTGGAACAGAGGCAAAACAAGGCAAAATGGGTCCAAAGGCCTAACAGGAGGTGGGGGGTGGGCGCCCGGAGGCCTCCAGGGCAGATTAGGGAGCTCAGGGGGCCATGGCGGAGTGGGGAGCTCGGGGAGCCATGATGGATCAAGGGACTCGGGAGGCCATGGCAAATCATCCTCACCTCGGCCCGGCCACTCTGACCACAAATATATGGCCCCCCAAAAAAAATTTTCTTGGGGAAATTCAGGGCTTTAAATGGCCGGAGGGAGTCTGGAGGGCACTCAGGAGGAGCTCCTCCTCCACTATGGAGGGGAGTACACTTGAGGGTGCACTGGAGGAATGGGCTCTGGAGTGAGGATAGGAGCCGAGAACTCTGGGGGTAGCGCCATATCCATGAGTGCTGAGAGGCACACTGGAGCGAGCTCTGGAGCTGGAGCCGACATAGGAGCGAGCTCTGGGGCTGGAGCCCACTGTCTCTTCCTCCGCAATCTCCTCTTTAGAGGTGAGGAGAGGGAAATGGCTGCCGGGGTTGGCTTCGGAGCAACCGGCGAACTTGAGTGAGCAGTGGCCAACAGGCTTGAGTGACGAACCGGCCGACAAGACTGAAACTTCTCCTTTAACTCTTCAACTTCATAATTAGAACCACTCAAATAAAGAACAAGATTAATCAGCGCAATCAGGGGAAAATCATGAACAGGAAGATCGTAGTGGATCGTCTCGTTGTCCAGCCCCAGCTGAAAGTACGCACCAAGAGCGGCGTTGTGCCAGCTCAGCTGGTTAGCAAGCTCAAGGATATCCTCCACATTCCAGCCTCTGACCAGTCTGCCGCAAACGCCACAGCTTGTCCTCAGCCGTCATCTTATTTTTTGGTTCAGTCTTCTGTCACGTTCCGTTGTTGCAAGGGAGAAAGCAGGAGTCTCAAACTTCACTTGAATAGAATTTAATCATGAAAACACAGTGTACATTTAACTCAGGAGCAATATCTAACACCTAGTAACAAAGTAGACCAGACAAGGAATGAAGGAACAAACAGGAACTAATATACATAGGATAATTAACAAAACAGGTGCATAGAATAATCAATCAACTCAACAAGAAGAGGAAAATGAGGAGGATCACATGACCCTTCGACAGCGATGCACGTCTAGTCCTTCGCTCTGCTCACTTTGTCAAATATTATATAATCCTGTCAGTAAATTTCGAACCACTCTCTATTTAACCCATCATGAATACTTCAACAGTCAAAGGCGATCAGAAAAGAGAGACTGAGCAATCGCCAATAAAGAAAAAAAGAAAAAATTCCACCATCTCCAGAGAGGATCTCGGCAGTGCTATTGCTAACAGTATCAAGCTAGCACTTAAAGAGCAGCAAAGTACTTTAGATTCAGTTGTGGCCTTGACAGTAAGAGATGCGGTAGACTCTGTATTGACCCCAGCATTACGTGACTTGAGTGCGGACATACAAGCGACCAACAATTCTGTTAAAGAGCTAAGAGCAGAGCTTGAGGCACTAGCTGGCGTGGCGAAACAGACACGTGACCGGTTCCATTCCGTTCAAGCAGCTGCACATGAGGATAGGAGGACAGTCACAAACTTAAGAAATCAGCTGGAGCAACTCACTGAGAAGATGACGGATATTGAGGATAGGAGCAGGAGAAATAACGTGCAACTGGTGGGGTTGCCGGAGGGGGCGGAAGGCTCCGATGCAGCTGGCTTCCTCAGAGCTAATCTTTCCAAGTGGATCCCTTCCCTGAAAAGCCGTGACATCGAGATTGACCAGCCCATCGCGTGTATGACAGAAGGAAAAACTCCGATCGGCCACATACTCTCATCTTCCGTGCACTAAGATGGCATGACAGATCGGCGGTCCTGAGGGGTGTTCAGCAGGCATATCCAGTGAAATGTACGCAGGACAATGTCACGCTACTATTTTTTCCTGACTTTGGTCTAGCCACAGCTACCAAGAGAAAGAGCTTTAATCCAGTCTTGAAGAAGATGACAGAACTTGGTCTCCAGCCCTTCCTCGCCTATCCGCCGGTAATTAAACTACGGCACAAGGGTGAGCAGATGATGTTCAACTCTCCTTAGAAAGCGGAGAACTTTATCAGCTCACTATCACAGAAGAAGACTTATGCTGCAGCTCTACAAGGCAACGGGAAAACAGCAGCCACCCAGTCAGCAAACAAATTTGGCCCAGATTTGGCATGCATCTGGCACAGCTGGCATTCATCCGGCACTGGCATACAGCATGTGGGCCAAACATGGCCCGGGTTTGGCAGAGATGGTACCGGGTTTAAGATGGCACACAAGACATGGGCAAGATGTCAAATGCAGTATTTGGCCCAGATGTCAAATATAGATATGTGAGCCACATAAGTATTGCCGATCTTGACCCACATTTAAAATCCATTTCAAATATTTTTCAGTAAAATGCCAATGTTTTCCCATACAGAAAGATAATATATTCACATATATGTGAAACACTGTTAAATATATTTTGAAAATATATTTTTAAAATACATAACATAAAGCTCATGTTGTGTGTTATTATGTGTTTACTTGTATGCAAAATTATATTCATGCCTCATTTGAGATTATATAATATATGATATTATATAGCATTTTAAAGAATAGTATATTCTATTTTATATATATATATATATATATTCATCCGACACTGGCATACAGCATGTAGGCCAAACATGGCCCGGGTTTGGCAGAGGTGGTACTGGCCGGGTTTAAGACGGCACACAAGACATGGGCCAGATATCAAATGTACATATGTGGGCCACATAAGTATTGCCGATCTTGACCCACATTTAAAATCCATTTAAAATATTTTTATGTTTTCCCATACAGAAAGATAATATATTCACAAACACTGTCCCAAACAGCAACATAGTTTTGGCCCAGATCCAGCCAACATCTGGCCCGTGTGAAATGCGGGCCGGATCTGGGCCGACACTGCTTGCTGTCTGGGTATATATTGTACATTTTGAAAATATATTTTAAAAATGCATAACATAAAGCTGATATTGTGTGTTTAATTGTGTTTATGTGTGAAATTATATTCATGCCTCATATGATATTATATGATATGATATTATACATTTTATTATAGAATAGCATATCCTGTTGTTACATTTATATACAACTGACTTCAAATACTTTGCATTCACTGCTTTCATATTCTCATTTAATTTACATTTTGATGTAGGCCTACTAAACAACACATGATGAAGTTTCAGGACATTTTGTTTGACAGAGATAACAGCACAGGCTCCGACGTCACAAGCCAAAAACTCCGATTTTGCTGTCTGCATGATAACACTGCTTAGTTTTTGAAAATCTTCACCCTGGCAGGAGTTTTTAAAATGTTCGGTTTCAGTGACCTGGTGCAGCGTTTGCGTGAGAATGAACGGCCAAACTGCATAGAAAAAGCTGCTGTTTTGAAAATAACCGTGTTCGTGTGGACAGAGCCAATGAGCGCGCGTGTTGAGCATTCAAATCGTATTTAAACTGGAGCGGAGGAGGATACCATGGTAACAGTGTCAACTCACTCAGCTGACAAGAAGAGAGACACTGTCTCTCTGCTGTTTTCACTGCTTTCAGGTAAGTTTAGTCCCTAAAGTTACACAGATAATGCATACAACCGTTCCTGACACTTTCTTACATATAACTGACATGTTTCTGTTGAATCTTTACTTTACAGGAGTGGTTTAGGGTCTTCAAAAAGACCGTTAGAGGCTAACAATGAGAGGTAAGCTAACTTATAGATTTGTGCTCTTATTAATGAACGTTTGAGTTTTTAAGCACCTTTTATGTGTAGATGAGCGGCTTTGATAGTTTTGTAAATGTTTTGCTGATACTTTGTCAACAGATAAATGGAAGTCACTATAAGCTAATTAGTTTAACCTAAAAGTCACTTACATGAACTAATGGGCTGAAACTATTTCAAACACGTTTTGAACTTTCATTGCAAACAAATATTGATAAATTGTACTGTGATTTCAGGAGCGTCAGACAAAAATACCTAAACAAGGGAAGTTACAAGAAAATTTGCAATGAGAGCTGCTGACAGAGATGCAGGAAACACAGGTGATCTGAGAAATCTTATTAAATAACATTATATGAATTTTCCACAATATATTTCAACTATATCATCATGCATCTGTAAAACCTAAAAATATGAATTCTGGTATCTTAAGATTTTATTGTATGTTTTGTACAATATTATTATTAATATTATTATTATTATTATTATTGCATTTCACCTCTGCTGTAGTTTGTTTATTTCTAATAATCCTGACATTGTATACTACATTTTGTTGGCTATGTGACATTGTTCCTATTCTTCCATGCTGATGGCTGTGCTGCAGAGCTGGAGCGGAGCGGATCTCCTGTCGAAGAACATCTCCAAAGCGCCACGAACCATCTGACTAGTAAGTAAAACCTCAAACATTCAAAAGTTTGTCAAGTATTCAAAAAAATATATCAAATAAATGTCAGATATTTCCCAGACAGCAAGCAGTGTCGGCCCAGATCCGGCCCACATCTGGATTTCACACGGGCCAGATGTGGGCCGGATCTGGGCCAACACTATGTTGCTGTCTGGGTTCCTGTATGTTCTGCAAGGCCACCTTGTTTAACTCCTGCTCTGAGGACACTTCATACACAACAACCTACAGAGGGGTCAATCGTAATTCAAAAAAAGACACAGATGATAATAAAAAGTTATTTGAAATTAAAATTAATAACGGTAAGACAGAACCAGTACTGTGAATGCACCTCACTTCAAACTGTAACGGTCTGTATGTATATTATTTTCTAGACTAAATGTAGTGAAGTTTTTGTTCAAGCAGACTTTGTTGCTTGTGGAAACCTCACGCGAGCCTGAAAGATACTTAAAACTTAAAATATTATTTGCACTCTTGAAGATTGCTCACCAAAGACTAAATTTCAGTCCAGCAGAAGTTTCTGCACACTTCACCACCGAGGCCAAAATGTGCATTGTGAATGTAAGAGCCTCACACTACATTGTTTGTTTGAATTGTATTTCAGGGCAGTCCGTGAAGACCGATAACCTGGACAGAAATCAGTTCAAGATCCAGCCTCCACACCAGACTTCTCACTCACTCATATATATATTTATTTTACTGTTTTTTTTTTTTTTTGTTCTGTTTTCCAAAGCAGCTAAAAGCCAATTCACACTGCCATACTCCAACAGGGTGAACACACTGACCAAGCAAAACAAATAAGCATGTTTTTTTAATAGGTTTTTTTTTTATATAGTTTTTGTGAAATTGTGAACTGATCATAATGCTGTACATTAGGTTTGAGATTCATTCAACTTGGTTTGCTGATTAAACATGATTAAATATTTGTGCAGAATATTGTCGTTGTTGTGACTATTCATCTGGGAGGGGTGTGTATCAAGTGGCTTGGTTATGGTTTTGTTGAGGCTTACATGTGGAACCCATCTGGTCCAGCGTATAGGGCCAGCTATACAGGACCTCAGATCCCACATAGCAATTTTTCTCTGGCCCACACAATCAGCTTTTGGCCCATGGGCCATACATGGGCCATAACTGGCCCAAGTCTCAGCCAAGTAAAGTACCCATAACTGGTCCTGAATTGGGCCAGTTATGGCCCATGTGTGGCCCTTGTCTGGAATCCAGACCTGGTACACACTAGGACCGTAAGTCATTGCGGTATGTGGGCCAAGCAAAATCTGATTGTGTGGGTCAGAGAAAAATTGCTATATGGGCACCATCTCCGTCTCTTCGGCCCAGCGAGAAGAACTTAAAGACCGAGATGGAGTCAATTTCAGCTGCCCAGGAGAGGATAATAACATGGTGGACATGGATACTTGTTCAATCTCCTTTTCTTTTCTTTTCTTTTCTTTTCTTTTCTTTTCTTTTCTTCTTTTCTTTTCTTTTCTTTTTTTCTCTCTCTCTCTCTTTCTTTCTCTCTTTCTTTCTCTCTTTCTCTCTATTTTTTGACTATGTTGGCCTTTTGGGGACATGTCTTGCGTTGAGGTGGACCGGTCATGTATCATTACTATTTTTTGTTGCGCAATCAGACCTACGTTCTCGGTAATGTGCAGTCTGAGTTGTGTCTTGTTTATAGTTGTGTGTTGTTCCTGTTTCTGTGTTGCTTTTATTTTTCACAACAGCCATTTATACTTTTATTTACTTTACCTTATTTCTAAAAGGATTTTTCATCTAGGTGGTTTGGTATCTAGAATGCACACCAGCGTTTACATGTTACTTGCAGAATGGGAGTGCTTTTGCTTTTCTTCATTTACTGAATACAGTTTTGGGATTATGAATATTCAATGCATACTCTAAATATTTTATCATTGAATGTGAACGGCCTAAATTCTGCTGTTAAACGAACCCTTGTATTAGAATACTAAAGTAAATCAATTTCCTTTGAACTGATACAAGAGACACATTTAAAACAATCTGACGTGGCACGTTTCCAGAATAAATATTATAAATTGGCAGCCTTCTCCTGCTCTCTTAATAAAACGAAGGAGGTGCTTATCCTGGTTAATAGGAAGTTACATTTAACAATTGAACATACCGGAAATGATGAGGAGGGTAGATTTGTTTTTATCCATTGCAAAATACATAATAATAGGTTAGCATTGGTCTCTATTTATGGTCCGAATGAGACAGACAGTGCACTCTTTACAAATGTTTCCAAAACTCTACTTGAGCAGACTGATTGCCCTCTTCTTCTTCTTCTTCTAGAAATTTACTGGCGGTTAACAAACAACAAAATGGTGTATTTCCGCCACCAACTGGTATGGAGTGTGGATCAAAATGACTACCTTCCCCTTTTTATTTATTTATTTAACTTTTATTGTTTATATTCTCTCCCACAAATTTGTTATTTTAAGGTACTGAAAAATAAAACTATAGCATTCATTCCCCGAGTTATTTTGTAATATATCTCTCAGTTTAAATCGCACTTTCGTATTTCTGACAATACAAAATAACATGTTCCACTGATTCTTCTTGCCCACAAAATTCACACCTTCCTGTATCATGTTGACCCATTTTATAAAGTGTACCATTTAATCTTGTGTGTCCAAATCTCATCCTTGATATTACTATTTCCTCTCTCCTGTTTTTCCCTGCACTTCATTTCTCCCACTTTCCTTTGAATTCTGTAAAACCATCGACCCTTTTTCTCCTTATCCCATTGTTTTTGCCACCTTTCCTTCAGTCTTTTTTTAATAATACTCTTCTTAGATTAACAATTAAAACAATGTTGTTGTTTTTAACTGCCTCTTTTGCTTCTTTATCTGCAGTTTCATTTCCTTGGATACCAATATGTGCAGGCACCCATAAAAATACCACTGTAATACTCATCATTTAAATTCTGTACAACGTTTGTATTATTTCCATTAAAATGTCTGGTCTACTTTCCGAATGACTGGATAACAAACAAGCCAATGATGCACATGAATCTGAACAAATAACTGATTTCAAAGGTCTTCTCTCTTCTGACTGATTGCCCTCTAGTGGTTGGTGGTGATTTTAATGCTGTCGTAAACAGTCAATCCATCTTCTAAATTACTGGATAAATTTATCCCTGAGCTCAACTTAATCGATCTTTGGAGAATTCAGAATACCAAATCTAAGGACTTCACTTTTTTTTCTAATAGACATAAGACTTTCTCTAGGATAGACTACATATTTCTCAGCCCATCTTTAATCTTGTCTAATTCTTCCATCTCTATATTACCAATTTTATTGTCTGATCATTCTACTGTGTTGTGCAATATTCCTCTTTCCTAGATGGTGCTTTAACATGTCATTATTAAGTAAGCAGACTTTCATTACTTCTCTAAAAGAATATATAAAGGAATTTCTTGAAATTAATATGCCATCTAATGTGGATTCTCAAATACTGTGGGAAATGACAGTGTACTATACAAGGATTTCTGTACATATTTCTCTTCTACTCTTGCCAAAGCGAAAATTCACCAGTTTACACAATTAGAAAGTAAAATCCAATCCAATGATTTAATTTCACACTCAAAGACAGAATTTATCTCACATAGGACTAGGCAAAAATATTTTTGAATCAGAGAGACCTAGTCACCTATTGGCACTTAGGCTGAAAGAATGTGAGCCTAATTCAGCTCAGTTAAACTCAGTTCAGCTCAGTTACGACTCTGTTTCTGTCAGACTATTGTTTAACTAACTGTCAACACTTCCTGTCTTTGTCGTGTGATGCAACAGTAACCTGCAGCAGGCCCAATCTTAATTTTAATCAAATTAATCTTAGTTATAACTACACATTTTTTATTACTTGTGGCTCACATGAAGTAAGGTCTTTGTTATTGTTACGAATTGTGGGCATTATTGAGTTTTATGACAAGTTTGTGCGCCTCTCAACCTCAGAGTTTCAGTTGGGCTAGGCCCTGGATGTCTGAGCCTCAATATACTCTATCAGAGCTTGAACATCTACCTCCTTGCATTTTTGGGTACATCTTGGTAAGACATTTTGCCTCCCAAACAAACTAAAACTTCACCTCCTGAGGATGACTCATTTGTTACAATGAGTACCCTTACTCAGTTAATGGAACAGCAGAGAGAGTTTTACCGAGAGATGCTTCATCAACAACAGGATAACTTCAAGAGTTTTGTCCAGCTGATAGCGGATGGAACAAACAAAAGACTGGATGGAGTGATCAGAGATATTCAAGATGTTAAGGCCAGTCTGGAATTCACACAAAATAAAGTGGACGGATTGATGACTGGATACAAGGATGCTGAGGTAAAGATAAGGGAGTATGAAAAGGACGTTATCAAATCAAAGGAGGAATTGGACGTTGAAAATCAGATGAGGACAAATATTATTGTGGATGGGATCGCTGATGAAAAAGATGAAAACTGGACGAAATCTGAAGTAAAAGTTTGGGAAATTATCTCAAGTAAATTGGGACTAGATGACTCAGAAATGGAAATTGAATGAGCTCAAAGGATTGGACAGTATCAAGAGGGGGTAAGACCAGAAAAAATGTTGTTAAACTTTTACGCTTTAAAGACAAACAGTCTATCATGTCTTCAGCCAAGAAGCTAATGGGTACAAATATTTTTATTAATGAAGACTTTTCTGAGGCTCTTCAGTTGAGAAGAAAGGAACTACTGCATAAACTAAGAGCTGAACGTGATAGAGGTGAAAGAGCCATCCTGAAATATGGCAAGTTAATCATCTTGCCCAGAAAAGGAAATGTTCGAACATAGACTCAGTGCAATTGTAGAATGTTTCTGTAAGTATTATCCCTATAATTTACTCATTGTTTACTGTTTTGTTATGATGCAGGACAATTCTACATCTCTTTTATCGATGTTGTCTATAGCCCTATTCAGACGGGACTAGTTTTACAGGGGGTCGTTAGAGAAATTTGTGTTTCACAGACGTACTTGGTGATTTTAATCCCGTCCGAATCTGCCATGTCTGTGTTTTTCTCACACAACCTCTGTAATAATTCCAGAGCAAATCACCTACTGTTTTTCAGCAAACTCTGTGATCCTCTGAGAAAACTAATCCCGTCCGAATGCGAATGTCTGTGATTGCCGGTGAGATTTTTTTTTTTCACAACGCGTTTCCTTGTGTGTTTTGGCCAACGTGAATTACTGTAGACGCTCTTACCGCGCTCATGTTTGATATATTTGCCTCCTGGCAAGGAAAAAATAAGTAAATAAATTAAAAAAACAATAATAAAATCAAGAGTCAGATCACGTAAACCATTCAGACTGGCTATTGTAATATCTGCGTCAGGTAAAATGACTTGCGTTCATTTCTGCACTCAATTACATAATGGTTTAATTACATATGCACCTTTATGAAAATTAAACATGGGTTTACTACAAATAAATAACTAAAGTAAAACTAAAGCAACCACACATTAACATGGTTTTGCTATATTAGCAATTTAGCTTCACCATGGTATTTGTAGTAAAACTGTTATACTAACGGTAATCAATCCAAATGACACGCAATGCATGCATACAGAGTAGGGGTTGCACCAACTAATCTTGAACTTGAAATGTATTGTCAACACTGTTCAATAAAATAGCTTAGAAACTGAAACGTTCAAGCATATATTTCTTATTAACTAAATCCCACAACTTCATTACTAGTAGAGAGTAGCTGCCAGGTAGAATTAATGGTAACACTTTATTTTGATGGTCCCTTTTGAACATTCTGTTGACACTATGTAATGTTGCAACTACATGTCAACAAACTCTCATAAGAGTATTAGTAGACTGTCTGCTTCATATCTACTAACTCCTTATTGTGTTGGCTTCCCAGCAGATATTCTACTGACTATAAGTAACTTTGCAAGAACGTGTCAACTTAATCTAACCCTAACCCTACCAGTCAACTAATACACTACTAACAATCTAATGAGAGTTAGTAGAAATGTAGGTGCAACATTACTTATAGTCAATAGAATGTGTTAAAGGGACCATCAAAATAAAGTGAAACCGAATTAATTCACACACACAATCGCTCTCACTAATGCATTCGTATGAATGTAATCTTTACTGTGCAACTTTATCTGTATGTGATTTAGAACGAGCAGAAATCTGTGAGAAATATAACGAATATAAAGACAAAAGAACTGATAAAAATGAGCTGTTATAGGAGCAATAGCCATGTGGGCGGCACTGTGTCATATGCCATAGCTGTGCACAAGGTGTTTGTCACAGCTCCAGACTTATTTGTTCATTAATGACGTCATCAGCGACTAGTCGACTTCGAATCGACTTTCTTCACATAAAAGTCGACTTTAAAAAAACTGAAGTCGTTCAACCCCTAATACAGAGCGTGTGATCTCTGAAACGCCCAGATGTACTGTAATAAACACAGAGATGTTAGTCCCGTCCGAATTGGTACATGAAAATTGCAGACATCAGGTGATAAGAATCGAAACTCAAACGTAGCTTAGAAAACTAGTCCCGTCCGAATAGGGCTAAAGAAAGGAATTATTTTTGCACATTTAAATATATGTAGCCTAAGGAATAAAACACATGAGGTGGCGAGGATATGTAATTCAGACAACATTCTGTTAAAAAAGTTTTAGCATTGTCTGAGACACATCTAGACTCAGCTACGAATAATCTTGAGCTTATGATTAATGGTTCTAAATTGTATAGGAAAGATCGGGATCAATATGGAGGCGGAGTAGCTTTTTATATTAAGGAACATTTTGGAGTTATTTTAAGGAAATACCTAATGAATGATTACACTGAAGACATATGGGTTGAGATCTCTGTTCCACACTGCAAACCAATTTTAGTTGGTTGTTGTTATCGGCCTCCAAGTGCTAATGTACAGTATATGGACATCCTATGTGAAAATATGGATAGGGTAACAGAAGAAAATAAGGACATATTTTTACTTGGTGATTTCAATATTGATTGGCTTTTAAAAAACTGCTCATTGACAAAAAAGTTAAGATCTATGGCTGACATTTGTAATTTTACACAGTTGATTACTCAACCAACAAGAATTAGTACAAAGGTTAACAATGTTAGTACTTCTAGCTGCAATGACCTCATATTTACCAACAATCAGGAATTGTGTTCTAAGGCAGTATCAGTCGCAGTTGGCTGTAGTGACCATAATTTCATTGCAATAACCAAAAAGACAAAAATTCCCAAATTAGGAACTAGGATTGTATTATCCAGGTCATAAAAAATATACAGAGGTGGACAGTAACGAAGTAAATTTACTTGAGTACTGTACTTAAGTACACTTTTTGAGTATCTGTACTTTACTCGAGTATTATTTTTTCTGGAAACTTGCGACTTTAACTTCACTACATTTGAAAGACAAATATCGTACTTTTTACTCCACCACATTTATATCAAGGTCCCCAAGTAGAAAGTCGTTATATGTAGCAGTTTTTACAATGAGTGCATTTTCAGATTCACTGAACCCTTTTTTTCTGCGAAAATCCGGCCTGCGATCTGCCAGGACCTTCCTGTGTTGCCAAGTCTTACAGTATTTCTAAGCCTGCAGTTTTCCGCCTATCTTTGAATGGACATTTGGCTGATTTTTTTACGCAAATCTGGCATCCTCGGGATCTTCCCCACTAAACTAATGTAAACGTCCGCGCTACTGCACAGCTAAAAGCACTCTAAAAAGGCATGTGTTAACTCATTAAAGCCCTTTGGAAAATTAACCATGTTTTTACTATAGTAACCATAACTATGGTATTTGCAGTAAAATCACAGTATCCACAAATTTACTACTATCTCACTATAGTAACCTTTTCAATGTTTGCTTTGTTTACCTAAAATGAACCATATCATAGACTTCAATATCTCTTTGAAAAATAACTTTGTAACTTTTAAACAAGTATTAAAATGAGTTCAATGTAGCTGTAGGAGTGTTAGATAAAAATAAAGATGATTATCTTCATTCAGTTGTTCCCTTTTAATATGTTTTGTAACATAAAAGCTCTTAATTCCAAAGATAATACAAGCTAATCAGTGTATTCAGTAGGTTGCATTAGTGGCATATAGTATTGTAAATATACAACAATACGACAATAAAAGAATGCATTTACTTTTGATACTTAAGTACTTTTAAAAACATGTACTTCCGTACTTTCACTTAAGTGAAAATTTGTCTTTACAACTTTCACTTGTAGTGGAGTAATATTTGACCAGTGGTATCTGTACTTTCACTCAAGTAAGGAAACTGTGTACTTTGTCCGCCTCTGAAAATATACAACAAAGATTTGTTCATTAATGAAGTTCAGAGTGTGCAATGGACTGAAGTATGTCAAGAAAAAGATGTCAACGTAGCCCTTAATACTTTTATGGATATAGTAAGTAAGTTAATTGATAAATATGCTCCACTTACAAAAAGATCAGTAAAAGCTAAAAATGCACCTTGGCTCGATAATGATCTGAGGTCATTAATGCTTCAAAGAGATAAGGCAAAGGAGGAAATGACCATAATAAACAATTGTATCGTAAGTTGAGAAATAAGGTTACAAAATTAAATTATATCAAAAAAAGGGAATATTATAAGAATAAAATAAGATGTACAGCTGGTGACAGTAAGAAATTGTTGAAAACGTTAAATGAAATAATGTGTAGAAAGACGAACAATTGTCAAGGGTGTGTGGAAAATGAGGGACAGTTTATCATTAAACCCTTAGATATAGCTAATTATTTTAGCACATTTTTTATTAATAAAGTGAATAATTTAAGATCTAACATGTATATTAATGACTCACGATTAGTGTGTTTCCCTATAGTTAAAATGATGAAAGATAAAATATGTTGTTTTAATTTTAGTCCTATTGATCAGAATACAGTAGAGCAGATGTTGCTTTCAATTCCAGATGATAAATATTGTGGAGTTAATCATCTATATGGCAAATTCCTAAAAACAGTAGATAATCAGCTTTCTCAACCAATCTGTCATATATTTAATTGATGTTTGCTTAGTGGTGTATATCCGAATCTATGGAAATAATCTAAAATTATACCATTACTTAAAAAGGGAAAAACAGACTTTTCAGGATCTTACTGTAGGCCAATTAGTATTCTTCCTATTTTGAGCAAGCTCTTGGAGAAAAAAATAAAAATAAACAAATTTTACAATATTTTAGGATCAATGGATTATTTACTAATGCACAACATGGTTACAGACCAGGACACTCAACAAGTACTGCTCTTATATACATGACAGATGAATGGTTAGCAACCCTAGATGATAAGAAATTGGTCGGTGCTGTCTTATTAGACTATACAGCAGCTTTTGATGTTATTGATCATGACATTCTTGTTGCTAAACTACAATGTTATGGTTTTTCACTCACAGCTCTTGATTGGATTGGAAGTTATCTTTCTAATAGAAAACAGAGAGTG
Organism: Acrossocheilus fasciatus; assembly: GCA_036784905.1. Classification (NCBI taxonomy): domain Eukaryota; kingdom Metazoa; phylum Chordata; class Actinopteri; order Cypriniformes; family Cyprinidae; genus Acrossocheilus; species Acrossocheilus fasciatus. Next base: position 23,571,905 of record CM071955.1, on the reverse strand, counting down.
TTTTATAATGGATCTTTCTCGGAGGCTAAAAATATTTACTGTGGTGTACCACAGGGTAGTTGTTTAGGTTCATTATTGTTTTCCATTTTTATAAATGTTACCATAGTTACAAACAACAAATAACATTTGTATTTCCTACACTAAATAAATAAAACAATGTAAGTTTTGTGTTATTTGCTATTTATCATTTTATGAGAGCGTTTGCTAGCGTTTTCATTAACAAACTCTGTACACTCACACTCTGGATTTTATTTTAATTTTTTTAATTAACATTATATCTCTGAGATTTTGATGGATCACACAACAACTCTGGGAATTCCAGTATGATTTACAGCGATCTTCATCATGTTTTCAACACTCAGTGAACTGTTACAAGTGGTTGTTAATAATCAGTTCTCTGATTGGTTGAAACCAACGCGGCTGCCGCTGCTGCTCTCAAAAATGAAGCGGCAGGATTCGCCAGCAAAACTGCCCCCGTTTTGCCGCTTGTAGTCTCCCATTGAAAATGAACTAGACACTCGCGACTGCCGCGTCCCGTGTGAAAGGGCCTTTACCGTGCAATTCCGTGTTTCTGTTCAGTTCCTGTATTGTCCTAGGATCACTCTGTCTTTTGCCTATTCCATACCTGTTTCCCATTGTTTGACCCTGCCTGTTATTACCTCGTCTCTGTCTTTGAAATAAAGCTTGCACATGGATCCGCACGTCTCAAGTCTCGTCAGCCACGTTACACAAATATAGTTACGCCTATATGTATGCCGATTATTCTACAATGTTTTCCGTGGCACATACATTAACGAGCTTCAGGAAAATTTAAGTGATGAGTTGTTAACAATTACTAAGTGGGTTCGAATTAATAAATTGATTTTTAAATTTAGAAAAAAAAAATGTATTGTTTTTAGTAACAAAAATAGTATGACTAAAGCTGCTGATTTGAATTTATTTATTAATAGGGTGCCAATAGAAGAAGTAACACATGTTAAATTGCTGGGTATTATGCTTGACAATACGTTGTCCTGGTCCAAACATATAGATAATATAGTAAGTACTATGGGAAAAGTTATAGCGGTGGCCAGGAAATGTTCTGCATTTCACTTCACTTTAAAAGATGTGGTACACTCATTAGTTTTATTGCATCTTGAGTACTGCCCTATGGTATGGTCAAGTGCTTCGGAGAAACACCTAAAAAAAACTTCAGATGGTTCAGAACAGAGCAGCCAGGTTAGTGTTTCATTACCAGTTTCGGGCCTATGTAAGTGATATGCATAGAAAGTTGTCATGGCTGCCGGTGAAGGTAAAATTACATTTACGATTGTTGGTATATTTTTATATGGTATTCAAGTATCATACCTTTTTTTTCTTTGAAAAGCTTGTTTATGTGGGACTTAAACATGTTTATAAAACACTTCAAGTGAGTAGGGATCAACTTTTTTTACCGTGCCCATGAACAAATTTGATGAAAAAGACTGTACTTTATCGCGGTTCTGTTGCTTGGAATATGGTTCCCATAAATATAAGAGAGTAACTGTAGATAAGTATTTCGAATAAAATGTGAAGACATGCTTATAAATATGTAGATGTATATTTTTAAGTGCTTCTTCTGCTGAGATGTATAGTTTGTGATGTGATAAGTCAATTTTTTTTTTTTTAATCTATTTGTAAGATTGTCTGTTTTGGATTGAGTTGAGGACCCCAGGAAGACTAGCAACCACTCTCTGGAAGCTAATGGGATCTAAATAAACAATAAACAATATTAGCGCAATAAAATCATCGTATGGCCAGGTCACTACTAACCCTGTGGCAATTAACAACATATTTAAAGGTTTTTACACAAATCTGTATAAAGCTATTTTGATGAACCAATTTGTAAGCAGTATTTAGATAAAAAGGAATTGCCTCGGATCTCACAGGTGGATAAAGAATCTTTGGAGGCCCCGTTTGGAGGAGCTCTAAAAAGCCTTCAATACAGCAAATCGCTGGATGGTCTACCCCCTGAAATATATTTGAAGAGTTCAGATGCAAAAACCTCTAAATGCCGTCTGAAATTTTCTTTTAAAATGACCATTTCTATCAGGATCCTATATTTATGTTCAGTTATTTCAGTTTAATTGCATAGAAAAGGACCTATAAATTGCCATTAGATTAAAATTACTGAACCTAAACATAGAAGCCTGATAAAAATGCTCATTTTAGATGAAAATTTCAGATGGCACTTAGAGGCTTTTGTATCTGAACTCTTCATTTAGAAATTTGGGATTTGGTAGGGACACTTATGCTTAATTTAATTTTGCAGTTGAACATGGTGTATTTCATAGAGATTAAAAAACATCATTGGTATCATTACTTCTTAAAAAAAGGGAAAGATCCATTAGATTGTTCCAGATACAGACCAATATCACTTATCCCATGTGATCTAAAAATCTATGCTAAAGTTTTTGCTTCTCGTATGGAGAATGTAATTCATAGTTTGATCAAGGAGGACCAAACTGGTTTTATCAAGGGGCGCAATGTGTCTGACAATATGCGTTGACTCTTTCATATTCTTGACTTTGCAGACTCTCATCTGAGCCCTTGTGCGTTTTTTTCACTTGTGCTTTTTTCCTTTGACAGGCTAGAGTGGAACTATATGCGGGCAGTTCTTTAATGTTTCCCTTTACAGGGGGGAACGAGGCAGGGATGTCTGATTTCCCCCTTATTCAGAAAATATGAAATATTGATTAAGGTTCATGATCATAATCGTAGTATTTCATTGTATACTAAAGATATTATTCTATATTTAGACCATTTTGATGTTTCAGTCTCTAGTAATAATTAAGGAATTTGATCATTTTAGTAGCTTATCAGGATACAAAATAAATTGGAGCAAATCTGCTTTAATGCCAGTTAACAATGTTAAAGTTAATTCTTCTATTCCCTCATTTATCCCTATTAAGGAATATTTCATCTATTTGGGCATTACCATATGAAAAAACATCCATAGGATTGCCAGAGACAATTTTAATAGCATTCTAGTTAAGGTAAAAAATGACATTCAAAGATGGAAGAATCTTAAATTCTTTCTTCAAAGAAGAATCTCCACAGTTAAGATGAATTTGTTTCCTTGGTTTAACTTTCTTTTTTCTATGCTACCACTCTCTCCCCCTCCACACAGTAAAATTGGCAGTGTTAATTAAGCAGTGTTACTCTCCATTTACTCTTAAAGGAACACTCCACTTTTTTTGGAAATAGGCTCATTCTCCAACTCCCCCAGAGTTAATAAGTTGAGTTTTACCGTTTTTGAATCCATTCAGCTGATCTCTGGATCTGGCGATAGCACTTTTAGCATAGCTTAGCATAGATCATTGAATCATTGAAATGACCAAAGAGTTTCGATAGTTTTCCTATTTAAAACTTGACTCTTCTGTAGTTATATCGTGTACTAATACCGGCGAAAAATCAAAAGTTGCGATTTTCTAGTCCGATTTGGCTAGGAACTATACTCATTCCGGCGTAATAATCAAGGAACTTTGCTGCCGTAACATGGCCGCAGCAGGCGCAGTGATATTACGCAGCACCTGAAAGTAGTCCCCAGCTAGGTAACTAGTTATAATATAGCTGGGGACTACTTTCAGGCGCTGCGTAATATCACTGCGCCTGCTGCCGCAGCAAAGCTACTGGTCTAATCGGATTCAATGATCTATGCTAAGCTATGCTAAAAGTGCTATCGCCAGACCCGGAGATCGGCTGAATGGATTCAAAAACGGTAAAACTCAACTTATTAACTCTGGGGGAGTTGGAGAATGAGCCTATTTCCAAAAAAAGTGGAGTGTTCCTTTAAGGAGTTAATTTAACAACAAATAGTGAAAAATGCCCCCTAGTGTTAGTGAAAATGATCAGAGTTGAATTTTGCATTGTTAACGTTACTCTGTTAAGCTCTGCCCCTCAAGCCAACCCCCGAAGCCCAGAGCTAAAGTTTTCTCGTCGCCATTTTCTTTTGCCTTGCGCCAAAATGTAAGCTCTTTTAATTAATTTATTAAAACATAAGGTTAATATTTGAGGTTAATAATTGTGTTACTATTAATGCATAAGTTGCAGTTATTTTTTAACTTTGTGTAATTTGATTGGTTTAAACTCGCGAATATCGAATAGGTATTGATTAAGTCAGTATGTTGGAGAAATGTGTTTTTTCATCTCAATGTGGTAATGATAAAGTTTAAGTGATGTCAGTAATCTTACTTAATTTGATTTTCAGCTGTATTTAGCTTTGGTATATCTACTTAATTTGTTTTTTAAACGTTCAATTATGTAACATCACGTGGGGTATACGTTAAGCTGACACATCTGTATGTATTGGACTTTCGAAATGTTCTAGGTAGGGTTTGCGTGATGTTAGAATGTAAGTACAGCACGTTATGTAGTTGTGGAATGAAATGTTTTAGCGTGTCCCACGATGTTAGATACGTAACTCTGAATAAATTATATGATGTTATGTAAACCGTTGGAATGTTATATAAACTCTATATTTGCTACTGTTCAGCTCACGAAAGACTAAATGTGTAAATGGGATTAATTTAAGTTCTGTGAAGACAAATTAGTCGAACGCCACCATTGCATCTTTATTGAAGGCATGTAGATGGCGCTGTGGTTTTAGCGTTAACTCGGCTCAATGCTGCACGACGAAGAAGCCAATGGGGCAGGCGGAACATCTCATTTAAAAACAGCCGCGTCTTTGTTTTTCATTATTTTTCTTTATTTTAAAGGTGCTATATGTAGGATTGACACCCATCGGTTCAACTAGGTATTGCAGTCCAAATTCAAAATATTGGAGACGTTTTTTTTCACCTTGACGCACACGCGGGTTGCCAGATTAACGACACCAACAGAAACGAGCGCACATGCTGACGAATGAAATTAAATACGCTGTGTTTTCCGCCAACTGGCAACCCTCGGTGCCGAAATACAATTGGGTAAACTGGCAGTGGGCGGGTTTCACAAACCATAACAAACACAGTCATTCCGGGCCGGAATGCTCATTTTCAAAGGAGAATAACTGACTGTAGCATTGTTTTTCAGATAAACAAGTATGTTAAATTAGCATCTTTCTTAAATATCTACAAACATATTATGGTATTTTTATGCTTTAGTATAGTCAAAATCTTACATACAGCACCTTTAACCTTATGCAGTGATTACGGTACCACGAACAACTATTTTACGTTTTTGTTATTAGACATACACACTTGGCCTGATCCGAGCGGTACATGTAAGTGCTGTTACAAGTAATGTTAACGCATTTTTAAATGTTGCCTGTTTATTTGGAATGACTGTTAAAGGCATGGCATAGCACCTATTGCAGAACTAATGTATTATCTTTCTCCTTTTGTTAAGTAACAAGCTTCTCCTGTGCAGTCAAATCAGTCCCTGTCTTCATCCTTTGACTCCAGTGACTCGCAGAACACACTCATTATTGAAGAAAGGTCTTCCAGTAAAGGAATGAAACTAGATGATGGAGCAAAAAGGTGGGCAATAAGTTTTTATTACTTATGCTTTTGGGGGACTGTTGTAAACTCATAAATATACTTAAAAATACAACATTAATTTGATCTTTATAAGGTTAAAGTATTTAAAATTAAATATCGTTTGAAGTAGTATTTTTATTGTTTATATACCATATTTATGTTTTTGCTTTGATTTTGTTTTTGTTTTGTTTTTTTTGTTTGTTTTTTTTTATTATTAAACTGGTTTGATTGATTCTTGATGAAACATGAAAAACTCAATATTCTGACAGCTGACATTAAATAACAGAATAGGTAATATTTCATATAAATAACTGTGTATATATGATAACTGTGTGTGTAATATATATATATATATATATATATATATATATATATATATATATATATATATATATATATATAAACAAACATTTTTATATTTAAAATTTTATATTTAACGCTTTTTATTTCTACAGTACATCACCACCAAGGAAGGTGAACGAAGCCAGAAGAATTGTGCCTTTGTTCCCGTACCTTCTTCAAAAATGGCTATGCAAGTATAACACTGTTTTTGTTTTAGTTTTAATGCATTGTTGACAACTGGATTTTAAAACACTTTTTCTCCTCCTTTTTCTGTATTTTTGTCTTTCTAAGAAGCACTGGAATCATAACTATACAGAGAGACATTTTTAAAGAACGAGGAATATAATTTGAGAAATCTCATTGTGCCACTTTTCACAGCAGTTTTGTAGCTACTGAGTTGCTTTAAACTGTGACTAAGGATTAACTTGATATAGCATTCTTTAAGCAGTGCTGATGAATTTAAAATGCTTTGTTGTTTGTGTCTTGTTAAGGCCAGAAGAGACCAGGAAAGGTGTCTACGTCTCAAGTAGGGATATCTTCTAGAAGGTTAGTTTTTATGTATTATTTTATTATTTATTTATTTTTTTGTAGTTTTTCTATTTAACATATCAGTGATAGTCCTCTGCAATTTGCTTGTTTTTTTTTCAGAGTGGAACAAGCATTGAGGAGCATATTCAAGACATCGCTGGAAGTGCTCAGCCCTGTCTACTGGCTCTGGGAAGAATTATTCAGTTCACCAGTACTTCAATTTTGATCAGAATGCCATTCCATGCAAGTCAGTCTCTTCTCTTGATGCCTTTAACGAACTGTTTACCCAAAAATGAAAATTGTCACCATTTACTCCACCTCATGTCGTTCCAAACCTGTAAGACTTTCGTTCATCTTCAAAACACCAATGAAGATATTTTAATGAAATCTGAGAGATTTCTGTCCTTACATTGAGAGTCCACGCAAGCTAGCACACAAGGCCCAGAAAGGTAGTAATGACATCATTAAAGTTAATACAACTGAAGTTAAATCACCAGAGTCACATGGGTTAATTTAATGATGTCTTTAACACCTTTCCGGGCCTTGAAAGTTGTAGTTATAGGCTGTTGATGAAAGGATAGAAGTCTGCCAGATTTCATTAAAAATATCTTCATTTGTGTTCCGAAAATGAACAAAAGTCTTATAGGTTTGGAATGACATGAGGGTGAGTAATTAATAAGAATTTAGATTTTTGGTGAACAAACATAAGGCACACTTTGTTTTTGGCACCACTTATAACACTATTCTACACATGATGTACACTTTCATACAGACCACTTTTGTAAAACAAAGATGTTGGCAAAGTGAAAGTCCTTGTATTGCTGAGGTTAGAGCAAGGCTGCTTAGCTAGGTGGTTCAACAGGTTCTGTACTGAATATAGTGATGTATTGTCATTTCATGCAGACGTCACGTGATGTATTTTTGTGCATGAAATTGTGTATGTTTCTTGAGCATGACAGCATTGTAATAAATGGTTTGAATTTGACGTTGTTGATCTTGTTTTCTGTTCTGTTTTTAAAACACCAAATGGGATTTAAAATTAGAGAATTGTTCACTATTATAAATGTAAATGAACTCTACATAAGTGAAATATTAACACTAATTAGAGTAAATTTTCCTGCAGAGTTAAATTGTGGTAACACAGAACAGAATTAATTTCCCCTATTGTTAAACTCTGGTAACACTATTCAGTGTTGAACAGTGTTATTTTTTTTACTCAAAATAGAGTTAATTTAACTCTGAAAAATTAACACTATTACGAGAGTCAATTTATCACCAATTCTGAGTGGGACCAAATACACTCAAGCAAAAATTTACTGTGCAGGTTACTTTAAGGAGATCAACTCCATAATTTCTCATTTTATCTGGAATGATAAATTCCCCAGAATCAAGCTTACCACATTATAACATCCTAATCTCGCAGGAGGACTGGCTGTACCAAATTTTGAATTGTATTATTGGTCGTTCCAGCTTCATCCAGGTTAAACCTCAATCTAAAGTTTCATGGATAGTGATTAAAGCTGAAAAGGTTAAACCAAATACACTCCGATATATTTTATTTACTGACACAGGAAAAAAAAAGGTGCATCTGATAGGAGGACCCTTCAAATTTTGTAATAGTACACCTTTATGGCACAATTTTAATTTTGTATGCAGAAATCATCCATTTGTTCAACCCTCTTGGTCTTCTTTAGGCATAAATACGTGCGGTGATATATATGATAACCAGGTCCTCTGTCCAATTCACACATTTAAGAACCAAATTTTGTTTACCAGCGTCCACATAATTTGTCTTTCTTCAATTATGTTCTGCTCGCAAAGCGTATGGAGTTCCTTGGGCATTTCCTCTCATCCTATGCGGGATTGGATTGCACCATCTTCTAGTCGTCCATCTGTTTCCTTAATTGTTACGTCTCCCAAATTATTTGGCGTCTAGGGATTTTAGGAGGTAACAAAACCATTAATGAATAAAATATATTAAGCTAAAACACTTTTCCCTGCTATGGAAGTGCGGTGTGTGCAATTAATAAACAGGCAGAGGCAAAACGGAGTTAGAGTTCTGTGTTTAGTAGAAAAATCCATTCAACATTACAAAGCTCCCAATAATAACAAAAACTAATAACCCAACATACCTTCCAAAACCAACAAATATCTATTTACAAATTATGTACAGATAATGAATTAAAGACAACCAAAGTGAGGGACAAGAGTGGTGCTAAAGAAAAGAAAATAATAAAACATAGTAATCTTGGGGTGTAGACTCCTTTAAAGTAGTTAGAGTGGTTGTTACAAACATGAACTGCGTCCAAAAGGTAAAGGGGGAGGTGTTGCTACAATTTATAGCAATATTTTCAGTATCTCTCAGAGGTCGGGTTTCAAGTATAACGTTATCCAAAGAAACAAGTATTAATGATAAATCCCCTGTGATGTTTGTACTGGCTACTGTATACAGGCCACCAGGGCACCATACAGACTTTATTAAAGAATTTTCTGATTTTCTATCGGAGTTAGTGCTGACTGCAGATAAAGTCCTAATTGTTGGTGATTTTAATATCCATGTTGATAATGAAAAAGATTTGTTGGGATCAGCATTTATAGACATTCTAAACTCTATTGGTGTTAAACAACATGTGTCAGGACCTACTCATTGTTGAAATCATACTCTAGATTTAATACTGTCACATGGAATTGATGTTAGTGGGGTTGAAATTTTGCAGCAGAGCGATGATATCTCAGATCATTATCTAGTCTCCTGTATATTCCATATATCTAAAGCTGTAAAGCCAACTTCTTGTTACAAATATGGTAGAACCATTACCTCTACCACAAAAGACTGCTTTATAAATAATCTTCCTGACTTATCTCAGTTCCTCAGTATATCCAATAGCTCAGAACAACTTGATGATGTAACAGGAACTATGGACTCTCTCTTTTCTAGCACTTTAAATGCGATTGCTCCTTTACGCTTAAGGAAGATTAAGGATAAGAGTCCAACACCGTGGTATAATGACCACACTCGTGCCCTAAAGAGAGCAGCCCGGAAAATGGAGTGCAGCTGGAGGAAAACTAAATTAGAGGTATTTTGTTTAGCTTGGCAGGAAAGTACCCTATCCTACAGAAAAGCATTAAAAACTGCTAGATCTGATTACTTTTCGTCTCTTCTAGAAGGAAACAAACATAACCCTCGGTATTTATTCAATACAGTGACTAAATTAACGAAAAATAAAGCATCAACAGGTGTTGGCATTTCCCAAGAGCATAGCAGTAATGACTTTATTAACTATTTTACCTCCAAGATCGATACTATCAGAGATTAAATTGTATCCTTCCAGCCGTCAGCTACAGTATCGCATCAGATATCACACTATAGATCCCCTGAGGAACAATTCCATTCATTCTCTACTGTAGGAGAGGAAGAATTGTATAAACTTGTTAAATCATCTAAACCAACAACATGTATGTTAGACCCGATTCCATCTAAACTACTAAAAGAGCTGCTTCCAGAAGTCATAGATCCTCTTTTGGCTATTATTAATTCATCATTGTCATTAGGATATGTCCCCAAAACCTTCAAATTGGCTGTTATTAAGCCTCTCATTAAAAAACCACAACTTGACCCCAAAGACCTAGTAAATTACAGACCGATCTCAAATCTCCCTTTTCTGTCAAAGATACTAGAAAAGGTAGTATCCTCACAATTATATTCCTTCCTAGAGAAAAATGATATCTGTGAGGAATTCCAGTCAGGATTTTGATTGTATCATAGTACTGAGACTGCTCTCATTAGAGTTACAAATGACCTGTTTCTATCATCTGACCGTGGTTGTCTCTTTATTAGTTCTACTGGATCTTAGCGCTGCGTTGGACACTATCGACCACAACATTCTTTTGAATAGACTACAAAACTTTGTTGGCATTAGTGGAAGTGCCTTAACATGGTTCAAATCGTACTTATCTGACCGCCATCAGTTCATAGCAGTGAATGAAGAGGTATCATATCGATCACAAGTGCAGTATGGAGTACCTCAAGGCTCAGTACTAGGGCCGTTACTTTTCACACTTTACATGTTACCCTTGGGAGATATTATCAGGAGACATGGTGTTAGCTTTCACTGTTATGCTGATGATACTCAGCTCTATATTTCCTCGCGGCCCGGTGAAACACACCAAATTGAGAAACTAACGGAATGCATAGTCGATATAAAAAAACTGGATGACGAGTAATTTTTTTACTGCTAAATTCTGAAAAAACAGAGGTGTTAATTATCGGACCTAAAAACCCCACATGTAACAATCTAGAACATTATCTAACACTTGATGGCTGCTCTGTCAATTCTTATTCATCAGTCAGGAACCTAGGTGTGCTGTTCGATAGCAATCTTTCATTTGAAAGCCATGTTTCTAGCATCTGTAAAACTGCGTTTTTTCATCTCAAAAACATATCTAAATTGCGACCTATGCTCTCAATGTCAAATGCAGAAATGTTAGTTCATGCGTTTATGACCTAAATCTTAGACTATTGTAATGCTTTATTGGGTGGTTGTTCTGCACACTTGATCAACAATCTACAGTTGGTCCAAAATGCAGCAGCTAGAGTCCTTACTAGAACCAGGAAATATGACCATATTAGCCCGGTTCTGTCAACACTGCACTGGCTCCCTATCAAACATCGGATAGATTTTAAAATCTTGTTTATTACTTATAAAGCCCTGACTGGTTTAGCTCCTCAATTAAAATAAAGGACACTCCTTTCACTGGTAAGATCGGGCTTACTCCTACCTCTACGAAACCAGATACCAAGTCTGTTTGCAGGTGAATGCGGTGAACGGGGACTCTCATGATCTCCATACTGAAACTCTGAACCAGTCTACTAGATCCAACTGACGTCTGATCTGAAAAAGGCAAAACGTCTGCGCACACAAATGACTGGGCCGCCCCAGTGTCCCTTAACCCTTTTAAACCGGCTGTGTCGGCGCCGACACATCAGACCAAGCTGCATTCATGTTACCATAACTCTTCTACCGTTTGCACTATCAAAATCATTCAAATTGCTCCTGACAGCAGACAACATGCGCTTTTCGGCAATATATGGCTTATTACGGTAGTTTCTTGCGCTCCGTCAACAAATGACGGCAGATTTCCGGGAGAGCGGGAAGGGAGAATTTGAATAGAGAGATAGGGGGCGCGGCGTTTTGGATTGCATAAACAAATGAACAAATAATAAACAAAATGAACAAAAACATGGTCAAGGAGGAGTAAACAGCATAAGAGTCGATTAGGATGATTTTTGATGAGACTTTGGGAGCAGGCTGAGTGAGACTTTTTCACATGTGGTGTGTGCGTCGCTATAATGAGTCCGCGCATGTAAATGAATGGGTGCACGCATGTACATGCATGTGTACATGTGTGCGTGTATGAACAAAAATGCCTCCTGAATGAAAACTGTGCAACCCAGTGTCCCAAAAATACTTGTATATATGTATTATAGTTGAATTTTGAAGTAAGAAGTGTTGGATTATTTCGATCATGATTTTTCTCTTTTTTTTCTAAATAATAATTTAAAAAAAAATTCCGTTTTTTTTATTTTTTTCTATTTAAATTATGTTTACAAACTCAAAACACAAAATTAATGGTCAAAAACTGTACTTTTTTGAAAGCCATTTGTATTCTGAAAAAAATGACACCTTGCACTTGAAAATAGCACATTCTGTTAGAATTTTACAGTCAAATAAACAAAATGTGTGAAAATGACCTATTTTACCCTTAGGTTTTAAAGGGTTAAGACCTGCACTTTGTGGGATTACAAATTTATTTAAATGTTTAATTTAGATTCCAATGTAATAGTGTACCAACTGAAGAAGTTATATACATTGTATTTAGCATTTATGGTGAAGATGATGACATCAGATTAACGATTCTGTTAAACAAAGCTTGTAGCAAAAGGTTCCTGCCAGTTCCTGTTCACTCCATTGTAAGTTAAATGAGTCAGATCCCTGAGACTCTAATCTTTTGTTCTGCAAATGGCTCTCGGACCCCTGGCCCAGACGTTGAATTGTTAGACTGATTGGATTATCACCTTCACTCAAGTGTTATGCGGATTGAGTCTGTCTTTCTCTTTGAGCAAGCCATATAACCTGCCAAACTGGTTTTCTATCAAATTCTCTCTCATTTGCATGCTTTGTTTAAGGTCGTCACCTAGGTGCTTTGTTTCCATTCCTAAGCACTGCCCCCTAAATGTATTAAAACTACAATGTATCACTGCTTTTAGTTAGACTTGGATGACCACAGCTAAGCGCAGCGAGTTCTCTTCTCAATAAAGAGGAACTTCTGTATGAAGGATATCCCAACGTCTCCTGGTCTTTGCTTCGACAAGTGGAATTAACTTTAGAAGATAAAAGTTCACAACAACTTCTACCTGATCCTCAACCTTACCTGATAGCGACACATATCCTTTGAAAAGGAACAGTGTTATGATGTTGTGTGTAAAAAAAACAATAACAAGTTGATAACAAAAAAGAACAGGAAAATGACCATATTAGCAGATGCAAAACAGGTCCAAAATCCTGACAATATTATTATATAAGCAATCACTAATGTGGCCCACTCCTAACTATTAAAAAAAAAAAAAAACACACACACACACTGTCTTGGCAGTGTGTGTACACAACCACCCTATAATGTTTCACCCATTGTTTTTATTTTTTTATTATTATTATTATTATTGTTATTATTATTATTATTAATCCACACAATTCATAAGCACTTTCTCAGATCAAGCTGTTCACATATTATTGGCAAAGTGATGTAGCTTTGCCCAGGCCCCTCCCATGATTGTTGACTGACACTGATGCTTTAGCATAGACCCGTCCTGAGTGAGCTGTACAATGCTGGAGCAGGTGTAGAAAATAATGTCCCCTAAGAAACTGAAGTGTATTGTTGTTGGATGTAATACTGAACATATCAGTTGTCATTTACTCCCAACATCTGAGCCGCTGAAGACACAGAGGATTACTTTTGTTTTTGAAGGGAATGCACTCCCCGATCTACCTAAATGTGCCTGTGATCCACGGATGAAACTCACTACAGAAGAAATGAGTATAGATATTATTTTTCTCTTTGCAAATCACCTTTCCTAATAATGTGCTAGTTAACACATTCTGTGATGAATGTGGCTAAAGTTAACAGTCTCAGAGAACTGCTTGTCACCCACGGAAGAGAGGGGCGGGGTGAGCTTATTAGCATTTAAAGGGTTGTGCACGGAAACGGGTCATGGTGGGGTCTGAGGGTGTTTTGGGGCCCTGGAGAAGTTTTGACATGCCCTGACATTTGTGTTTTTTTTTAAGTTGCTTATAAACATATAAATGGCTAAAGTCTAATAACACTGTAATCAGCACAAACGGCTACTCTAATATGTGAGCAGCATGTATGTACATGATTTTGTTTTTGAGAAAGCAATATTTATACGTGGTTAGTGAAAAACATTTTTTTAAATCACTTGAATAAGGCCAAAAAACACATACAGAACATCTGTTAACAATATTTTTGAGAACTGGATCTTGTAGCCTAGAGTTTTCACTTCAAAGTGATGTGAAAATTATCATTTTCACTCATTCACAGAAAACAATATATTGATTTAAATTGTTTAAGTCACTTTTTGTATAGAAGGCCTGTATGCGAGGAGGCGTGAATGACCATGAATAATAGTGTGATTCACACCTGAGAAGACAAAGGTCCACATAATGAGCTGCATAATGAGCCTTTCAGACAGGTGTGTGTAAGGTATTTGTTACAAGAAAGAAAAGAATGTGAGGACAAAAGTAATATATATATATATATATATATATATATATATATATATATTATTTTTATTTTTATTTATTTATTGTGTGTGTGTGTGTGTGTGTGTAGTTTATTTAGAATTGTTGTAAAGGCTCCTTTAAGAGAGGGCTTTTATTCTGACATCATATGAGCAGTCTCCTTAGTTAAGCCGCTGTTGCCTGCTGAAGTGAAGTGTATCTGTCGAGTCGATCGCTGAAAGGGCAAATCTACCTGTTCAGTTGCAATATTTCCTGAAGCTGTTACCTTGAGGTGTTAGTCATTGACCTACAAGTAAGCCTGTTTGTGTTGTTTTTGTGTTTATTGAGATCGGTATTGAGCTATTTATAACTGCGTCACCTGCACATGTATAGACATGCCCGCAGCCATAGTTTTGTTAATTGTGTTTTAATGATTCTGCTCGAGATGTGATTATTTCTTCTTTATGGATATGGATAACACTGTTCTGTTTTCCATGATACTACGGTGACGTGATATTGATTATTTTGAGCTGTTTATACCAAACTAGCGATCACATTCTGATGGGTCCTGATTATAGCCATATATGGAGGGACGTTTATCATGTTAGATGATTGCTTGTAGTGCATACTGTGATACTTTTATTTTCCCTTCTTGGATTGTATTGTTCACTGAGGAATGGTACAGATGAGGATTTAGTATACTTTGGCTGCCTTTATGTACCAATGGATTTTTATCATTGTGTATATGCTTAATTATTGTTATTCATAACTGTTTATTGTATTTCTTGTATTCCAGACTAATGCCTCTACTGCCTGTAAATTGATCATATTCTATCAATACATCAGCGAAACTGAATCACCTGTCTCCTCATCCTTTATATTATATTGTGCTCTAACCGGCACCCAGGGGGTTCACTCATCCAATTACAAATCAGATCCTGACAGTCAAAGTCTCTCCAACAAGAATATATTCAACTATCACACAAAATAACTTAAGAATCACTTGTGAGTGCAATTAAACCGTTTATTAGGAACAATCAAACAAATAAACAACATAAGAGTCAAGAAGTCATGGGTGCAATATCCAAAATGCAGGAAAACGGGAAACAGCAGAAACTGCACAAGAAAACAAATGGACGTGAGTGCCACAATGATCAGACAAATACAGAGCAAATATGATTGCAGTATATATGTATACAGGCTACACTACCAGTCAAAAGTTTTTAAACAGTAAGATTTGTCATTTTAAAAGAAGCTTCTTCAGCTCACCAAACCTGCAGCAAAACACTAACATTTTGAAATATTTTTACAATGTGATGTAATTTATTCCTTGGATTTCAAAGCTGGGTTTTTTTTAGCATCATTACTCCAGTCTTCAGTGTCACATGATCCTTCAGAAATCATTCTAATATTCTGATTTGCTGCTCAAAAACATTTATTATTATTAATAATATTATGTTTTAGGTTTCTTTTAGGTTATATTTTTTTCAGGTTTCTTTGATGAATAGAACATTCAGAAGAACATCATTTATCTGAAATAGAAATCTTTTGTAACATTATAAATGTCTTTATCATCACTTTTGATCCATTTAAAGCATCCTTGCTAAATAAAAGTAATAATTTATTTAATTTCTTAACCCCCACTAAAATAAATAAACAACTATATTATTACATTAACAATCACTAATATTGGCCATGTGATTTTTATATCATAAATGTACACATGCATTTTATTTAATATCATACAGTACAAAAATGGTGTTCTATATCTGAGAAACTAAATTATTATTGTTAAGCACATGTTCGAGCAGATATTTGCAGACAAAGTATTTCACAGTAAAGATTGTTCTAAACATTCTTAGACATTACTTTTATACCATCTAAACAATACTTTTATATTGTATTTTTTATAGAACATAAAACCATCCTCATGCTGTACAACATTTAGATGCAATGAAAGGTTGCCTATCATATTTCAAAATGTTGCACTCAATTTCACACATTTCAGTCTGGAATTATAGTTTGGGAAAAGTCCAACTATTAAATGCGTTTGAGTTTATGTCACAACAACACATTATCTAATGCCAATAAGAAACATTACTTACTTGGCATAAAATATCTCCTCTGTTGGCTCAAACCACTCTCATGTTTTGTTTGTGAGGTAAACAATCCTCTCAGCGCGTCTTCTTCTGAGGTAAATACAGGCTTACTCTTCTCAGCGCATCTTCTTTTTTGTGATCAACTTTTTACTTTCTTTAAATCAACAAAACAACATCTATTCAAACAAACAACAGGGAGGGGGAGCAACAGACCTCTCATCATATCTTCTGAGGTAAATACAAGGCTTATTCCTCTCAGTGTCTTCCAAAAATGTGTTTATGAGGCAATGTGGGCATTTACATGTTGAGCATCTCACGTGAAGTTTTGTAATATCAATAGCGCGAACAGCGCGTGGACATGATCTAATTAGAGATAATGAGCTTAGATGGAAAAACTGGACCTGTTGTTGGTTTCATACGGATTACTTTATCACAGCATATTTGTTTTCGGTAAGAGTTACTTCATTTAAGAGTAGACATGTCAAGCTTTCTTTAGATATATTTCTCATTTCTATATGTAAAGAGTTTCAGTTCATTTTAGTGACATGTTTCAAAAAGCAGTGAAGACTGAGAGCGCACCCTGTTTGTTTTCTTTATTTTACAAAAGCACAATGTTTTGTTGAAATGGTGAGCATAAACAAATAAAAGTAGACCCTTTACAGATTCAAGCGATGTATTACTAATATGTGTCCAATCAAAAGTGTTGGAGCATTTTAAGTTATTTTCTCTGTCATCTGGAAAATATGCAAGTGCTCCTGCCGGCGTCTTTGCCCACCCCAGGCGGTTAAACATGTTATAAACATCTACATATATTCTTGAACGGAGTATTTCACAGTAAACATAGAGTCTAAGAATGTTTAGACCAAACATTCATAGTGTTACAGTGTAAACACTCATATTACTTTTGTATCATATTGTTTTATATTTTTTTTAGAACATTAAATAAATAAATCATCCTGGTGTTGTAAGACATTGTAGGTGCACATTGTAGGTGCAATGAAATTAAAGATATTTCAGAATGGTTAACTTGATTTCACACATTTTGTCAAGAATTATAGTTTGGGAAAAATCTAAATACTAAAATGTATAAAAGTTATGTCACAATAACAACTAATAAAAGTAATAAAAACAATGACTTAATCATATGAATGATCTCCTCCGCTGGCTCAAGCTATGTGTCGCTTTGCGTTCTTTTTATGTGATAAATTCTGTCTTATTCCTCACAGTGCGTCTTCTTCCAGAAACAAAAAGTAGCTGAGATGAATTTGTTGAATCTTCATGCTTTCTTTACTGAGAGGATTTTGGCATTTACATGTTCACATGTCTCACGTGGATGCTTATCTTATGAATAGCATGTTGTATTCGTGGGTGTGATCACATTACAGATAATGAGCTCAGAAGGGAAAAAAACGGTGGCTCGAGTTGGTTTCATACAGATTACTTTGCCATGTAATGTTTGTTTTAGACAATAATTACCTCATTTAAAAGTAGACACTTCAGCCTATATACATATTTTTCATGTCTGTGTGTCAAGTATTCAAGTTTCAGTTAATTTTAATGACATGTTTCAGAAAGATATCTGCAGAGACTGAGATGGCTAAAAGTGCAACCTGTTCATTTTCTTTATTTTACAAAAGTAAAATATTGTGTTGATATTGCGAATGTACATCCAGGGTCCTTCACCTTGCAGTGGTGGGGAAGCTTACAGAAGGTATTAAATATTCAAGTTACAGAAACACCAACAAGTCAACCCTCAACAGCTCACGTCCTGGGAAGAGAAGAAAATCCGGCTGGGTTGATTATGAAGCGTGGTAGTGAAAGCTGAACGAAAGCTGCCTTTCAGATGAATAAGCACACCAAAGGCAGCTTCAAGCTTGAGCTTCCCAATAGATTTGCGGCACTCAGAGAGCTTCCAGAAGATGTAGGGATAGAGCAATTATCGGAAGAAGTTAAAACAATGTAGATCCAAGCCTGTGAGAAAACGCTGGAGAAGCGAACAAGGCAGCATAAAGAATGGATAACCCCAGAGACTCCGAAGAAGATAGAAGGAAGGAGGATGAAGAAAGCAGTGCTTAACCCTATGGGGTCTGAGGGTGTTTTGGGGTCCTGGTGAAGTTTTGACATGCCCTGACATTTGTGTTTTTTTTCAGTTTCTTATAAACATATAAATGGTTAAAATCTAATAACATTGTAAACAGCACAAACTGGGCTACAGTAATATGTTAGCAGCATTTATGTACATGATTGTGTTTTTGAGAAAGCAACGTTTATGTGTGGTTAGTAAAAAACTAAAATATTGAAGTCACTGAAATAAGGCCATAAAAAAAAACATACTTTTGTTCACAAATGTCTTTTGAGAACTGGATCTTGTAGTCTAGAGTTTTTGCTTCAAAATGATGTGAAAATCATCTTGTTTACTTGCTCACAGAAAACAATATATTGATTTAAATTTTCTAAGTCACTTTTTGAGTAGAAAGGGTCTATGCAAGAGGGCGTGTACTATCCTGGATAATGCTGTGATTCACACCTGAGAAGACAAAGGCCCACATAATGAGCTGCATAATGAGCTAATCAGTCATGTATGTGACTGAGAGGGAAGAGTTACAAGAAAGAATGTGAGGACAAAATAAATGTATATATTTTCTTGTTTGTAGTTTATTTAGAATATATTTATCTATCACACAAAATAACTTGAGATTCACTTGCAAGTGCAGTTAAAACGTTTATTAGGAACAATCAAAGCTGACTTTTTAGCATCATTACTCCAGTCACATAATAATAATAATATTATTATTATTATTATTATTATTATTATTATTATTATGTTGAAAAGAGCTGAGAAGATAATTTTATTTTTTTAATTTAATTTTATTTTATTTTTTTGATGACTAGAAAGTTCAGAAGAACAGTATCATTTGTAACATGATAAATGTCTTTATCATCACTTGTGTGTTAAATAAAAAATAATAATTTCTATATATACTGACTCCAAGATTTTGAAAGGTATAGTGTATATTGTTACACTTGGAGTAAGACTGGAGTAATGATGCTGAAAATTTAGCTCCCTAAGATTAATTATTTATTTTCAATGATCCCATTTGAGCCTCCTTCTAAATGGTTCCAATCATTAAAATCAATTATATCTGTTTTTTTTTTATTGGAAAAATAAGAAAGTTAGAATTAGTTTGTCCACTTTACAAAAAAAATAAATCACAGGGGGCTTCGATGCTCCAATTGTTTTAATGTACTACTTGGCAAATCAGTTAAAATGTCTTAATAAGTTGATACATAATGATTTAGATAATGAGGCATGGATGGATTTAGAACAACATGACAGTAAGGATATTAAATTAAGTGATCTACCTTTTATTGGAACATCGATTTAAAACATAATTGTTTCAAAAATAAATTAATCTCTACAACTCTTAGAAATTGGTGGAAACTTATAAATATAACTAATTCTTCATTGGACCCATGTGCATATTTTCCAATCTGGTGTAATCCTTTTTATTTTAACAAGAAACCTCTTTTCTACAGTAATTGGAATCAATGTGGCTTATCTCATCTTTATCATTTATTTTGTGATAACACGTTTATTTCCTTTGAAGATTTAACAGCTAACTATGCTATTCCTAGAGAAGAATTTATTCAATGTCTACATATAAAGGAAGTTATCAGAAGCAAAGTAAATATTAAGGATAATACGATTCAACCTTCTACATTTGTTACTCAGTTCAGAATACTTACATCATCAAAAATAATGTTATCTAAATTATTAAGTACAGATAATTTGATGCATCTACCTATTGAAAAATGGGATTTGGATATGTCCATCTCTCATGATTTCAATACATGGACATATGTGTAAAAACATTTTTTTCTTTAATTGATAATTCTAATTTACAATTTATTCAATATAAAATTCTGCATAGAGTACATATTACACAACACAGGACGTATAAAATAGGTTTTACTAATTCACCCGTATGTACTCAATGTAATCTTGGTACTCTACACACTTACCTCCACTCCCTATGGTACTGCACTCCTGTTCAGAATTTTTGGTTGGGAGTTATAGAGAAATTGCACATGTTACTTGATATACTCACAGACAAGAGGTTGAGCAACTGGCTGTCTGGTGCTGTCACAATAACCTGGAGCTGAACACGCTCAAAACTGTGGAGATGATAGTGGACTTCAGGAGAAACCCCCCCCCCCCCCCCCCCCCCTCCTCTCCCCCCACTCACCATCATGAACAGCACTGTGGCTGCAGTGGAGTCATTCAGGTTCCTGGGCACAACCATCTTTCAGGACCTGAAGTGGGACACTCACATAGACTCCATCGTGAAAAAGGCCCAGCAGAGGTTGTACTTCCTTCGTCAGCTGAAAAAGTTCAACCTGTCACAGGAGTTGCTGAAACAGTTTTATTCAGCTGTTATTGAGTCGGTTCTGTGCTCCTCTATAACTGTCTGGTTTGGGTCAGCCAGTAAATCAGATTTAAGAAGACTTCAACGGACTGTTAGGACAGCAGAAAAGATCATTGGTAGGGATGTGCCCGAAGCCGAATACCTTATTCGGATAGGCACGTATAATGGCTTCAAAACGAATAACGGATTTATCCGAATAACAAAAAAAATATTCGGCAGACACAATCATGTTTGCTGGAACAGCACTACATTAATGAGGTCTGCGGTTGTTAAGATTTGTGCAATAATAATTGCTTTGATAGTGTTTGACACAGTTTCGTACAGATAATATGGTGATCATAGCGTTTGTCTAACGAATGTGGTCTCCTCAGCAATAAACTACCCGCGCGCTCCGTTTTTTATTGCTGCCCGTCAGTGCCGGCGAAGCAATGTTGCCAGATATTGCTACAAAAAACAAACACAACCAATCTCCTGACAAATGCACCAAAATAAGTTTAAATCTTGTATTTTGCAAATAAGATACAGAATATCTAACCTCAACCTTTATCTTCCCACTTTATTAATGCCCTAATTACTTTATTAACGCTGTTACATTAAGTATTAAAACAAGCCCAGCGACGATTATAATAACCAGATCTGGCAACATAGCAGAGCGGAGGCTGCACTTGCGCCAAGCTTCACTCCTACATTTGCTGCGAGTCAGCCACATGAATTTATTCAGCGACATGATTTAAAAAAGAAAAAATGTTTTCAAATTTTATTTTTGAACATGAAACATTTACGGAGGTCTGGACCTCAGCTGGCTATGGGCCTGGATGTGTAAAGTGAATGAGTGTAAACTAGCCTATGAATGAAATGAGCGCAAATCGCGTTGGGCATGCGCGTCTCTCAAATCAGAGCTTTGTCTGGAGTTATATCTACTCGACAAAAATATCCTAAAAACGGTCCTAACTTCAAAACTTTTCGAAATCCAACTGTAAAAAAACGCATTACATTAGCCCTTTTCGTGAATGGCATTACATTTAATCATACAAGACGAAGAAAAGTGATGTTTGATCAAGACTTTTGGAGGGTCCATATGATTTGTTGCGCTCTGTTGATAAAAAAAAAAAAAAAAAAACTTGTTAATGATCACATACTCACGCAACACATGATCTAAGTAACAAAGTTAAGTGAGCTTTATTGTCATTCTTCTATGAGTAGGCTACTGAACAGTTTCTTTCCATTTCTATTTATTTATTTTTTTTCTTTCAGCTTCTTTTTTCTACTAGTGCTCTTATTTAAGATTGTGGATGCTTGTCTCTTGTCAAATTTCTACACAAAGTTTCACTGAAAAATAAGAAGAATAAAGCTATTTTTATTTTTTGATACATTTTTTTAATAGAAGATATTCACAAAGTTATAATTTTAATAAAAAAAATAATACTTTCTTTAGTTATACAAGGCATATTTGTTAAATGAAAACTACGAATCGAACAGATTTGCATTTAAAATGGTATTTTCATGTAATTTGACGAACTTCCGGTTTAAGCCACGCCCACATCCAGATCTATCCGAATACAGATACAGATACAAATAATTTTGAGATGGTCACAGATACAGATACAGATACAGATACAGATACAAATAATGGCTCCGCTGCACACCCCTAATCATTGGTGTGCACCTGCCCAGCCTTCAGGACTTGTACAACTCCAGAGTGAAGAAACGGGCAGGTAACATCATCAAAGACCCCTCTCACCCCGGACACAACTTGTTTGCACTTCTCCCTTCAGGCAGATGCTACAGATCTCTGTGCACTAGAACATCAAGGCTTAAAAACATTTTTTTCCCCCATGCCATCTCCAGCTTAAATAGCTAACACATGGATCATTACCTGTGTTCTGTAATTCATTCTCCATCTTTAATTATTGCCTCTTTCTCAATTATTGCACAAATCTGTACATAAATCTACTGTTCCAGATTCATACTTATTATTGTTATTGTTATTATTATTATTATTATTATTATTATTATTATTATTATTATTATCTATTGTTAAGTCTTACTATTTAAATGTTTTTTTTCTGTTCTCATGTCAGATGTGTATGCATGTATGTTTGTATGTATGTACCAGGAGCACCTTAAAAAAAAACACAACGAATTCCTCGTGTGTTTGCGCACACCTGGCGAATAAAGCTAATTCTGATTCTGATTCTGATTCTGATGTAGAGATACTAGTGTCTCCATCGTTCTGTTTGTTAGGATTAGGTTTGGAGATAGATGTTGCATCACATTATGTAAAATCGGTTTATATTGCCCTGATTCTGGCAAAGAAAGCTATTCTCCAACATTGGAAAACAAAGCATTCTTTAAATATTAACCATTGGTTAAATTTATTATTAGAACACATGGTAATGGAAGGGATGGCTGCCGTATCTAGGAAGAATATTAGGTATTTCTTGGAATTGTGGTCTCCTTTTATAAATTTTTTTGGACTGGAGGAGTGATCATTATACGTGTGAGAAGATGACTCTGGGTAGTTAGAAATATCTGTTGAAGGCAGGATTTTATGTCCTATAAATCTATGTAATTTCTGTATTATGTGAATTGTGAAATTGGAATCATATGTCTCATGTGTCTGTATGTTATTGTATGTATGTATGTATATATATATATATATATATATATATATATATATATATATATGTGTGTGTGTGTGTATATATATATATATAGTGCAGTGATGTTAAATGTATCTGAATAAAAAAAAAAGGAAAAAGGAAAAAAAAAATATTGCGCTCTCCTCGCACAGTAGTAGCTCATTTTCTCATGGGCGGGCAAAGCAGAGAAAGGGGAGGTAACCTTTCCCCGTATGACGACATAAAGGGAAGATTCCAGATTGGGCCATCTGAGCTTTCATTTTCTCAAAGGCGAAGCAGGATACCTAGGGCTCGGTTTACACCTATCGCCATTTCTAGCCACTGGGGGACCATAGGCAGGCTAGGGGAACTCATATTGATGTCAAAAAACCTCATAAAGTGAAATTTTCATGCCACGGGACCTTTAACCATTGGTTACATTTATTATTAGAGCACATAGTAATGGAACGGATGGCTGCCGACCTAAAAAGCCTCCAAATCCATCTAAAAAACTATGAAAAACTATGAAAACACCAAATTAAATGAAATTACTTAAACATAAACGACATTAAAACCAGCTCTTAAAGGGTTAAACAGACATTACGAGTCCAGCATACATGTGCAGGACATGCCAAGATCCTAAAAATAATAATGAGTTCGGGCTTCAAGATTAGTAAATAAGCATAAAATGCTGTATCATGCATGTATGGCTGTGTGCAGTGGTACAGCATATCAGCTTAGACGACATATTTGAAGCACGCTAGGGAGGGGCGTAGCTACAGGCAGCTCAGTCATCCGATGGCTGTTCAGCCATCTTGTACTGCACCGACACAACATGCAGTGCAAGAAAAAGAATCTCGAAAGTGCTTTGCGAAGACCCACTCAGCTCTCCAAGTGGCATAAGCTACTCGGACAGCTACCATTATTCAGTGTAACAGTCTCTGTCTGTCTTTTTCTGAAGCTGACAAACACCTGCTTGGACATGCAAAAATCACTGGTTCTGTATACATATGCACTCAATGCAAGAACAGGACATAAGGTTTGGTACACCTCGTTTCCGGAGGTTGGATCAGAGAATTAAAGGCTTGTAGTGTTATAACCTAGGCCTTGAACTGTGTTGAGAGCACTAAGGTGAATAATCGAGTCTAGGCGTAAACCTCACCATACAATTGTTCAGACCAAATTTCATACAAGTAGAACTGGCCCCCTGACTGAGCCTGGTTTCTCCTAAGGTTTTTTTTCCCTCCATTCTGTCACCGATGGAGTTTTGGTTCCTTGCCGCTGTCACCTCTGGCTTGCTTAGTTGGGGACACTTAATGGTTACACTATTTCGATAGTCCACTTTAGACATTCTACTAACTAGAAGTAACTTTGTAACTACATGTCAACTAATTCTCATTAATTAGCAACTACATGTCTACTAACTCTCAGTAGGGTAGGTTTAGGGTTAGTAGAATAAGTTGACATATACTTGCAAAGTTTATCATAGTCAGTATGTTGTATGTTGTGGACCCATCAAAATAAAGTTAGAAGATATTAAGCAGTCTACTAATACTCTAATGACTGCTAGTTGACATGTAGTTGCAAAGTTATTTACTGTTAGTAGAATGTCTAAAGTGGACTATCGAAACAAAGTGTTACCCAATTAATTTCCAGCAATATCGTCAACTTGATTGGACAGATACTACAGTGCCTTGTAAAAGTATTCATACCCCTTATTTTTTTTTACATTTTGTTATGTTGCTGCCTTATGTTAAACTGCTTTAAATTACCTTTTTTTCCCCCCACATCAATCTACACTCCATACACCATAATGACAAAGCAAAAATAAAATGTTTTTTTTTTTTTTTTTTTTTACATCTTTGCAAATGTATTAAAAATAAAAAATGATTCCATTGCATAAGTACTCATACCCTTATCTGGGACAGTTGAAATTTAGCTCAGGAGCATTCATATTGCTTATAGATGTTACTACATTTTGAGTGAAGTTAACCTGTGGCAAATTCAGTTGAATGGGTATAATTGGGAAAGGCACACGTCTATCAGTGTTCTAACAGTTGATAATGCATATCAGAGAAAAAAACAAGCCCCGAGGTCAAAACAACTGCCTGTAGAGCTCAGAAACAGGTTTGCGTCAAGCCACACATCTGGGGAAGAGTTCAGAAAAAAAAATCTGCTTCTTTGAAGGTTCACAGAAACATGTAGTCTCTGTGACCCTTAATGGAACAAGTTTGAAACAACCATCCTAGAGCTGGCCTCCTGGCAACTGATAGAGAAGTGCTTTGGTTAGAGTGGTGACCAAGAACCTGATGGTCACTCTAGTTGAGCTCCATGATCATATGTGGAGATAGGAGAAATCTACAGAAGGACAAACAACACTGCAACACTCAACTGATCTGGGCTTTATGGCGGTGTGGCAAGACTCAATCCTCTCCTCAGGGAAGACACATGAAAACACACTTGGAATTTGCCACAAAAAAAAAAGCACCTAAAGGGCCCTCAGACTGTGAGAAATAATATCCTCTGGTCTGATGAAACTCAATTCCAAGCATCATGTTTGAAGGAAACCTGGCACTGCTCATCACCTGCAGAGTACCCCCCTAGAAGTAAAGTGTGCTGGTAGCAGCCTCATGCTGTGGGGCTGTTTTTCAGCGACAGGGACTGGGGGACTCATCATAGAAAAAAAGCTCAATGCACCAATATATTGAGATATATTTTAGAGTGGCCTTTTATTGTGGCCAGCCTAAGACACACCTGCGCAATAATCATGCTGTCTAATCAGCATCTTGATATGCCACACCTGTGAGGTGGATGGAGTATCTCGGCAAAGGAGAAGTGCTCACTAACACAGATTTAGACAGATTTGTGAACAATATTTTTGAGAAATAGGCCTTTTTGTGTACATAGAAAAAGTCTTAGATCTTTGAATTCAGTTCATGAAAAATGGGAGCAAAAACAAAAGTGTTGCGTTTATAATTTTGTTCAGTGTATTTGTGCAATAATAATGGCTAGTACTGCTTTGATAGCGTTTGACACACTTTCGTACAGATAATATCATGGTGATCATAGCGTTTGTCTAACGAATGTGGTCTCCTCAGCAATAAACTATCCACACGCTCCTTTTTTGATTGTTGCCTGCAGTGTTGCCAGATATTGATACAAAAAACAAACACAACCAATCTCCTGAAAAATGCACCAAAATAAGTTTGAATCTTGTATTTTGCCCAATTACTTTATTAACACTGTTAAATTAAGTATTAAAACAAGTCCAGCGACGCTTATAATACGGAGGGCGTAAAACGGAGCGGTGTGGAGGCTGCACTTGCGCTAAGCTCCTTCACTCCTGCGTTTTGCAGCTGCTGCGAGTCAGCCACATGAATTTATTCAGCGACATGATTTTAAATAATTTTTCATATGTTTTCAAATTTCATTTTTGAACATGAAACATTTACGGAGGTCTGGACATCACATCATAGCTGTCTATGGGCCTGGATGTGTAAAGTAAATGAGTGTAAACTAGAGACTATATGAATGAAATGAGTGCAAATCAGTAGCCGCCTTGGGGTCTATGCGCATCTCTCAGAAATCAGAGCTTTGTCTGGAGTTATATCAACTCGACAAAAATATCCTAAAAACGGTCCTAACTTCAGACCTTTTCAAAATCCAACAAAAACGTATTACATTAGCCCTTTTCGTGAATGGCATTACATTTAATTATACAAGATGAAGAAAAGCGATGTTTGATCAAGGCTTTTGGAGGGTCCAAATTATATGCAGCTTCTTTTTTTCTATTAGTGCTCTTATTTAAGATTGTGGATGCTTGTCTCTTGTCACATTTCTACACAAAGTTTCACTGGAAAATAAGATGAATAAAGTTATTTTTCTTTTTCTTTTTTTGATAGAAGATATTTACAAAGTTATAATTTTAATAAAAAATAATACTTTCTTTAGTTATACAAAGCATATTTGTTAAATGAAAACTACGAATTGGACAGATTTGCATTTAAAATGGTATTTTCATGTAATTTTACGAACTTCCGGTTTAAGCCATGCCCACTTCCGTATCTATCCGAATACAGATGCAGATACAAATAATTTTGAGATTGTCACAGATACAGATACAAATAATGGCTCTGCTGCACACCCCTAATATATATATATATATATATTCCCAATATTCTGTTATATTGTGATGCATATACATCACAGAATGGAGGAAAATATATTTTGCTAACTCAGTTCCATCTTGAATTTGTTCAAATCATAAAAATAATGCATCACATTATCCTTTTAACATGATTTTGGAACTTTCCTTTTGAAACTTTTAAATTTAAGAGAAGACCAAAGTATAAGGAGTTTCTTGTAGAATTTGAACTCTGTCTGGAAGAGCAGTATCCTTGTGACCTTGACCGAGTGATATTGAAGAGAAGAGATAAGATCAGTAGTGCTTGGTGGGTCCTTAAAGAACTGTGTGTCCTCAGAATTACGACTTAATTAAGGAACAACAGATCAACATCCCATCTTCTCAAATACACAGCACAGACACATGCCACCCACTGCAGTCTTTAGAGATTCTGTTTTGGAGAGAGTGTGGAAAGTGAACACAACTGAACACAAGTGAATATTAAACTGTGAAAATATAAATTTTAATTGACATGTTACAAAGACATGTTGTTTAATGTAATATTCTCTTTTTCACTTCCATCTCTGTTTCTCCCTCTCTCATTCTCTCTGCCTGAGTGAATTTATTACCGCCTTGAGCAGACATCTCATGCTTGAGTGCATCTGCCTTGTACATGTGACAGAATCGTTTTCAACACTGCATCAAGACTGACAGTAGTTTAACCACTGTTGTGGGGAATGTGTAGCTCTCTAAGTAGGTGTAGGATTGATTTTTTTTTCTTTGTAAGTTTATAAAGTAATTTAAAGAGGATCTTTCATGACAATTCACACTAGATGATGATGATGATGATGATGATTATTATTATTATTATTATTAATACAACTACAAATAGTAGTTGTATTAATAATAACAATTATTAATACAACTACAAATAGCACTGTATTTGTGTGCTTCCGTATTTTTATTAAGGGACATTTGTTTGTCACTTGTTCTGCACAACTATAAAACAAATCAATCAGTAAATAATAGACTTAAATAGTTCACCAATATAATGGCCCATGAGAAAAAAAAAATCCAATTTGCTTTTTTTTCTCTTCTTTTCTTTTCTTTTTTTTAACTCAACTTTACAACAACTTTACAACGCTATCTCTGTCTTTTCAAACCGTTTCAAACATCAAGCTTGACAAACTGTCTAGTTGGCAGTTGGAATTTGAATAATCTTGGCTCATTTGAACATTCCATCAATGTAAGTCAATGTAAAGCAAAGTAAGGTTAGAAAATGCTCCCCAAAATCAAGATTAATTAACCAATCAACGTGCATGTGATTATGCATCATTTATTGTCATTATAATAGTAAGTACATATAACATGTAAATGAAATAAACACCTTAAAATAAAGTGATACCTAATTTTATTATTTAATCTTTATAAAATATACTATGCGGCTGTTGAATGCTTGAATTTGATTGGCTGGCAAACATGTTTAGGTGTGCAGTTGTTTTCCGGGAAACAACTGGCTAAAGTATTTATATGCAGGTCTTGACCATGTTACATGCCCCTATTACTTCGATATATGATTTCAGTTATTTCAAAAGTCCTTATAGCCTACAACAGCAAAACAACCAAAACTCACAACAACACAGTATCAGTATAAATTGTTTGGCAGCTTAAAACCTATGTGGCATTCCTCACTAGCGAGGTAATGGCGGCACGGTTCTTGAAGCAGATAAACTTACAGTTTTGCTATCCGAGACACTGCTGTCAAACACTGATGAGATATGCACACACTCAGGTAATTCACACAAGATTTCTGCATGGTTCCTGACTACACCCACCCCACACTCTCTCCTCACCCGCAGAACTTAACAGAACACCCTGTCACGAATCCGTTTTGTGGTCTTCTGTCCACTCGCCATCGGTTGTCGCCCTTCCATCATATTCACTCTTGCACCACACAGACTGCTGCACGTCACATTGGACTGCATTTCCCATCATCCATTGCACTGATCACACAGCTGTCACCAATCACACGCTCACCTGAGGTCTATTACACACTCTACTTAACATACACTCAGATTCTGTTCTAGTTACCGAGTATTGTTCTAGCGTTTAGTGCTCTCCTAGTGTTAGCTGCCTTATCGAGCCTTTCCGTGTTTCTGTTTAGTCCCCAGTATTGTTCTGCATTTATCTCTCACCCAGTGATAGCTGCTTTACTGAGTCTAGTCTCCAGTTCTAGTTAGTCTAGTCTTTTTTTGCATTGCCTGTGTATCTTGGATTAACCCTTGTCTTGCTGGTCGGACTCTGTTTGTACCTCATCTGGACTATCACTCATGGTATTGGACTACCTCTCTTCTCAAGCCTTCTGGATATTGTTCGCCAATCGTAGACCCAGGTTTTCCTTAGAATTTACTCTTGAACTTGCTTGTGTTATACCTGTTTGCCTCAGTTTGAACCATGCCTGTTATGACCACGTCTCTGTCTAATAAAAGCCTACAAACGGTTACACACCCATTATCTGACAGCAGCATTAATTTAATTACGTACCCGACCCATTTGACATAAGGACCATTACTCAAACTGCAACTGCATTAAATCTACTACATCAGGCAAGCAAAATTAACTTTTTAAAATTTCTATAGATACACACAGAAGATTTCTGTGAAAATTAGTGATGTCTCAGTATTTACATAGTCGAATCAGAAATGTCAAATCTTGCCTTTAGTCAACTGATCGAATCATATGTTTGGGGCGGGGGGGCAAAATACAATAACAAGATTCAAGTAATCAGACATTCGACAGTCATAAATATTGATGTTAACACAGGGAAAATGTGTAACGGATGCCTCGCACACATAAGATGAAATCAACAGATGCAAGGAGTATTCAATGAAGCCTGTGTGCTTGTTTACTCTATAGAGATTTTCACAGAGGAAATTAACAAATATCCTGCTAATTTTTCCAACTTTGAAGCATAGCCTACTGCCACACAAAACTTCATGCGATCGCCTAAATATGATCTACTGTGAAAACTTTTCAAACACAGCTAGTTTTATCCAAGCCCAGTTCCAGAATTAAATACTGAGGGTGCTTCAGAAGTGTGCTCTAGCCTCAATTTACATACATTTTCACATATATTTTTGTCCCATCCATTGCTCTTCCGAGTGTGAATCCCACATAAATATGCGGATGTCATTCCCGAAACTTTGCAGCTACAAGGTATAACCACCAGCACTGAAAGCCCCACAACCCCAGAAGCAGACACAAATTCCAATTGAGTACTCAGAAGTACTCAGTCTTAACGGTTAAAGGAGTCATCATATAAGAACATTTAATGCTGTATCTATGAGAGAGAGAGAGATAGTTTAATTTTAAAATGCCTTTTAAAACTATAAGTCACACTTCGTTAATAGGCTTGTTTCAAAAATTCCAACGTCACATTATATCACATGAGCACTAAAGAAATTATTAAACATAAAATAAAACTCCTCTTCAACAACTGAGCACAATGTCCCTGTCACGAATCCGGTCTATGAATTTCCGTTCACTCACCACCAGAGGTCACCTGCTCTCCACATGTTACACTATACCCTGGACTACATTTCCCATCATCCATTGCACTGATTTCACCCACAGCTGTACTAATTTGCTGAGCCAGTTCCCAGTCTAGTTCATAGTTCCTAGATTAGTCTAGTCTTGCCTTGCCAGTTTTCCTGTATGAAGATCCTTGCCTGTGTATTTCGGATTGCCCTATTGTCTTGTCATTTGGACTCTGTTTGCCCCTGTCTGGACTATTGTTTGTGTTTACGGATTACCCCTTTTGTCAAGCTCTCTGGAATCTGTTCGTCGATCGAAGACCCACGTTTGTCCTAGGATTACTCTTTGTCTTGCCTGTGTTGTACCTGTTTGCCATTGTCTGAACTGTGCCTGCTTTATGACCATGTCTCTGAATAAAAGCCTTGCAAATGGATCCACACTTCTCATGTCTCATTCGCCCCATAACAGTCCCAAACAATTTAATCTCAAATGTTAATAAATCCTTTGTAGATCAACACTTGTCATTTCACCAAATTTAAAAACATTACCACCACATCTTCACCAGACAATCTTTCAACCTTATTTTTCATGCTCATATAAATGGCTAGTTTAGCTTGCCCTAAAATTTAGTTCAAAAGCTAATATGTAAATCTATTACCTCTAACAAATTTAAAGCCAAAAATAAAAAATGATCATAAGCCCTATTCGAACAGGACTTGTTTTGCAGGGGTTCGTTAGAGAAATTTGTGTTTCACAGATTTAGGGATTAGGGATTTTAATCTTGTTCAAATCTGCCACGTCTCTGTGTTTTTCTCACACACTGGTAGTCTACTCACATTCAACTTAAGGGGGTCCATTAATATTGAGCATTTATCCAACCCCAGTCCTGCAACACTGTGTAAAATGGAGCATGTAACAGCCCACCATCCATTCACTGAAGACCCATACAGAAATCTTTGTAAAAATTGCAAACAAAAAGCTGCTATTCTACTTATCAAGTGTATCAAACCATGATCTGTAGGCAACACACTCTTTGGGACTCAATGCAAGTTATCCTCCCAAAAAAGTTGACCAAAATACCTTGAGTTTCTGCTAAAGGTTGTGAGGGAAGTTCCAAATATGCCATCCTATGCCAAAGATTGGAAACTACTAAATTATTCAAAATTAATATTCTTCCTTTGCATGTCTTTGGTATTAGCCATATACATTCATCAAGTCTACCTTTCACCTTATCAACATCCCCTTCCCAGTTTTTTTTCTGAATGGACATTTCATCTCCTAAATACAGTCGTGGCCAAAAGTTTTGAGAATGTCATAAATATTAATTTTCACAAAGTCTGCTGCTTCAGTGTTTTTAGATCTTTTTGTCAGATGTTACTATGGTATACTGAAGTAAAATTACAAGCATTTCATAAGTGCCAATGGCTTTCATTGACAATTACATTAAGTTTAAGCAAAGACTCAATATTTGCAGTGTTGACCCTTCTTTTTCAAGACCTCTGCAATTCGTCCTGGCATGCTGTCAATCAACTACTGGGCTACATCCTGACTGATGGCAGCCCATTCTTACATAATCAATGCTGGGAGTTTGTCAGAATTTGTGGGTTTTTGTTTGTCCACCCGCCTCTTGAGGATTGACTGCAAGTTCGTCCGTTGCGTTCTGCCCACGGAGTCCTGCGTTGCCGAGCCGGTTATTCTACTGTTGCCTCATTCTCACCTGCACTACCTCTTCTATTGTGTTTAATAAACACCTGTTCTCACTTGCTATTGAATCCGTGACTTTTTCCTTCGAGCCATGACAGAACCATCTGACCAGACTATGGATTCAGCGAGTGCAGCCACCTTCGAGCAGATGTATGCCGGTAATCACGCCCGCATGGACCGTCAGGATGAACAGATCGGTGCATCGGGTCGGGCGATACAGGCTCTGGTAACGCAGGTGTCCAAGCTCACCTCTCAATTACAACGTCTGAGAGGTCCCACTGCGCCAGCACCGCCCCCGCCTGTTTCCCCGGAGAATTTCAACATCAATCGGCCAGAGCCGCGCATCCCCACCCCCGAGAGGTATTCTGGAGAACCAAATATGTGCCGAACTTTTCTAACCAAGTGTTCGATTTACTTCTCTCTCCAGCCCGTGACGTTCTCCTCTGAGGAGAGTAAAGTGGCACTAGTGATGACGCTGTTATCTGGACGCGCGGCACTGTGGGGAACAGCGGTGTGGAAGAATCAACACGCATGCTGCTCCTCGTTCCAAGCACTCGAGCAAGAGATGAGCCGTGTGTTCGATCGCGCAGTCGCCGGACGTGAAGCGGCTCGCCAACTTGCCGATCTCCGTCAGAATAATAACTCCGTTTCCAGTTCCGGACGTTGGCCGCTGAGTGCAAATGGAACGAAGAGGCGCAGTGGGACTTGTTCCTGCATGGGCTGGCTAATCGTGTTCAAAAGGAGATTTACACGCTGGATTTACCCAAGACTCTGGATGAACTGATTGAACTGGCACTACGAGTCGATGCACGATTACAACAGAGAGAGAATCGATCGTTCCAGACTCCAATGGGGGATTTCGCTGAGTTTCCCAGTCTCAGGGGAGTGAACACGGTCAGCTCCTCGAACGGTCCTGAACCCATGCAGGTAGGTCGAGCTCGGCTCTCCCGGGAGGAGAGAGAACATCGCCGTTCGAGAGGGCTGTGTCTCTATTGTGGAGAGGCCGGCCATTTCATCTCCACCTGTCCTTTAAAGGGCCAAGCCTGGCAGTAGGACGGAGGCTACTGTCGGGCGGGATATCTTTGACCAAACCCTCGAACGCCACCCTCCTCCCGGTGAGACTCCAGTGGGCAGGCCACACCTTCAACGGCCAGGCGCTCGTGGATTCGGGAGTGGAAGGGAATCTGATGGACTTTTCCTTAGCACAGAAACTTCACGTCCCCATCACACCTCTGGAGCACAGTATCACCATCCACTCACTAAGTGGACAGGAACTTCCGGGCATCACTCACACCACTGGACCCATCACACTTATCACTTCGGGTAACCACACCGAGAGAATCTCACTCTACCTCACTCAGTCACCGCATGCCCCTGTTGTCGTGGGTCATCCGTGGTTAGTGAGACACGGACCCAGGATAGAGTGGGGTCAGAACTCCGTGTCCAGTTGGAGTAATCAGTGTTATGCCTCATGTCTTTCGTCTGCTGTTCCGTCTCTTTCTTGTTCTGTGTTGCAGGAGGAGCCAGTAAATCTGTCTAACGTGCCACCAGAGTATCTCGATCTGAAGGAAGTGTTCAGTAAGTCTCGAGCTGCTTCTCTTCCTCCGCATCGTCCCTATGACTGTGCTATAGATCTACTGCCAGGTACGTCTCCGCCTAAGGGCAAATTATATTCGCTTTCTGTTCCAGAAAGGGAGGCTATGGAGAAATATATTTCTGATTCTCTAGCAACTGGATTCATCCGCCCTTCCTCTTCTCCAGCGGGGGCGGGATTCTTTTTTGTGGGGAAGAAGGATGGCTCTCTGCGACCTTGTATTGATTACCGGGGGTTGAACAGCATCACGGTAAAGAATACTTATCCTTTGCCGTTGATGTCTTCAGCCTTCGAGAGGTTGCAGGGAGCCTCAATATTCACAAAATTGGATTTACGTAATGCATATCATTTGGTTCGCATTAGGAAGGGGGATGAATGGAAGACTGCGTTCAACACCCCCAGGGGGCATTTGAATATTTGGTTATGCCGTTTGGGCTTTCCAACTCCCCAGCAGTCTTCCAGGCACTCGTCAATGATGTGTTGAGAGACATGGTAGACCAGTTCATATATGTTTACCTGGATGACATATTGATTTTTTCCTCGTCTCTCCAGGAGCACGTTCAACACGTCAGACGAGTGCTTCAGAGGTTGCTAGAGAATGGGCTTTTTGTCAAGGCGGAGAAATGCGATTTTCATGCACAGTCTGTTCCTTTCCTAGGGTACATCATTTCGCCTGAGGGAGTGCGAATGGATCCTGAAAAGGTTAAGGCTGTGGTGGAGTGGCCAAGCCCAGATTCCCGTAAGGCCCTACAGAGGTTTCTGGGGTTCGCCAACTTCTACCGGCGTTTTATTCGCAACTTCAGCCAACTAGCCACAACTCTGACGGCCTTGACCTCCCCCAGGACGACGTTCAGGTGGTCAGACACAGCTGAGGCTGTGTTTGCTAAACTGAAAGGCCGCTTCGTTTCAGCCCCCATCCTTATAGCCCCTGATCCATCACATCAGTTCGTGGTGGAGGTCGATGCGTCAGAGGTGGGGGTAGGAGCAGTGCTATCCCAGCGCTCTCCCACAGACGACAAGATGCATCCCTGCGCGTTTTTGTCCCATCGTTTATTGCCTGCAGAACATAACTACGACATTGGTAACAGAGAGTTGTGACATTCACAGTTTTGTTTTGGCTTGCTCGGTTTGTGCCACTGGTAAGACTTCCAATCGACCCCCAGATGGGTTACTTCAACCGCTGCCTGTCCCTTCGAGACCCTGGTCCCACATAGCGCTAGATTTTATCACCGCCCTCCCACCCTCTCAGGGCAATACGGTCGTTTTGACTGTGGTGGACCGGTTCTCGAAGGCGGCTCATTTTATTCCCTTGCCCAAATTACCCTCAGCCAAGGAGACAGCGTTGACCGTTGTTGATCACGTCTTTCGCTTACATGGCCTCCCGATAGACGTGGTTTCTGACAGGGGACCCCAGTTTGTGTCCAAATTTTGGCGAGAGTTTTGTAAGTTACTGGGAGCGACTGTCAGTCTGTCCTCAGGGTTTCACCCCCAGAGCAATGGTCAAACCGAGAGAGCCAACCAAGATTTGGAAAGGGTGTTATGATGTTTGGTCTCCAAGAGTCCTTCCTCCTGGAGTCAACAACTTTCAATGGTGGAGTACGCACACAATACGTTGCCAGTGTCGTCCACGGGCCTATCTCCATTTGAATGTAGTGTAGGTTACCAGCCACCAATCTTCCCCAGTCTGGAATCCGAAGTCGCGGTCCCCTCTGCTCACGCCTTCGTTCAGAGGTGTCACCACACATGGACTAGAGCCCGTGAGACTCTACTCCGGGTGGGGGCGCGCACCAAGGCTAAAGCCGATCGCCACCGGTCTAAGCCTCCCGTATACGTCGTTGGTCGAAAAGTGTGGCTTTCAACCAGGAACATTCCTCTCCGCTCCGTTTCTAATAAACTTGCTCCCAAATTCATTGGCCCGTTTACTGTCACCAAGATCATTAGTCCGGTGGCAGTCCGCCTCAACCTCCCTCCGGTGTACAGGAGAATTCATCCCGTCTTTCATGTGTCCAAAGTGAAGCCTGTATTTCGTTCTCACTTTAATCCGCCGGCCCCGGTTCCTCCCCCGCCGCGACTCGTAGATGGGGAACCTACCTATTCGGTCAATCGTATACTGGACTCTAGGCGGAGGGGACGCGGATTCCAGTACTTGGTACCACTCCCTTATCGATGATTACAATCGACAGGTAAGGGTGTCTGGGAACGCCAGGCGGCGTTCCTAGGAGGGGGGGTACTGTCACGGTTCATGGATTCACTGACTCTCCTTTGCTATGTGTGTGCGTGTTGTATGAATGGGCGCGGCTCATCAGCATGGCTCGTTATCGCTGATGAGCTGATCAGCGCCAGCTGTGTTGAATGAGATGTTCTATATATTGTTTGTCACCTCGTCTTGTCTTTGTCAGATGGTTGTGGAGGTTCAGGCTCGGCTCACAGTTTCTCTCCCTCGCTCTAGTTCCTGTGTTCCTGTTCTGAGATTCGCCTGCCTGATCGGAGGATCAGGTTCATCCGTTGCGTTCTGCCCACGGAGACCTGCGTTGCCGAGCCGGTTATTCTACTGTTGCCTCGTTCTCACCTGCACTACCTCTTCTATTGTGTTTAATAAACACCTGTTCTCACTTGCTATTGAATCTGTGACTTTTTCCTTCGAGCCATGACAGACGTCAAATAGACGTCTCCGAGATATACGTATGCTATCAGGGCAACCTCTCCTTTCCTGCGTGTAGTTTCAGCTAGTGTTTTTTGTTGATGCTCTTCTAGTTGAGCTCTCTTTCTCTCATCATGATGACTTCTTTCTTTACATAGGAGGCTTTTACTTTACATGCTGCCGCTTTAGCTCTTGTTGTGGTCACAGCTGCACTAGCCGAAGATCTAGTAGAGTGATTGCCTAACCGTGATCCTATTTCATTAGCATGTTAGTTATTAGATTGCCATGCATTTCAGGACAGAACATCAGTCTTTAAACATGTCAATATTGACCCTCTTCGATTCGTC
Source organism: Acrossocheilus fasciatus (assembly GCA_036784905.1). Lineage (NCBI taxonomy): Eukaryota > Metazoa > Chordata > Actinopteri > Cypriniformes > Cyprinidae > Acrossocheilus > Acrossocheilus fasciatus. The sequence goes on along the minus strand of CM071955.1, from coordinate 23,534,654 downwards.
ACTCTGTTGTCTTGTGTGTTAACCAGGAACATACTCTATGTTAAATGAACTAACTCCAGATGCATTTTTTGGAACCAACATCCCAGCTTACAGAGAATGTTCTCGTTACTTTGGCTAACATTATCTATAGGTTCTCTCAAAGTTATCAAAAACGTTCTTGCAATAATGTTAGTAGAACGTTTTCTTAACGTTATCTGCCATTGATAAACGTTCTAAAAACGTTAACATAAAAACATTTTCATTGCGTTGTTAACGGAACATTCTAAAAGTGTTAGTATTAAAAATGTTATCATTGCATTGTTAGTGGAACGTTCTAAAACATTAGCATAAAAAACGTTATCATTGCATTGTTAGTGGAACGTTCTAAAAACGTTAGCATAAAAAAAACGTTATCATTGCATTGTTAGTGGAACAAATTAAAAACGTTGACATTAAAAACATTTTCATTGTGTTGTTAACGGAACTTTCTAAAAATGTTAGTATTAAAAACGTTATCATTGCATTGTTAGTGGAACGTTTTAAAAACAATAGCATTAAAAATGTTATCATTACATTGTTAGTGGAACATTATCATAAAAACTTATCTTCTGTGGGATATCTGAAGAAATGTAAGAATTTAAGGATGAGTATAATGAAAAATAACAACTCAAATTGTCTCCCGTCTTCCCGGACTCAATTGCCATTACTCCACACACACCTGCCACTCATCACACTCCCAGCTGTTCCCCATCACCATGGACTATTTATACACCTCATGCCCGCTACTCTGTCTGGTGGAATTAATAATTGTTTGTAAGTTATTGTAGTTGCCGGTCGTTACTCTGTGGACACACGCACTGTGTTGCCGTCTGTTGTGTCCTGTTCTGTATCCTGTTTTCTTTTTGCCTTGTTGGCTTTTTTGTTGTTTATTAAAGTGGTTTTTCCCTGCATCTGGACCCAGACCTTGTTCCTTCCTAGTACATCCCTACTGTGCCATGACACAAATAATACCTTATTATCAGTAACATTTTTGGTATTTCAGTGTGAATTGAACTATGAACATTCTTATAACTAGCGTAATTTTCTGTTCTCGAGCTTGCAAACAAATGTTCTAATAATATTAAGTTCACTACGTAAAGTTGGCTTGTATGTATGGTTAGTGAAATATTCTTTAAATGTTACAGCTGTGACATTTCACATTTAAAATAAAAACTAAATTATGTCAATAAGTCCATCAATCAGATTATTAAAATCTGTTCTAACTTGCAGTGTACTTAAAAGTCACTATCAAAATATAAAGTGTCACATGTATTTAACATAAAAGCTTCTCTGACACGATACATAATGATCACATTAGCCATTAATTGCAAAATGGTTGAGCTACATGGTTACAGTTAACAGGGAATGTTCTCATAACTTTGGCTAACGTTCTCTAAAGGTTATCTCAAAGTTCTCAAAAAACATTCTTGCAGTAACATTAGTAGAACGTTTTCTTAACGTTATCTGCCCTTGATAAACTTTAAAATCGTTAGCATAAAAACGTTATCATTGCCTTGATAGTGGAACGTTTTAAAAACGTTATCAAAAATATGTCTTGGCAAAATGAGTCGTAATTTGCATAGCAACATAATTTGTGTATCTAATGACACAAAGAATGACACATTCCAGTGGCCTTTCCCCCCTGGCCTGAGAGAGAAAAAACGTTTTATTTAACATTAAAATCTTACAATAGCTTAAAAGTCAGAAGACGCTTTATTTATTCTCAAACTGTTCTTCTGACATTTGCAATAACCGTGAAGGAGAAAATGCACTTGCAAAGTGTATATGTGGCAGATAACATGTAGGGAGTGAAGTCATGAATTAGGAGGTGTGGTTGGCTATGTATAAAGATCAGTAGTAGGAACGAGAACGGCAGGTACATTTGTTTCTGGCCGGTGGAAATAGATTGATACTTCTATTGTTTGTTTGCGAGCGGTTCGCAGGTGGATGTTCTTGGATCTCGGAGATGGGTATGAGCTTATTTGAAGTCTTAAAGTGTTTTAATATGTGGTGTGTGTTTTAGGAAGAATAATAAAGGTGGTTTAATGTATGCATTTCAGCTCTATGAAGTCTATTGTGGCATAGGCGAGAGGATCGCATATGTTGTCTTTTGGATCTTTGACATAGGTAGGAGTTTGATTGAAGCACTAAAATTTTAAATAGGTCTTTATTTTGATATAAATAATGAAGGTATTTTAATGTGTGTGTTTCAGCTCTACGGAGCCCATTTGTTGCTCTTGTTGTATTTGAGTTTTTGTTTATTTTTTTGGTTTGGGTAATTGTCTAGTCCACCCGGGTATTGACATCGGTAATTGGGCCGAAATAAATGGGAACGGCCCTTTGGGTGGACTAGTTTCTTTTTTTGTATTTTGTTTGTTTCCCCCACTGTTTATATGTACTTTACAAGGACACTATATGCTTAGTGCTTGAGCAGAGTTGAGCTATTTTTGCACGTCTTTTACTTTGATGAATGGTATGAATTACAAGGTTTATCTTTTTGTGTTTAATTTATTTAATGGTTTTGTGTGACTTGTTTGCCCTTTGGCATGGTTTGATGCTCAACTCTTGCGGGGTTAATGTATGTGTGTAGGGTGTCCTGTGTAATAAAACAACTCTGTAAAGCCATCAATAAATCTTGGGGATTTATTTTAAAGAACCTGAGTTGTTGTTTATTTGAAGGGTGGGCCTCGTTACATATACATGAACTTTTTTTCTTTTTTTTTAATTAACATTTTTCAAGTAACATTTGAAAATTGAAAACATACTGTTACGGTACCGAGTGTATACCTTAGACTGCATAAAAACAGGTGTATACATGATCTTAATTCCCCACGAAATCATCTTTACGTGTAGCGTGAAAAGGTGGGCGTGGCTTTGGAACGTACGTGCGCGTCTTTCAATCACAGCGGGAAGGACGCACAGCTGCCAAACATTTTCAGTCAGACGGCGCCTGTCGGGTAAGTTCTGTGACTTTTGTTGGATACATGAATAAAGTACGTTTATTATCACACTGATGATTAGCTTGATAAAATTATAGGTAGGTGATTGATTTGCATGAACAGGCAAAACTGCTGCTGCGGAGCGGTTACAACAATACAAATGTGTAAAATAGAGGAATAAAGGTAAAAATACAGTTGTAGAAGTCTTTAGACTCGCTGTTTCTCAGTGTCCACTAGTTTGCTTTTTCAGTATAGCAAAGCATTTTCATTACACCGTGTTCTTCTTCGAGTTATTAGCAAGATTAGCTAATGTCCCGCGCCGGCGTATTTTCATGTAAAAGTTTAAAATCGGTTCGTCCCCAACAAACACAGAACATTCCCCTAACATTCCCATTTGGTTATTTTTTTGGGAACCAAATAAGAACGTTCTAGGAACGTTCCCTGCAGGTTATTATTAGTTGTCATAACCATGTAAACTAATTATAACTTTGCAGATTTTTCGGATTATTCTAATGCTGAAATGTGTATTTTTTTTAATCATAAACAAACTATTTTTGCAGAATTTCATGTCTGAAATAAGCTTTTAATAAAGTGTAGACATCAAAGTAGTCAAATCACATTATAGTGATAATATAATTCCAATTTTATAGCTGAAATTATAAGCCGAGGTTGAGCATAGTCTGAAAAGCATACCATAAACACTGGGTTTGTTTGTATGTTTCTTTACAGCCGCCTCTGATCTGCACGCGTGTCCAGCACGCGCTTTTCTCCTGTGTTCCATATAAAGCCGCGCACTGGCATTTAAAAATTAACGTTCGTTTTGTTTTACTGACTGACTAACACTCGTTTATTGATCTCTTTATTGAATAATTACTTATAATTATTAAATATTCCAGAGTAAATATTGTGATTTCAGGGAGATTTGACAAGTAATTGAAGACAACATGATAATAACCAAGTTTTTGTTTACGGACCAAAAGAGAGAAGCGCGTACATCATCGTTAATTCAGTGGTAAGAAATGAATGTAATATTAAAGTCAAATAAATGTTATTTATTTTTAATGTCTGTAAAAATAAAATTTGCATTCTTAAAACCCAATATTTTGTTGAAGTCATTGCTATTTGGTGCTTAATAAACGTAAGATCTGGGTTATTATATGGTACACGGTAGTTATAATAAAGAAATCTTGGTTTCACTTTATTTTGATGGTCCCTTTAGCACATTCTATTGACTATAAGTAATGTTGCACCTACATTTCTACTAACTTTCATTAGAGTGTTAGTAGTGTATTAGTTGACTGGTAGGGTTAGGGTTAGATTAAGTTGACATGTTCTTGCAAAGTTACTTATAGTCAGTAGAATATCTGTTGGGAGACCAACACAATAAGGAGTTCGTAGATATGAAGCAGACAGTCTACTAATAATCTTATGAGAGTTTGTTGACATGTAGTTGCAACATTACTTAGTGTCAATAGAATGTTCAAAAGGGACCATCAAAATAAAGTATTACCGAAATCTTATATTACCCAGTGTAGAACCTGGTCGAAAAGAACGCACACACATGTTTAATTTAAGAACAAGTAATCTAAACTAATCTAACTTCATCAGCTCGTAAAATGAGCAAATGACCAACTAGCGTCCGGCCATACTCGCCTTACCACCCCGAGAGACTCACAAAACATGATAAGGTGAGGATGAACGGCCTGCGCTACATCTGTTCGGAGTTTAAAAACGGATAATTACTCCTTTGGAGACGCTCCAGAACCAGAGCGTTCACGATACTGCGAGCCCACTTGCCATAAACTACTTTCCGATAAACAAAATTTGACTGACTTACAACTTCGTCTCAGCAAAGACGATCACCAGAGACACACAACGTGATACTCCTCATGACCTCACAACCTCAGCTCTGGTCTCCTGCATTCCAGGAGAAAGCCGCCTCTTACAACAAAAGGAATTCTATCTAAACAAAGTTTCTTCCAAACTTTCATGGACTTTGCCAAAAAGACAATCCAGAAAAAAACTGCTGCTATTAAAGCGACTCAAGAAAAATATATATGAATGTGGTATTCTATGTTTCATTTAATCTTACTGTAGTTATCAGAACTTAAGATATTTTTAATCTATGATTTAACCCATTTAGTAGGTAAAATTATAAGTAGTCGAGACGACAAATACCTCATTTGATGTCTTATGTATATCGATATATATATATATATATATATATATATATATATATATATATATATATATATATATATATATATATATATATATGCTTGGTGTTTTATGCTATGCATGGTGTGTTTTAGTTTGATCGTTTCTTTATAACTGTCTTTTTTTGAATATATATATATATATATATATATATATAGCCTTGTCTAGTATTGGGTCGAAGCTTTTCTTAAATGCCAGAAGTTGAACAGAACTATATGTCGATTTTCAGTCTCGTATGAATGAGGAATACCTTTATAAGAAGTTATTAAGAAATGGTCCTTCATGTGACATATTTATGAGCAGATAATGTATGCACGAAAAAGAAGTCGTGTTGGGCGGGGCTCCGCCCTACAGAGACAATGTGATTGGGTCAGACAGTGAAAAGGATGGACTTAATTCTGTCCGATAAAACAGACACCCCAACTTTGAATTAGTGGAAGCTCAGTTAGTCAAAGATGAAAACACAAAGATAACAGGTGGAGCAACTGGTGAAAACCTGCAAGGAAACTTGGCTGAAAGTCTGGGCGTTGCCCCTCTTGATCCTGCTGCGAAACATCTGGCTGATCATCTCAAAAGACTTCAACACACTGTCAACTTCAGACCAAACTTGCAAAGAACTTCAAAGCCTTGCCGTTCGCGTGCTGCCAGGAAGCCACGAATCGTAGAGAGGATTCCCGAGTGACGTCACGCGACAACGACAGCGCAAAAGTCGGGATTCCCTCAAGAAGTACAGCCTTCATCTCAACTTCATAGCAAGTAAAACAACAAATCTCTAATTTGCAGAAGTTTGAATTGAATGAATCTTACAAGATAACCATAAGTCGAGTCTTCTGTTTGTGACGTCCTAAAGTCGTCTTTATTCTCTGGAAAAGAGAATAGCTTAACTTTCTTCGAAACTGCTTTGATCTTGCCATAGTGTGTGTATGTGTGTGTATGTGTTTTGTTTGTATCGTACCCTAGAATAGTAAATAAACTCTCGATTCATTTTTAATGAATAGTCTGGTGCCGTGATTTTCAAATCTTAAATTATTTGCCATAAATCGTGTTACCTGTGCTCAGAGATTTCCCAATCAAATCTGTATTATTATCAACAATAGGAAGAATTGCTAAATTATACTGTATTAATACTTGCTGGTCGAGCAGTTAATAAGGTATAAATTGTACCTTCTGATTAATATCAATTAATCTATACATTGGTGATTAATATCAATTAATCCGATCAAAGTCGGATTTCTACGATTTGATTCCCTAAAGCTAAAATTTATAAATAAAGGATAAAACCCTTACTAAGTCCTTACACCAGACAGCACACGTACGTCTGGCCGACGTCGGCACGATGTCGCTCAAGGATCGTTTGCTAATCGGCAGTACGTCGCCGCGACGTCGGCCTCTGATCGGCCATGCCCTCCGGCCGATGTTGGGACAACGCAGCTGTAAATCCCGGCCGCTCTGCGTGGACGCGGTTCACCGGCGTTTTGCTCATCGGTACGGACCACCTGCAGCTGCCACCGCTGGTGTATGATAAAACAATACATACCACTCTCAAAAACAGCTGCAACTTTATTAATATTTTCATTTAACACATTACACATACAAATACATTTACATTTACTAGATGTTTTGATCAAAAATGGATAATTCACAATTATTTGTAGTCTTTTGAAAATTAACCATGATTTTACCACAGCATTTGCAGTAAAACCATAGTAAACTCAAAATCAACCATAGTTTTACTACAATCACCATGGTTTAACTATGACTGTTGCAGTAAAACCATAGTAAGTACAAAAATAACCATTACTATAGCATTTGCAGTAAAACCATAGTTACAATTTCAAAAACTATGGTCACTATAGTCATAGTTACCAGTTTTACTGAAGTATTACTACAATGTTACTATAGAATATGACATCGAAACCATGGTTTCAAAAAAAAAAAAAACACATGGTTACTATAATCATGCTTGCTACAGTTTTACTATAGTAAAACCATGGTTAAATATTGTATAAGTATAGCACTTTTCACAATACTTATTTCAATGTAGGTTTACAGAATATGCATATTTCAAGGTTACAATTTAAAAACATCCTTTAATCAGCCAGAGGTGACTGAGACTCACTGGGGAAGACCATCCTCTGGCAACAAAATGATGTCCATATGACAGTAGTGTCACATGTCTGTCTGCCCCAGCCCTTGTTTTCCTTATTTGGTTTAGTTCCTGTCCTCATTTAGTTCATTATCATTTGATTGTCTCCACCTGATTTTGATTATGTTGTTTGCTCCTTTTGTTCCTGTTCCTTTAAAAGTCCTGAGTTCTCCCTTTGAGTTTGTCTGTGATTAAGTATGTTATGTTGTATATGCTTTTGCTGAGCTTATTATATTTAATGTGTTTATATTCCGTCATCTACTTATCTTTATTAAACAAGTTTATTTTCTACTTGTCGTCTCCTCACAAATCCTTGGACACCTGCACACGTAACAGAATCACGGACCTAAAACCGTTATGGAGTTCGTGGAAGCGGTCGCCGCCCTAACTCTCCTGGATCTCCCCTTTTTCGAGTTCGCGAGCCGGTTCTGTAAGCTCGCGGAGAAAATGACGCTGAAGGATTCCGCCATCATCGAGATGTTCCGGCTCGGGGCCACTTACCACCGTCCCGTGGACCTCCCAGACACCACGGGATGTTGTTGGAGAGTGGCCATTTTCCGGTGTCTGGGAAGTGTCCGGGCCTGAGTCGGAACCAACTCGCCAGCGACCCACGGATTCCAACCGCCGTCCGCGGCCACGGCAAATCCGCCGCCAGAGAGAGTGGCAAACCTGCCGAGACAGAGAGCGGCCAACCCGCCGCCGCGAGAGAGAGCGGCCAACCCGCCGCCGACAGAGAGGGCGGCCAACCCGCCGCCGACAGAGAGAGCGGCCGAACCGCCGCCAGAGAATACGGCAAGCCCGCTGGTCCCGTCCAGCTCACCTTCGCCTCCGCTGGTCCCGTCCACCTCAGCGCCTCCCGAGCGCCCTCCAGTGCCTGCGCCAAGAAGGCGCCTCCCTGTCTCCGCGCTGCAAGTGCGCAAACCAGAGCCCGCGCTGCAAGAGCGCCACCCAGTGCCTGCACCAAGAAGGCGCCTCCCGGTCTCCGCGCTGCAAGAGCGCCACCCAGTGCCTGCACCAAGAAGGCGCCTCCCTGTCTCCGCGCTGCAAGAGCGCACCCCAGTGCCTGCGCCAAGAAGGCGCCTCCCTGTCTCCGCGCTGCAAGAGCGCACCCCAGTGCCTGCGCCAAGAAAGTGCCTCCCTGTCTCCGCGCTGCAAGAGCGCCCCTCAGTGCCTGCGCCAAGAAGGCGCCTCCCTGTCTCCGGGCTGCAAGAGCGCACCCCAGTGCCTGCGCCAAGAAGGCGCCTCCCTGTCTCCGCGCTGCAAGAGCGCACCCCAGTGCCTGCGCCAAGAAAGTGCCTCCCTGTCTCCGCGCTGCAAGAGCGCCCCAAAGAGTCCGCGCTGCAAGAGCGCCCCAAAGAGTCCGCGCTGCAAAAGCGCCCCCTAGAATCCGCGCTGCAAGAGCGCCCCAAAAAGTCCGCGCTGCAAGAGCGTCCCCTAGAACCCGCGCTGCCCGAGCGCCCCCAAGAGTCCGCGCTGCCCGAGCACCCCCAAGAATCCGTACTAAGACTAATGTCCCCTAACTTCATCAAAAAAAATTTGGGGGGGGGCTATATACCCTTCATTCTGTTGGCCATAGTGGCCATATTCCGGGCGTTAGCCAGGGCCACTATGGCTACTCCGCCGAGGCCGCCGGAGTCCCCAGACCCGCCATGGCCGCCGGAGCTCCCTGATCCGCCCTGGATGCCTCCTTTGTGTCTTGGTCCCCATCCTGCTCTGGTATCCAGGGCGCCCACCCCCCCTCCCCATTGGTATTGTTATGGCGCGGGACGCGCCTACCGGGAGGGGGAGATACTGTCACATGTCTGTCTGCCCCAGCCCTTGTTTTCCTTATTTGGTTTAGTTCCTGTCCTCATTTAGTTCATTATCATTTGATTGTCTCCACCTGATTTTGATTATGTTGTTTGCTCCTTTTGTTCCTGTTCCTTTAAAAGTCCTGAGTTCTCCGTTTGAGTTTGTCCGTGATTAAGTATGTTATGTTGTATATGGTTTTGCTGAGCTTATTATATTTAATGTGTTTATATTCCGTCATCTACTTATCTTTATTAAACAAGTTTATTTTCTACTCGTCGTCTCCTCACAAATCCTTGGACACCTGCACACGTAACAAGTAGTTCATAAAACAAGTCATGTGTTCTGTGCTGTCAGCATCGAAGGCTATCTTCTTGGCAAAAACTGAGTTACAATAATACAACAGTTGCACAAACACAAATTAAAAACCAGGCAAACAATAAATAAGCAGTTAAAGTGTTTAAATAGCATGATAAAAATTCTAAAATATTTTCTGACAAAATCTTACTAAAGTCTCTATTTTTGTGTTCAGTTAAACATTATCCTTCAACATTATTAAAGGGTAAGTTCAACAATTTTCAGTCCATTTTGTATTGTTACAATGTTGGTAACATATGTAAAAGAACAATGTTTATTCTTTCTCCAAGATACCAAGATATAAAACTGATGCAAAACAGCATTTTTTCATTTAGATGCTGCAAAAGTGTTTGTGTCATTTTGTCAAAACTCATTTCATTTTGCATCATCCTGCGGAGTGCTGCTTACAAATAAAAGGGGACAAATAGGGTCCATATAACTCAGAGAAAGAGTAAATATTGTTCATTTGCAGATACTACAGACGTTGCAATAATACAATAGCTGGTTTAAAATCGTCAAACTTACCCTTATAGGCAATATAAGGATAATATTTGTTTTGAGTGTCCAGTGTTTTTTGTGTCCATGTACAGTAGCCGTCATCTGTAGTCTTTGTAAGCGTTGGCATCTTCACAAGTGAGTTTGGATCCAAACTGGAGCTGGCTTCATCTCTAGTAACCTCGGGATGAGCATCCTAAGATAGAAACATGAAATCAAAAGAAGAAAGTTTAGCATAGCTGCTGTTCATATTATTCAGACATATAACTGGAGTGCAAGGTTATCAGATGTGTTGTGTGAATACTTGGCTAAAACATGTATTTTAATGGAATACACATGCCACAGTATATTTAAGTGGGTGGAATATTATATTTGTAATTTACACTACTGTTAAATGTTTGGGGTCAGTAAGATTTTTTTACGTCTTTTAGAGAAGTCTCTTCTGCTCACAAAGGCTGCATTTATTTGATCAAAATGAAGTAAAAATTATTTAACAACAGTTTTCTGCATATTATGCAATGTAATTTATTTCTGTGATCAAAGCAGAACATTCATTACTCCAGTCTTCAGTGTCACATGATCCTTCAGAAATCATTCTGATACGCTGATTTGCTGCTCAGGAAACATTTCTGATTATTATCAATGTCAAATGCTGTACTGTTTTAAAACTTTATTCACCAAAGAATCCTGGAAAAATGAAGCAGCACAGCAGTTTTCAATGCTGATAAGAATCAGACAACTGGAATGATTTCTGAAGGATCATGTGACACAAAATTCAGCTTTATCATCACAGGAATAAATTATCTCTCCAAATATATTCAAATAGAAAACAGTTATTTTAAATTGTAGTAAATTGTATTAATTTCATACATTAAACTGTGGTTGGCATAAGAGACTTTCAAAAACATAAAAAAATAATAATAATCATACACTACTGTTTCATAAGTTTGGGTTGGTATGTTCGAGACTTTACTTACTAATCCTGCGGTTTATAGCATCTTGGTGATATTGTCTTATACGAGTTCACACTGACTCTGCTAGGTGCAGCAGGCCATCAGCACTGAAGAATCTAGGATAAAACAAGCAATCTGTCACAGAGCAAACGATATTTAGTTTGCAACTCCAGATTTATTAGAAGGAAATGAGCTAGAGCAGCAGTAAAATGCAGATAAAAGAAAGAATAATATATATAGCAATATAATAACATATACTAATACTACTAATAATATAATCTTAAGATAACAGAATCTATGTTTTTAGTTTTAGGTCAAGTGTCACTTATGTTCAGATAAAATCTTACTAAACAAGTCTCTAGTTTTGTGTTCAGTTAAACATTATCCTTCAACATTATTAAAGGGTAAGCTAAAACATTTTCAGTCCATTTTGTATTGTTACAATGTTGGTAATATATGTAAAAGAACAATGTTTATTCTTTCTCCGAGATACCCAGTTACAAGCATTAGTGACAGAATCATCAGCCAATCAAATTTTGATGTTCAATGACAGCCCGCCCTCTGGGTCTAGTGACGTACCCAGTGCTACCCCCAGCATTATAACACCCTTTTAGTCAGGGATTTCCAAGGTACGAAAGTGAAATTCAATGAAAAGAAAATGACAGCTGCAGTCATCGGCGCCTACACCAGATCTTGTTGCCTAGCTACTAAAAACACCTTTTCAAGGTGCTCTTTTGAAGACAAACGAGAATAACTGAGAAAGGAAGACCTACACCCAAACTGAATTCGCTAACAAAGGCCAGCAAAGTTTTTAATGCGCCATTTCAAAGATTGCAACTATGAGTGCTATGAGTGGCTAACAGCTAGCACCGAGCACAAGTTATTTTGTTGATGTGTTTACTTTTTAATCCAAGTAAAGAGGCATGGAATGATAGACCCAGGGACTTTATTTACAAGTGTCAGGTGAGTGCTTTATTATTTGATGAGTATTGTATCATGCACATTGTTATGGAGGTTTACATGGTGCGTTGATAATACTGTGGTCTGGTGTGTGGATGTCCAGCATTTGTACAGTTTTGCTGCTTTGGGCACGTTGTCATTTTAGAGTGACGTGAATGTGCATAGTTACTTGTGTATTGGCGGATTACTTTTACTGACCATGATGTAGGGAAATTTACTCTGCATTTAACCCACCCTAATCTAGCCGACTGTTGATCAGCAGTCATTGTTGTTGAGAGCCTGTGTGCGGCATAATATGTGCATTACGCATATGGCTACGTTAGCTGTAACAGAGATGTGTAAAATGTGTACATGTTGCTTACTGAAGGCCCTGACTGAAACCCCACGGTACGACACTGTCTGACAGTAGGTTCACTCCAACTCTGCTGGGTGCAGCAGGCCATCAGCACTGATGAATCTAGGAAAGAAGCAAGCAATCTGTCACAGAGCCAACAATATTTAGTTTGCAACTCCAGGTATATTAGAAGGAAACGAGCTAGAGCAGCAGTAAAATGCAAATAAAAGAAAGAATATATAACAATCATTAACAAATATATATATATACACACATACACACACACAACAAATTTTACTACTACTACTAATAACAACATAATATTAATATAACGGAATCTATGTTTTACGGAATCTATGTCTTTAGTTTTAGGTTGAGTGTCACGTACGTTTTGATGTCAAAGCCTTCTTAAAATTGGCTAAATATATTCTGAAAAATGCACATTAATATATTTCATGATCTATATTTCAGCTTCTTCAGTTCACCTGTATTTCTAAGTCAATAGCTCCCTTCAGAAATGTTGAAATCTTGGAGCTTCCCTTCTGTTATGTAGAGTTTCTTTCTGTCCTTCTGAAATCACAGAACAATTTTTATCAATATTTGTTTACCATGAAATATAAAAACTTGTTTTCAATTTCGATTACACTCTCCATGTAAGTGATGTTATCGATTCAGTAAAGCCTTTTCCAACAACCCATTGACAAATCGCCAGCAAAACCTTTACAGAGCTATCAAAATCTCTCATATGGGTAGTTGACATATCAATGTGTCCTATGGTGTGACAGCAAAAAAAAAATAATAATAATAATAAAATAAAATTACATTGAAGATAAACCTCTCTCATGCTATTTGTAACTCTAAGAATGAAGATACATTTTTCTCAAGTTATTTGTAGTTTTTTTTTTCTTATACATTTTTGCTGTCACACCATAGGACACAGTCCAATTTTTATTTTATTCGAATATTTGATTAAAAGCCCAGAGTTTCATAAACACGAGCTCAATCTAGAGTTAGCTTACCTGAAAACTGCTAAGATGCTAACAGACTTTTTCGAAGACACTAAACCATTTCTATAAAATAAATATTAATTGAAACATGTCAATAACAAGTAAGAACCGTGTCAGGAACGTTTGTATGTAATATTTGTGTGATTAAGTTTAGGGACTATACAGTACTTACCTGAAATCAGTAAAAACCGCAGCGAGAGACGGAGACTACTGTTCACCACTAGTTGTGTCGACGCCCCGTTTCCATGGCAACTCTGCTCCCCGCTCACGCAGAGCTCAACGCACACACAGCATTTACACAAATAAACATATAGGATTAAAATATTACATTAATAAATTACAATCTCGTTCAATTAATATTCAATAATGAACTTAACTCAATTTGTAGTTTAAAAAGCAACAGCAACAATAGCTCATCGTATAGAGACGGATTATTTCTGGCAGCCTGTAAAAGAGTGAAAAACACGGCGAAAAAGCAGTTAGGACTTCTCTTTAATAATCCGCTTTAACATTTCTCCTCAGAGAAATGGCTGGAAATGCATTAAGGCGTAAACATTAATTTTAAAAATCACTAGCGTGACCATTAGCTAAACAAGTTAGTTGGAAATTAGCCACAGTCTCTTCACCTGTGCTGTAGCACACCAAATGTGCCTAACTAGTACCTTTTAAGTGTCACAGAATTAACAAAGTAGTATTTTTTTTTTGTCATTTAGCTGAAGTGAAATCTTACCTGAAAGCACAGATGTTGCCGGGATGAGTGTCTTCTCTCTGTGGGTTGCTAAGAGACGAATAACTGGGCTGGCGCACCAACAGAAAAGCGCGGCATCGGCCTGCGGTCGTGAACCGACTCGGGGCCGACGACTGATGAGCTGGAAAACAGAGTACTGACCGAATTAATTATATCGGCCTACGCCTGGCCGATGTTTATTAGATGTTTCAGGTAGTGAGGCTGACGTTTCGATGTTGGGCCGACGTCGGCCAGACGTACGTGTGCTGTCCGGGTTAACGGATAATTCAATCTCATTCAATGCTCCTTATGATGGTTAAATGTGCTCTGATTATCTTTAAATGATTAAACAATAGTTTGAAACAAGACATATGGTTTGTAGTACTGATTATTGAGGTCCATATCTATTCGTCTTCCATGCTGCTTACACTCTACTCGGGACGGGAGTGCTGGATGATTACTGACAACAGCGGTATCTGAGTAAAGAGGTTAGGAGAACTTTCTGGGAACTTTCTAGGAACGTAAATAGAACGTTCCCTTTAGGTTAGGGGAAAGTTCCGGGAACCTGCTGAGAACGTTCCCAGAAGGTTCCCGGAAGGTTCCCGGAACATTCCCCTAACCTTAAAGGGAACGTTCTATTTACGTTAAGAGAACTTTCCTGGCTACCCAAAAGGGAACGTTCCTGAGAACGTTCTGGGAACCAAAAATTGTTTGCTGGGTCACAGCTGAAATTCATGTACTTGGATATCAGAGTTTTGGATAGCACCTGACTTTACAATATGAATGTTAAGTATCAGGTTTGCAAATTAGTACATTCTAATTTTGCCGTTTTTAAATTTAATGTAACTTAGGTCTATATTTTCGTGATGTATAATGTAGGCTAATAATTTGTTCTGGGTGCAAACAAAAAACAAAACATTACGCGTAAGATTAATAATGTAAGTGCACATATTGTGACTTAATTTAATACACTTAGTTACCAAGATTTTCGGGAAATTATGAAATGTGAAACATAATTTGACCGTATGTTTACTTTCTTCACTGACACGAGAATCACTATTATCAAAAGCTCAGATTTAGGAGAAGAAGAGACAAGATAAGGAGACTTAAACTGATTTAAAGGAGATTTAAACTGACAGAGTGTGTCTGCCTCCCGAACAGTGTTAGGTAGATTGTTCCAGAGTTTGGGTGCTAAATAGGAAAAGGATCTGCCGCCTGCAGTCGATTTTGATATTCTAGGTATTATCAAACAGCCAGAGTTTTGAGAACGCAGCGGACGTGGAGGACTATAATGCGATAAGAGCTCGCTCAAGTACTGAGGAGCTAAACCATTCAGGGCTTTATAAGTAATTAACAAGATTTTAAAATCTATCCGATGTTTGATAGGGAGCCAGTGCAGTGTTGACAGAACCGGGCTAATATGGTCATATTTCCTGGGTCTAGTAAGGACTCTAGCTGCTGCATTTTGGACCAACTGTAGTTTGTTGATCAAGCGTGCAGAACAACCACCCAATAAAGCATTACAATAGTCTAACCTTGAGGTCATAAACGCATAAACTAACATTTCTGCATTTGACGTTGAGAGCCTAGGTCATAATTTAGATATGTTTTTGAGATGAAAAAACACAGTTTTACAGATACTAGAAACATGGCTTTCAAATGGAAGATTGCTATCAAACAGCACACCTAGGTTCCTGACTGATGAATAAGAATTGACAGAGCAGCCATCAAGTGTTAGATAATGTTCTAGGTTGTTACATGTGGGGTTTTTAGGTCTGATAATTAACACCTCTGTTTTTTCAGAAAAATTACTCGTCATCCAGTTTTTTATATCGACTATGCATTCTGTTAGTTTCTCAATTTGGTGTGTTTCACCGGGCCACGAAGAAATATAGAGCTGAGTATCATCAGCATAACAGTGAAAGCTAACACCATGTCTCCTGATAATATCTCCCAAGGGTAACATGTAAAGCATGAAAAGTAGCGGCCCTAATACTGAGCCTTGAGGTACTCCATACTGCACTTGTGATCGATATGATACCTCTTCATTCACTGCTACGAACTGATGGCGGTCAGATAAGTACGATTTGAACCATGCTAAGGTGCTTCCACTAATGCCAACAAAGTTTTGTAGTCTATTCAAAAGAATGCTGTGGTCGATAGTGTCGAACGCAGCGCTAAGATCCAGTAGAACTAATAAAGAGATACAACCACGGTCAGATGATAGAAGCAGGTCATTTGTAACTCTAATGAGAGCAGTCTCAGTACTATGATACGATCTAAATCCTGACTGGAATTCCTCACAGATATAATTTTTCTCTAGGACTTTTCTAGTATCTTTGACAGAAAAGGGAGATTTGAGATCGGTCTATAATTAACTAGGTCTTTGGGGTCAAGTTGTGGTTTTTTAATGAGAGGCTTAATAACAGCCAATTTGAAGGTTTTGGGGACATATCCTAATGACAATGATGAATTAATAATAGCCAAAAGAGGATCTATGATTTCTGGAAGCAGCTCTTTTAGTAGTTTAGATGGAATCAGGTCTAACATACATGTTGTTGGTTTAGATGATTTAACAAGTTTATACAATTCTTCCTCTCCTACAGTAGAGAATGAATGGAATTGTTCCTCAGGGGATCTATAGTGTGCTATCTGATGCGATACTGTAGCTGACGGCTGCAAGGATACAATTTTATCTCTGATAGTATCGATCTTGGAGGTAAAATAGTTCATAAAGTCATTACTGCTATGCTCTTGGGAAATGCCAACACCTGTTGATGCTTTGTTTTTCGTTAATTTAGTCACTGTATTGAATAAATACAGAGAGACGAAAAGTAATCAAATCTAGCAGTTTTTAATGCTTTTCTCTAGGATAGGGTACTTTCCCGCCAAGCTAAACGAAATACCTCTAATTTAGTTTTCCTCCAGCTGCGCTCCATTTTCCGGGCTGCTCTCTTTAGGGCGCGAGTGTGCTCATTATACCACGGTGTTGGACTCTTATCCTTAATCTTCCTTAAGCGTAAAGGAGCAACCGCATCTAAAGTGCTAGAAAAGAGAGAGTCCATAGTTCCTGTTACATCATCAAGTTGTTCTGAGCTATTGGATATACTGAGGAACTGAGATAAGTCAGGAAGATTATTTATAAAGCAGTCTTTTGTGGTAGAGGTAATGGTTCTACCATATTTGTAACAAGAAGTTGGCTTTACAGCTTTAGCTATATGGAATATACAGGAGACTAGATAATGATCTGAGATATCATTGCTCTGCTGCAAAATTTCAACCCCACTGACATCAATTCCATGTGACAGTATTAAATCTAGAGTATGATTTCGAAAATGAGTAGGTCCTGACACACGTTGTTTAACACCAATAGAGTTTAGAATGTCTATAAATGCTGATCCCAACGAATCTTTTTCATTATCAACATGGATATTAAAATCACCAACAATTAGGACTTTATCTGCAGTCAGCACTAATTCCGATAGAAAATCAGAAAATTCTTTAAATTCTCGTGGCCTGTATACATTAGCCAGTACAAACATCACAGGGGATTTATCATTAATACTTGTTTCTTTGGATAACGTTATATGAAGCACCATTACTTTGAACGAATTATACTTGAAACCCGACCTCTGAGAGATACTGAAAATATTACTATAAATTGTAGCAACACCTCCCCCTTTACCTTTTGGACGCGGTTCATGTTTGTAACAGTAATCTTGGGGTGTAGACTCGTTTAAAGTAATGTAATCATCTTGTTTTAGCCAGGTTTCTGTCAGAAAAAGCACATCTAGTTTATGGTCAGTGAACATATCATTTACAAAAAGTGCTTTTGAAGAAAGGGATCTAATATTCAATAAGCCAAGCTTTATCGTGTCTTTATCTGTACTATATCGGTTTTTTATTTGTTGAACATCAATTAAATTGTTACTGTTACTTTGGTTTGGATGTTTTCTGTATTTTTAGTTCGGGGAACAGACACAGTCTCTATAGTGTGATATCTAGGTGAAAAAGTTTATATGTGCTGAGAGTTAACTGACTTCTGTGAGGTGAGGTGGCTAGCAGATGATCGGTTTAGCCAGTCTGTCTGCTTCCTGACCTGGGCTCCAGTTAGTCAAGTACAAACTCTAAGACTATGTGCCATATTTCTAGAGAGAAGAGCGGCACCACCCCAGGAGGGATGAACACCATCTCTTTTCAACAGGTCAGGTCTGCCCCAAAAACTCATCCAATTGTCTATAAAGCCTATGTTATTTTGCAGGCACCACTTAGACATCCAGCCATTAAGTGACGACAGTCTGCTATGAATCTCATCACCCCGGTAAGCAGGGAGGGGACCAGAGCATATTACAGTGTCTGACATCGTACTTGCAAGTTCACACACCTCTTTAACATTATTTTTAGTGATCTCCGACTGGCGAAGTCGAACATCATTAGCGCCGACGTGGATAACAATCTTACTGAATTTACATTTAACATTAGCCAGCACTTTTAAATTTGCCAAGATGTCAGGAGCTCTGGCTCCTGGTAAACAATGGACTATGGTGGCTGGGGTCTCTATTTTCACGTTTCGTACAATATAATCGCCAATAACTAGAGCACTTTCATCAGGTTTCTCAGTGGGTGCTTCACTGAGTGGGGAGAACCTGTTTGATGTTCTGATCGGAACGGAAGAGTGGTGTTTTGACCCGCGACTAGGCCACCTCACTGTCACCCTGCTGCACGGGCTCAACCGAAACCGAACAATGTACAGGACTCCCTGAGCTAGTCGCATTCCAAAGCAGTATCTACAGCCCTCACATTCTTACTACCCTCAACTAAAGTTTGGATGCGTGTCTCTAGTTCTAAAACCTTCTCTGTCAGCCTAACTATTTCCCTGCATTTATCACATGTGAATCCCTCGCTGCTGACAGAGACAGATAAACTATACATGTGGCAAACAGTGCAAACAACAATAGCAGGAGAAGAAGCCATTACTCACCGTGATTGATGAATGATACCAACTTAACTTACCACTTACCACTGTTGTTTGATGAGCTTGTGAAAAATGGAGCGAGGGGAAAAATAAAAATAAATAAATAATAGGCGCGAAATGCAAATGGAACCGCGAGTGACAAGCTAACGGGCTAACAAGCTACACTCGCGGTTTTAAAAGAGAACGATCAAATTAATACATGTAAAATCAAACTTATGGGTAGCCAAATCAATTAAGTCAGTGTAGCACGTTCATTCATTCAAGTTATTAAGTGATATTCTAATTTGTCTATGAAAACATGTAAAACGGATATACATAGTGGTCAGTGTTTACTTGTTACAAGTTTATGTTACAAATTTAATACAAGGTTAATATCTTACATAGTATAACAAATATTTCAACTGTTATACATGTTGTTTATTGTAAATGGTTGTACCAAAATTTCAGTAGACTTCAGTAGACTGGAGAAAGGCTGGTATTGTTGCATTTTTAAGGGGGTCATACAGTGCCCTCCAAATGTATTGGAACCGTGAAGACAAAATTGTTCTGTTGGCTGTGGAGTCAAGACATTTGCAAATATGATGAAAAGATGAATATGAGACAAAACTACAGAATGTCACATTTTATTATTAGCCGTTTCAACTAGGGATGTGTGCTACGACTAATTTGACTGTCGTTTAAACGGAAGTTTTGTATCCGCCTAGTTGAGTAGTCTAAAAGCTAGAAACCCCCAAAAAATGGTAAAAGAAGAAAAAAAAACTGTGCGTGTATAACAGCCTACACTTGAAATACTTAATCTTTGCATCACACTGTCAAATCCATCAATGAAATCAATCAATGCTAAAAATAGGTCACGATTATGCCATATGCTTGCCTCACGTTATCATCATTTAATTTTAGGCGGTCGTTAAACAGAAAATAATGAAGAGCATACACTCAACATAAACCAGTGCATAGCTTATTTATTCAGATCAGCTGGAGCAATGCAGAAATGGAAAGTAGACTGACAGAATTCTTCATTTTCATATAACGTTAGCCAACATATTAAAACACAAATAAAAAAAAATAGGAAGGTTTATCAAGGAATAGCATTAAAACGGCTTTTAAAAATGTTATATGGCTATATTGTCTAAAAACAAAGCAATGCTCGGTATACTTACTCGGAGCATGCGCATTTGTTCAGTGAATTTAACATGTTAACGTGGTCTGGCGAAAGACGGGACTAGAGGCGATTCTGCACTTGAAATAAAAAAACGCACTCGGCAGGAACTGAAGTCACAGGCACACAGAGAGATAACTACAAGCAAGCAGACAGTTTTGAAAAAGCCTGGAAATCCCGCACCACCACCGAAGTGGGTCTTGGAGGAATAGATGGGATCGTGGACCGCAGCGACAGGTTGTAGTGTATGACATGATTGACTGCTGGCTTTGGCTAGCCTCCAAGCTAACGCATACGTGCCTGTATTGAATATGATTATGCATAGCGTAGAGTTATTGTAAGCCAATTTGACATTACACAGTTTACACACAACTTTTCTGTTTCTTCTAATTCAAAATACTCCCACACCTTTCTGGTTCTTTGCTGGTCATTTCGAGCTCGCCGCAACTGACATGAAGCAAACGCATGTGAGATCTGAGGTGAAAATGTAGTTTCTGCCCAGATATGCTTTTAAAAATATTTATATATTTAAATATTTTGATATTTATTATTTTTCAAAAGTTTTATTTCAGCTTCTTGTTAAAATGTTTTAAATGTAATGTTAAAATTATGGTAATTTTTTTTAATTATGTAATCGGCTATTGATTTCAGTGTTGACTAGCAGGAGCTGTACCGTTTAGTTGACTAACCGACTAGACCCACTCATCCCTAGTTTCAACACATACATGTTTACCAAATAAAAAGAACAGCACACATAGCATTCATTGTTTGAGTTATGAGGGATTCCATGTCAGCATAGATGTAAATCCCAGGGGGGACGGGGACAGGACCCCCCCATCTGAGGGTTGCCCCCCCTAAAAATATCATTACAAGCAACTCTGTGTAATGAAAATAACATAATGGACATATACTTAAAATAACTGTGAGTAATAAAACTAAATAAACGCAAAAAAAAAAACATTTTAATTTCAGAAATGTTTTGATTTCCCCCCTCCCTTACCTCACAGTGGTTTGGTCCACGGCCTGCTTTCCTCTTTTACTGATACACACACACAGGAGTCCGGTGGGAGAGAGCAAGTTCCTCAGTAACAGTTAGTTATGTGTAAGTAACTTAGGCTGTCAAGGCTATTTTATTCTCTAAACATCGGGTGAAATGATTCTTTCTCTTTAATACAGATGATGCTGGATCATTAATAATTTAGTCATAACAAAAAAATTATGATATCCGATGTTTTTTTCTATGAGCAATTAAAAGGTTAACAAGCTTAATACCGTAGCTTGTCACCCACTACAACTAACACGGTGATAAACCTGTGTGTGAACTGATATTTGGCTAATATTGTAGACCTACAGATGTGTTGGGTTTTGCTCAATATGATGTTAAGTGGCAGATCAGTGGGCTTAATGCGGTTGAATATCTAAAGAGACGTACTCTGTTTCAAACGAAACCTAAAATACTATGGAGGACGCAAAATAATAATTATAATTATACCCATATATGAACCATATGAACTGAACTCATATTTAAACACAGTCCATGCTATGTGCATGCTGTGTACACATATCCATCCTTACAAGTACATTTTTGGCTGTATTATTTGTGTCCCCTTTAAAATTTGCTCTTGAGAAATTTTGTTTATTGCCCCCCCCCCCCCCCCCCCCCCTGCATGCCCCTGCATGCCCCTGCATGTCAGTGATTCAGTGACTTGCTCACAACATGAAAGAGTCATTTGTCCCACCAGAAATGGTCTACAGAAATATTCACTTTACAGATGTTAAACAAAAAACAATTTTGTGAATCAAAATCCCAGGCATATTTCATAAGCTATTTTGCAAAGACATGTAGAGCGATGAAGTACATATAGTGAAGCATCCCAGTGCTTTTATTCTAAATCTCATAATGCATTAATACAACACTCTTGTCTTCTTTTCTCCCTGCAGTGTCTCCTGAGATTCTTTTCGGTCTGATGGCCCACTATCTGAACCTGGACAGGCGTCATAAACTCAATTTAAAATAATTGTATTTTATACACTTTTTTTTTTTTTTTATACATATTTCTAGGTCATTCAGCAACACAAATTCCAAAATGTAATCCTCTCTTTAACATCTGAAAATTTGCTTTGAAGTTCTAAAACACTTAATTGGTTCTTGAGTTTTGTTGCTGCAACTTGAATCTTGAAAATGATTTTATTTTTTCTAATGTTTAAAGGCACTATATTAGATTGTTTGATATTAGAACATGGACTGAATGTATTACAACTTTTAACTCGAATGTGTACTGTATGTAACATTAATATTTCCTAAAGCACTTTATATGTATTGAACTGATTCTTGGTACATACTGTAACTGTCCCACTAAGAACCACCTAGTGAGACAAGCCACAAATAAATTTAAGGGAGGGACTCACTGGCCAAACTTTTACTTAAAGGTAAAAGTACATAAACACCTTAAACAAACCCCAAAAACACAAATATACTTCTGACACTGTTTGGCCAATGAAGCATTGTCCTCTATAGAGTAATTCCAACTGACAGGAGCTTAGAGTCAGTTGTACCCGGTATATCAATGCAGGTTAATTAAAGAAATGTCCTGTGAATGATTCAGACAACAAAGTGAAGATGCAAAGACTTGATACCATTGTCCTCTCTAGAGTATTGTCAGGGAATAGGCTGGATTCAGATGCGGGAATAACAGAGGCTTTTATTGAGCAGTCAATAATATCGATAACAGGCGAGGAGCGCTTCCGTATACGGCTTGAGTGGATGGTAGCGGCTGGAGCAAGCCACAACAGCGGCAGATGAAACGGAGCCGGCAAGGCTGATCGCTATCCCGAGCGAGAGGTAGAGCAAACTGCTAGCGAGTCAGTAAAGACCCAGGAGCGGCGGAAGCCAAGGGAGCCCACAGGAATCTGAGCGCACAGACAGGTACTGGATGGTTAATTAGCAGCAACGAGCACTGGAGCCTGAACAGAGCAAGACAGGACAAGACAGGTAAACGGAACAAACTAGAGACAGTCAGAATCATGGAAATAACCAAACAGTCTGACAAAAGACAGAGTAACACGGGGAGCTATAAAGGGAATGCTAATGAGATGACTAGAACCCGGTGTGAAACAAGATGAGCTAACAAGCAGAGAAACAAGGAGGGCGGGGAAACAATCACGCAGAAATGCGCACGTGGCGAGCTGTCAAAACAAAGCCACGTACACAACACCTGAACACAGAGACAGAAAACCCAGGTGATCAGACCCGAGACCCGACAGTACCCCCCCTCCCAGGAGCACCACCAGGTGCCCCAGGAGGAGGCCCACCTCGTCGCCGACGGAAGTCCTCGATCAACGAACGGTCCAGAATGTCCCGGGACGGCACCCAGCATCTCTCCTCTGGACCATAACCCTCCCAGTCCACGAGATACTGAAAGCCTCTCCCGCGACGCCGCTCGTCGAGCAGTCTCCTAACCGTATAGGTAGGGGAACCATCCACAAGACGAGGGGGCGGGGCGATCGCCAGCAGGGTTAAGGGGAGAAGAAAACACAGGTTTTACCCTAGAGACATGAAACACAGGGTGAACCCGACCAAGAGTGGGAGGAAGCTTGAGCCTGATAGCCACCGGATTAACCACCTTGGTGATACGGTACGGCCCAATGAATCTGGGGGCCAGCTTACGAGAAGGCGCCCTAAGAGGCAGATCCTTGGTAGAAAGCCATACCCGTTGACCGCACACATAGGTTGGAGGAGAGGACCGGCGACGATCGGCTGCTGCTTTGGTTCGTCCTGAGGTTCGGACCAAAACCCTCCTGACTTTCTCCCAGGTGCGACGGCAGCGCTGAACGAAAGCCAGGGCGGACGGGACTGCAGCATCGGGCTCCTGTGATGGGAACAGAGGCGGTTTATAACCCACAGAGCATTCAAAAGGGGACATACCTGAAGCCGCCACTGGAAGGGAGTTGCGAGCGTATTCTATCCAGGAGAGCTGTTGGCACCAGGAACTCGGATTGTTGGATGTCAGACAGCGGAGCATTCTTTCGAGATCCTGGTTGGCCCGCTCGCATTGCCCATTGGTCTGAGGATGGAAACCAGAAGACAGACTCGCTGAGGCCCCGATCTGTCTACAGAACTCCTTCCAAAACCGGGAGGCGAACTGAGGACCCCTATCTGAAACCACGTCAACCGGCAATCCGTGGAGACGGAAGACGTGGTCCACAATCAGTTGGGCGGTCTCCCGGGCGGAGGGCAATTTGGGCAGGGGAATGAAATGAACCGCCTTAGAAAAGCGGTCCACCACCGTGAGAATCACAGTGTTACCCATCGAGGGGGGAAGCCCAGAAACAAAATCAAGGGCGATATGTGACCAAGGACGGGAAGGGATGGGAAGGGGATGGAGCAGACCATCAGGAGGGCGATTCACTGGCTTACATTGGGCACAGGTGGGGCAGGCCAACACGAACTGTCTGACATCTGTGGCCAGTGTGGGCCACCAGAAGCGTTGACGGATGGCAGACAACGTTCTCCGAATCCCTGGATGGCAGACCAGCCTGGACTCGTGACCCCACTGAAGGACTTCAGGACGCAGCGCAGCCGGCACCGGCAACCTGCCCGCCGGGCACCCTCCTGGCACCTGCACCCCTCGACCGGCCTCCTCTACTCGCCGCTCGACACCCCAAGAAAGAGCCCCGACCACCACCCCCCCAGGAAGGATGGCTTCGGCCGCAAGCTCCCCCTCTGGGGCCCCGAACAGGCGCGAGAGAGCATCGGGCTTGACATTCTTGGACCCCGGCCGGTACGAGAGGGTGAAGTTAAATCGGCCGAAGAAGAGCGCCCAACGGGCCTGACGCGAGCTCAGCCTCTTGGCCGAACGGATGTATTCAAGATTCTTGTGATCCGTCCAGACCGGGTGTGTCTCACTCGTCCTTAAAAGTGAAGCTGCGGGCTGTATGATCGCCCCCTGGTGGCTGGCTGCAGTACAGGTCATAAACCCCGCCCTCTCCATGTAAACGAATGGGACTCCAGTCAAAATAAAAAAAATAATTACACTTCCAATACAATTTTCCGAAATATGGTTTTGGTCATTTAAGGTAATTGTTATCACGCTGATATATGTTCAATTGTACATTTTTGTGATACGTTTGATTTTAGCTAGTAATTTGATGCTATAAAAATGGGGCGTGTCGTTATGGTTGATTGGGTCTGCGGGAGTTTGGGCGGGAGTTTGATTCCGCGGCTCCACCTCTCGAATCTACTGCGCAGACTCGGGCTCCAAACGAATCTCTACTGCGCAGACTCGGGCTCCAAATGACGTCATTTTCTCAAGATGGCAGCGGCCATACTGAGATGTATTCGCTTCACTTTTCTATAGTGGATGGAAGCGGAGATGCGTCGTCCATCTTTTTTACAGTCTATGGTCCAGACCAAGAAGGGCTGCGCTGATCCCTCCAACCAGTGACGCCACTCGCCCAAGGCCAATCGCACCGCCAGCAGTTCTCTGTTGCCGATGTCGTAGTTACGTTCTGCAGGGCTGAGACGACGAGAGAAGAATGCACACGGGTGCACTTTCCCGTCACTGAGGGAGCGCTGGGATAGAACTGCGCCAACCCCGACATCCGACGCGTCAACCTCGACAATGAACTGGGATTCAGGATCTGGAACCAACAGAACAGGTGCAGAGACAAAACGGGACTTTAATGTGTCAAAGGCTACCTGAGCATCCTGGTTCCACCTGAAGGACACCTTAGTGGAGGTTAACGCCGTGAGCGGTGCAGCGACCTGGCCAAAGTTCCTGATGTAACGCCGATAGAAGTTGGCAAAACCCAGGAAACGCTGCAGAGCCTTACGGGAGTCGGGGACTGGCCACTTGGCGACAGCCTCTATCTTCGCAGGGTCTGGTTTGATCCCCCTGGTAGAAATGATATGGCCAAGGAACGTAACAGACTCGGCGTGGAATTCGCACTTCTCCGCCTTAACGAACAACTGGTTCTCTAACAGACGCTGGAGGACCCGTCTAACGTGCTGAGTGTGTAATTGGAGAGAAGGGGAGAAAATCAGAATATCATCCAAATACACAAAGACAAACTGATTAATCATGTCACCCAGAACGCTATTGACGAGGCCCTGGAAGACGGCTGGGGCATTGGTAAGACCAAATGCAAGCACCAGATATTCGTAGTGTCCCGAGGGTGTGTTGAATGCCGTCTTCCACTCATCCCCCTCCCGAATTCGCACCAGATGGTAAGCGTTACGGAGGTCTAATTTGGTGAAGACTCGGGCTCCCTGCAACAATTCAAAGGCAGAAGACATAAGAGGTAGGGGGTACCTATTCTTTACAGTAATGTCATTCAAACCTCTGTAATCAATACAAGGGCGTAGGGAGCCGTCTTTCTTCTGAACGAAGAAAAACCCCGCACCCGCGGGAGAGGAGGAATGGCGAATGAGCCCAGCCTGAAGTGATTCACGAATATACTTGTCCATGGCCTCTCTTTCAGGACCGGAAAGGGAATATAAACGACCCTTAGGCGGAGAAGTGCCCGGGAGAAGATCTATGGCACAGTCGTAGGGGCGATGCGGAGGTAGCGAGGTGGCCCGGGACCTACTGAAAACCACCCGAAGATCGCAGTACTCCGCCGGGACGCCGGTCAAGTCAGCGGGATCCACCTGCGAAACACAAGACACAGAAACAACAGGAAAAGCAGCACCCAAACATGACACAAGACAAGACTGACTCCAGGCTAAAATGGAGTTATTGACCCAATCAATATGAGGGTTGTGCTTCAGCAACCAGGGATGTCCTAAAATTAACGGTGCCTTAGGGGAGTCAATAATTAACAGTTCGATCTGTTCACAGTGGTTACCAGAGAGGGAAAGGCTTACACATGGTGTGATGTGGGTGATAGTGGTGAGGGGATTGCCCGCTAATGACCATGCCGTAATGGGTTTGGCCAAGGGAATGGTCGGGATGTTCCACTTGTGAGCTGAAGCAGAGTCCAGGAAATTTCCCTCAGCCCCCGAATCCAGAAGGGCGTGGCCGGAGTGTGAACCTCCTTGGAAGGAGAGTCGAAAGGGGAGCTGGGTGCGTGTTGCGGGAGAGTTTGAACGGGAGAAGGCGCCCACCAGGACTCTCCGCTTCACTGGTGGGCCTTGACTTTTAACGGGCACTGAAGTACGAAGTGGCCAGCCTTGCCACAATACAGGCACAATCCTTGAGCCAGGCGCTCCTGCCTCTGCTGCGGTGTAAGCCGGAGGCGACCCAGTTGCATGGGCTCAACCTCAGCTGACTGAGGACTCGCCACATCGGATGAAGAGGACTCCAGGTGGCGCCACGGAGTGGTGGATAGACGGCGTTGGCGGCGACGGTTGAGACGGGACTCCACACGGAGTGCGAGATTAATCAGGTCATCCAGCTCCCGAGGAAGATCCACAGCAGCCAGTTCATCAGAGATGGCAAAATCCAGTCCCTCGAGAAAACGCGCACGCAGCGCGCCCTCATTCCAGCCACAAGCCGCCGCTAGAGTCTGAAACTGTATGGCATAGTCGGTGACAGAGCACTTCTTCTGAGACAACGACGATAATCGAGCCGCCGCCTCATCTCCCTGGGCGGACCGATCGAACAGCTTCGCCATCTCCTGGCGAAACGCAACAAAAGAGGTACAGCAGGGAGCCCGCGATCTCCAAACGGCAATTCCCCACTCGCGGGCGCGACCCGAGAGAAGAGTGAGAACGAAAGCAACTTTAGCCTCCTCAGTGGCGTAACGTCGAGGCTGCAGTGAAAATACCAGTGAACACTGGGAGAGAAAGGCTTGGCAGGCATTGGAATCGCCATCGTAGACCGGTGGATTATTGGCATGAGGTTCGGGCTCCAGAGGAGTAACAGCGCGGAGGACGGGACCCCGGTTAGCCGCCTCCCGCTGAAGATCATCGACCCGCGTGAGGAGCTCAGCGACTCGGGCATTGAGAGCGTCTACCTCCTGCGCTGTGGTGTTGAGCTGGGTGGCATGTTGCCCCAGCAAAACTCCTTGCTGCACGAGAGCAGAACGAAGCGGATCCGATCCCGCTGAATCCATCGTTTGGTCAGACTGTTCTGTCAGGGAATAGGCTGGATTCAGATGCGGGAATAACAGAGGCTTTTATTGAGCAGTCAATAATATCGATAACAGGCGTGGAGCGCTTCCGTATACGGCTTGAGTGGATGGTAGCGGCTGGAGCAAGCCACAACAGCGGCAGATGAAACGGAGCCGGCAAGGCTGATCGCTATCCCGAGCGAGAGGTAGAGCAAACTGCTAGCGAGTCAGTAAAGACCCAGGAGCGGCGGAAGCCAAGGGAGCCCACAGGAATCTGAGCGCACAGACAGGTACTGGATGGTTAATTAGCAGCAACGAGCACTGGAGCCTGAACAGAGCAAGACAGGACAAGACAGGTAAACGGAACAAACTAGAGACAGTCAGAATCATGGAAATAACCAAACAGTCTGACAAAAGACAGAGTAACACGGGGAGCTATAAAGGGAATGCTAATGAGATGACTAGAACCCGGTGTGAAACAAGATGAGCTAACAAGCAGAGAAACAAGGAGGGCGGGGAAACAATCACGCAGAAATGCGCACGTGGCGAGCTGTCAAAACAAAGCCACGTACACAACACCTGAACACAGAGACAGAAAACCCAGGTGATCAGACCCGAGACCCGACAAGTATAGGGTTACACTTTATTTCGATAGTCCACTTTAGACACTCTACTAACTATAAGTAACTTTGTAAATACATGTCAACTACATGTCAACTAATTCTCATTAATTTGTAACTACATGTCTACTAACTCTCAGTAGGGTAGGTTTAGGGTCAGTAGAATAAGTTGACATGTATTTGCAAAGTTTCTGATAGTCAGTATGTTGTATGTTGTGGACCCATAAAAATAAAATGTTAGAAGATATTAAGCAGACAGTCTACTAATACTCTAATGACTGCTAGTTGACATGTAGTTGAAAAGTTACTTACTGTTAGTAGAATGTCTAAAGTGGACTATCGAAATAAAGTGTTACCGAGTATAGAACTCTCGGGTTCCAACCAAACATCTGGTGATGAAGCAAGGCCTGGATGCCACTGTCCTCAGGGTATAGAACTTTTAGGTTCCAGGAAAAACAGCAACATAGAACCCCAAAAATTGAAGATGGTATATAAAAAGTCCTTCTATAAACAAGACATATAAACTAGCATTAGCATGCCACTTAGAAACCACACAGGAGTTATAAACATGAAAAATAATAATACACCCAATAATTAACATAATCCAGAGAAAAGAAAAAAACACTTACTAGAATGAGCTTGAAACCAAAGTTTCTCAATCTGGACTCTGAACAATTTGGGTGAACCAAGGGAGAACCCCCCCCCCCCCCCCCCCCCCCCCCCCCTAGTGCACAGTAGTGGCATAACACCACAGAGAAAAACAGGAACCAAACTATGGGTGGTTACAATACTGTATGTCATTGATAACATAAACATTGTTTTTAACACTTGGCAAACATCTGTAACTAAAATGTTGCATGATCTTAAACATTAAGAGAACATTAAAGTAATGAAAGAATGGAATATTGTAATGTTTTGCATAACGTTCTTAGAACACTGATATAAAGAAAGACGTTTTTTTTTATATAACGTTCTTATAACCAAATGGTAACGTTAATACAACGTCTAAAAAACTGGACATTTTGAACGTTCTAAGAACATTCAAATATAACATTTTTATAACTTGATGAGAACGTTACGGGAACATTCTTAGAACATTAGTATAATGGGAGTGGAACGTTCTTATAACGTTTTATGTAATGTTCTTAGAACATTAAAATAACGAGAGACCGAAACGTTTTGAATAACGTTCTTATAACCAAACAAGAACATTAATACAACGTCTAAAAAACTGGACATTTTGAACGTTCTAAGAACATTCAAATATAACGTATTTATAACTTGATGAGAACATTACGGGAATGTTTTTATAACGTAAAATTGTTAGCTGGGATACCTCGAGTAAGCAAGGTTTGGGTTAATCAACCAAGAGGTTTAGCAGATGGTAAGTTAACCTTGCTTTCTGGAATACACCCCAGCTTACAAGAAATGAAACAAACATTATACAGAACAATGTAATTTTGAAAATGCCTATTTTGAGAGGAAGCAGAAACAAGCTGTTTTTGTGCATGTATCTTTAAATGCAAATGAGCTGCTGCTCCCCACCCCCTTTTCCAGAATAGGGCTGTGCCTTTACAGATTGTACCTCAGAAACGCTGCGAAAAAAACCCAAAACAAAACAAAAAAACATTTGTTTGGTTTTGATTATCATGTCTATCACACTGAAATCATGCATTTTAAAGCCATATCAGTTTAAACTTTTGATATAGCGTTTTCTGAGCGCACACATCCGAAGCATACACAAAGAAAGCGGCTGTCACATGGTATGTGAGTACTAAACTAAGTTCTCTTTCATGGCTCATTGTCCTTAAACTTTGAAATACACACAAGTTTATGTTAAAAACACACATAAGTTACAAAAACACAGTCAGTTATGTCTGCAAAGGTAAACAGCTGAAAAATAAATCACATTTATATTAGATCTGTGTATTAAGTGACAAGAGCATAATATACAGTACCTATCTACATTGTTAATATTACCTGAAGTGGCAGGGCATCCATTTTGGTGGCTGGGCAAAAAAAAGGCTTGACGCTTACAGTCCCAACAAATTCCATTGTCCACATCGTTGATTGGTCCAAATTTGAAGCAAAATGTATTACAATTAAAAATAAAAATACAAAATGAAAAACAAAGTCTCAATAAAGAAAAGGACTGCAAAGATATAAAGTAGATTAGAGCTGGAGTCAGACTGAGAGGTCAAAGACTCTCTCTCAGAGGTCTTGCATCTTCACCTGAGCCACTAGATGGGGTCAACTCAAATAACACAGAAATAACAAAACATTAAACAAATTATATTTTGAACAAATAATATTTTGGCTCCTACATGACCCAAATGAAGCAGAAAAGCAGAAAATCACTCACTGCTCGGGACTGAATAATGTCTAGCTGTAATAAGAAGATATGTCTTACTTGAATGTTGCTTTTAAATGCTCTAGTGTGAAGATAAACATGGTGGATTGTATGTGGCTCACTCAGATCTCTGCTCATACAGCAGTGTCAGTCAACAGTCATCAGATTCTGCGAACAGCATGTTCTGAGACATTGCTTATGATTTATGGGGATTAAAAAAAAGGAGCGGGTGGATTTTTGTCATTATAGGGTGGTTGTGTACACACACTGCCAACACACATTTATGTTCAATCAACATGTGAGAGTGAATTTTGCATAATATGTGCCCTTTAAACCTTGGATAATTTATTATGTTGGAGATAATAACTATTTAATTCATTCTATTGCAATGGCTATGTTTTTATTATTTAGATATACAAAGGTGTCTGTAAAGAGGAC
Organism: Acrossocheilus fasciatus; assembly: GCA_036784905.1. Taxonomy (NCBI): domain Eukaryota; kingdom Metazoa; phylum Chordata; class Actinopteri; order Cypriniformes; family Cyprinidae; genus Acrossocheilus; species Acrossocheilus fasciatus. The sequence continues at coordinate 23,503,119 of CM071955.1, read as the reverse complement.
ATACAGTATCTCACAGAAGTGAGTACACCCCTCACATTTTTGTAAATATTTTATTATATCTTTTCATGTGACAACAATGAAGAAATGACACTTTGCTACAATGTAAAGTAGTGAGTTTACAGCTTATATAAGCAGTGTAAATTTGCTATCCCCTCAAAATAACTCAACACAGCCATTAATGTCTAAACCGCTGGCCACAAAAGTGAGTACACCTCTAAGTGAAAATGACCAAATTGGGCCCAAAGTGTAAATATATTGTGTGGCCACCATTATTTTCCAGCACTGTCTTAACCCTCTTGGACATGGAGTTCACCAGAGCTTCACAGGTTGCCACTGGAATCCTCTTCCACTCCTCCATGACGACATCACAGAGCTGGTGGATGTTAGAGAACTTGCGCTTCTCCACCTTTTGTTTGAGGATGCCCCACACATGCTCAATAGGGTTTAGGTCTGGAAACATGCTTGGCCAGTCCATCACCTTTACCAAGGTTGTGGGGTCGTTATCATGTTGGAATACTGCCCTGCGGCCCGGTCTCCGAAGGGAGAGGATCATGCTCTGCTTTAGTATGTCACAGTACATGTTGGCATTCATGGTTCTCTCAATAAACTGTAGCTCCCTAGTGCCGGCAGCACTCATGCAGCCCCAGACCATGACACTCCCACCACCATGCTTGACTGTAGGCAAGACACACTTGTCTTTGTACTCCTCGCCTGGTTGCCGCCACACACACTTGACACCATCTGAACCAAATAAATTTATCTTGGTCTCATCAGACCATGGGACATGGTTCCAGTAATCCATGTCTTTAGTCTGCTTGTCTTCAGCAAACTGTTTGCGGGCTTTCTTGTGCATCATCTTTAGAAGAGGCTTCCTTCTGGGACGACAGCCATGCAGACCAATTTGATGCAGTGTGCGGCATATGGTCTGAGCACTGACAGGCTGATCCCCCACCCCTTCAACCTCTGCAGCAATGTTGGCAGCACTCATACATCTATTTCCCAAACAAAACCTCTGGATATGACGCTGAGCATGTGCACTCAACTTCTTTGGTCAACCATGGCGAAGCCTGTTCTGAGTGGAACCTGTCCTGTTAAACCGCTGTATGGTCTTGGCCACCATGCCGCAGCTCAGTTTCAGGGTCTTGGCCATCTTTATGGAGAGCAACAATTATTTTTTTTCAGATTCTCAGAGAGTTCTTTGCTATGAGGTTCCATGTTGAACTTCCAGTGACCAGTATGAGAAAGTGAGAGCGATATCACCAAATTTAACACACCTGTTGCCCATTCACACCTGAGACCTTGTAACACTAACGAGTTACATGACACCGGGGGCATTTTCACTTGGGTGTACTCATTTTTGTGGCCATTTGTTTAGAAATTAATGGCTGTGTGACGAGTTATTTTGAGGGGATAGCAAATTTACACTGTAAAGTAGTGAGTGTACAGCTTGTATAACATTGTAGCAAAGTGTCATTTCTTCAGTGTTGTCACATGAATAGATATAATAAAATATTTACAGAAATGTGTGGGGTGTACTTCTGTGAGATAATGTACATTAAATAAACTAAATGTTTCACATTAAGCGTCAATTAAATGTATATATATTGACTTCCTGATTGTCTTTGTATGGGGTTACCTTGAAATTAGAGGTTACAAGGTTCGCAGTAGGTCTCAGATGACATTGTCCCTATGCTGTATGTTACACAAAAAAAACAACAACAAAAAAACAACAACATTTGGACACTTTCGGTGTTTGTAAATCAGTGGATGAAATCCTTTAAGTTTTCTCCTGTCTCTCTTCTCCCCTCTGTGGCTGCACTGCACTGCTTCATACATTTTGCTGCACACCTGCTCACCAGACCTGCATGTTTACAGGCTATGTCCAATTACCCAATATGCAAATTCTAACTATTTAGTTTTCTAATCCTTTCATTAATAGTGGGCACACATTCCTTCCCCTACAGATAAGTGTGTAATCCATGGATGGAATGGCTAATATATTTATATTATTAATTAATCAAATGTAGAATTCATTGATCAGATTACTTGCAATTATGAGAGGAATTTACTGTCTTTTTAGCTGCGCTGAAGTTGAGAACAATCAGATGAAATAAAGCAAGTAAGTCATTATACATGCATGGTAGTCAACCAAAATGCATATTACTGCCATGGCTTAACAACACAGTCACAAGTGAATCCACCCCCAGATGGGGCAAAGGGACATTTATAATATAAACTTAAACTGTATAGAAATAAATTGAATAAACATAAATAAAAGCACACATTTAGCAGCTGCAAAGTATGATTTATTTGGTATTAATTTTCACAGTTTACAGACAAGGCACAAACTGTTTGCATGCTAGTTGTTAGTGGCATATACTCAGTGGTGGATAAAGTACCTGAAAGCCACACTTAAGTAAAAGTACATATGAAGAGTTCAGATGCAAAAGCCTCTAATTTGAAAGAAAAACATCAGGCAAACTTAGAGTTTATTTCTGGCTATAGGTATAGGTTTCTATGTAAGTACTGGTACTCCTGAATGGGTTGAGGCTGGGATTTAGTGCATTTTAAGTGAAAGTTCTTGATGAACACATACTATGTGAGGAGATCATTCACTCAGTATTGTTATCTGGTCACACTTTATATTAGGTGGCCTTAACTACTATGTACTGGCATCAGAAAATAAGTACAATGTATTTATTGTGGTCATATTGTATTGCAAAACACTTTTGCTGCTATTGAGGTGGGATATGGGTAAGGTTAGGGACAGATTTGTTGGTTTGGGTAGGTTTAAGGGTGGGTTAAGGTGTAAGGGATGGGTCAACAGTGTAATTCTAAATGTAATTACAGAAATTAATTACAGATGTAATTACATATAGGTATTTTTAATTATATAAGTACAATGTAAAAACATTTATGTACAAAATAAGTGCATTGTACCAAATGATTAATTTAAATGAAAGTACACAGTAGTCAAGGCCACCTAATGTAAAGTGGGACCCGTTATCTCATTTTTGACTAAGATGGCTTTTAAAGGCTTTTGCATTGGAACTCGTCATATATCTTACCAGAAAAATATGGTAGAAGTTGAAGTTTAGAGTATTACTTGAGTAAAAAAGTCTTAAACTATGGGATATTATTGTACTCAAGTATGAAAAGTATATATATATATATATATATATATATATATATCAGTGGGTACGGAAAGCATTCAGATCCCCTTAAATTTTTCACTTTGTTATATTGCAGCCATTTGCTAAAATCATTTAAGTTCTTTTTTTTTCCTCAATGTACACACAGCACCCCATAGTGACAGAAAAACACAGAATGTTTGACATTTTTGAAGATTTATTAAAAAAGAAAAACTGAAATATCACATGGTCCTAAGTATTCAGACCCTTTTGCTCAGTATTTAGTAGAAGCACCCTTTTAATCTAATACAGCCATGAGTCTTTTTGGGAAAGATGCAACAAGTTTTTCACACCTGGATTTGGGGATCCTCTGCCATTCCTCCTTGCAGATCCTCTCCAGTTCTGTCAGGTTGGATGGTAAATGTTGGTGGACAGCCATTTTTAGGTCTCTCCAGAGATGCTCAATTGGGTTTAAGTCAGGGCTCTGGCTGGGCCATTCAAGAACAGTCATGGAGTTATTGTCAAGCCACTCCTTCGTTATTTTAGCTGTGTGCTTAGGGTCATTGTCTTGTTGGAATCTAAACCTTCGGCCCAGTCTGAGGTCCTGAGCACTCTGGAGAAGGTTTTCGTCCAGGATATCCCTGTACTTGGCCGCATTCATCTTTCCCTCGATTGCAACCAGTCGTCCTGTCCCTGCAGCTGAAAAACACCCCCACAGCATGATGCTGCCACCACCATGCTACACTGTTGGGACTGTATTGGACAGGTGATGAGCAGTGCCTGGTTTTCTCCACACATACCGCTTAGAACTTTTTGGCCTTAATTCTATCTTGGTCTCATCAGACCAGAGAATATTATTTCTCACCATCTTGGAGTCCTCCATGCGGGCTTTCATGTGTCTTGCACTGAGGAGAGGCTTCCGTCGGGCCAATCTGCCATAAAGCCCCGACTGGTGGAGGGCAGAATTGATGGTTGACTTTCTACAACTTTCTGCCATCTCCTGACCGCATCTCTGGAGCTCAGCCACAGTGATCTTTGGGTTCTTCTTTACCTCTCTCACCAAGGCTCTTTTCCCCCGATAGCTCAGTTTGGCCGGACGGCCAGCTCTAGGAAGGGTTCTGGTCATCCCAAACATCTTCCATTTAAGGATTATGGAGGCCACTGTGCTTTAAGGAACCTTAAGTGCAGCAGAATTTTTTTTGTAACCTTGGCCAGATCTGTGCCTTGCCCCAATTCTGTCTCTGAGCTCTTCAGTTCCTTTGACCTCATGATTCTCATTTGCTCTGACATGCACTGTGAGCTGTAAGGTCTTATATAGACAGGTGTGTGGCTTTCCTAATCAAGTCCAATCAGTATAATCAAACACAGCTGGACTCAAATGAAGGTGTAGAACCATCTCAAGGATGATCAGAAGAAATGGACAGCACCTGAGTTAAATATATGAGTGTCACAGCAAAGGGTCTGAATACTTAGGACCATGTGATATTTCAGTTTTTCTTTTTTAATAAATCTGCAAAAATGTCAACAATTCTGTGTTTTTCTGTCAATATGGTGTGATGTGTGTACATTAATGAGGAAAAAAAAAATAACTTCAATGATTTTGGCAAATAGCTGCAATATAACAGAGTGAAAAATTTAAGGGGGTCTGAATACTTTCTGTACCCACTGTGTGTGTGTGTGTATATATATATATATATATATTACGTATATTTTTACACAGCTTATAATTTTTACACAAACATTATTTTATATATTTAATTTGTTTATTAAAACAAATTGTTCTATACATTACTCAAAGTACTTCTTACAACTATTTACAACATAACTTAGATTAAACATCAGAAAAACAACATCAATTTTAAGCCCAGCCCTACAAACCATGGCAAACTACCTCTAGGTCTTCTGGGGTCTTCGGGAAGTGAATTACGTGGTGGCAAATGGCCACCACCTCCTCAGCGACTTGGAGGACAATAGGGTGGACAGTGGAAAGAGGCATGTCAAACACTCTAGAGACCACTCTGTATGATGTACCACTGGTCAGACCGAAAAAAACACCAGGGTCTCGATTGTGGCACTCCATCCGTGTTGGCGTTCATTTCTTACAAGATCCAGCAGCACTGTCAGGGCTTGCCTGCTCAGCCAGCTGTGTGTCAAACCTATGAAAAAACCTGTACAGTACTGGCACATTCAGGTTTATCAGAGCAAATAAGCAGGAAAGAAGGAAAATAAAGAATAAAAATGTTTAGAGCTATGACAAATTAATTGGTAGAAGAAATATTGAGATACTTTAGTAAACTACTTTTAGTAACTAATACCACATTGGAGAAAAACTACTAGTCATATTTAAAACTAAAAATGCAGTTAAAGTTAAGGTGATGAGTAGACTGAAGCTGGGCTCAGGTTGTTGTGCTGTGTGGTGCAGTGTTTCCCGTACATTGATTTATTTGTGGCAGGACCTGCCACAATATCAAAACTGACTGCTACAAATAGATTTTCCAAAAGGCTGTGACTTCATCGAATAAACCTGAGCACTGCACATTTCAAAACTGAAACATGGCGCAGGTGATTTTATATCACTGTATCTCTGAAGGAAACCGAATGTCTTCAGAAAATTTTTGATGTCATTTTAATTTCATCTTGCCTGTAATGAGTGATAAAGCAGCATCTGTTAGCATTTGTACAGTTGTTACTGAGGAAACCTCTATCTCTGCCGCTCCAAAAGCACCTCCTGCTGGAAGAGAATGAATTGACATTTTCAATAAGCCCGTCTGATTTACGCAGCAAACGTATTTTGCTTGTTATCAGAAATAATATGCTGGAGGGACGTTGCTGTTATTGATTCTTTGCGGAAGTCTACTGGAAGTTAAGTTTGTGCCACAAATGTGCACATGCACAGTAATATTTGTTTATGTTGTTGCAGCTGAAACCTGTCTTTTTTACCTGGAGATTGAAAAACACACATATTACTGTACCATTGTCGCAATCGTGCATGTATCATCTTCACATTTTTTTAATAAGCTTAGCTACATCAATAGCAGGATGCCTTGTGTCAAGATTAGGGATTTCCTGGCACGTCATAAATTATGAGTCATTTTGTACTTTCTGCACGAGCGCACCCACTGGCTTCGAATATGATAATCAAATACGCCCAATGTATTTTTTTTTATATATTTATTTATTTATTTTATTTTTTTATACAAAGTTGTTTGGATTTTATCTTTGTGCTCTCTATTGGACTAATTGCCTGGACCTCTGGTCTGTATTTCCTATGTTTTGCCTTTTTGTTATTAAACCTGTGTAAGCATTTGAATTCGCCCTGGCCTCATCCTTGCACACTGGTTACTAGTGGTGCAACGGATCACAAAACTCATGGTTCAGATCATATTATGGATTTTGTGTCACAGATCGGATCATTTTTCGGATCAGCAAAAACAATAAAAATAAATAAAATAAAAAAGTGCTGAAAAATGCTTTTCGTTTATTACTGAACGCTTACTTTAAGTACTTCTGTAAGCTGAACTAATAAAGTCAGTAGTAAAAGAAGAACAATTACACAAATTACAACAAGCATTGATGAATACAACAAAGTTACTCATGAAGTCAATAACACTAGTATTCAGGTGCAGAAATGTAATAATTAATTGTAAAATAACACAACAGTGCTCTTCACTGCATAAGTTAACCCTTAAATGTATGGATGTTTTGCCAATCATTATTACATATTCGGGTCTTTAGCGACCCGGACCAAAATATCTAGCACGGATGGATCTTAATGGAAACTTAAAAGGGTTCAATTTGAGCAGATGATTTTACCATTGCTGTCATTGTCAAAGCGCACTTCCACAGTACATTCAGCATCTGCCTCACATTCACGATCTCAAACATATTCTCAAAACTATTATTTTCAATGACTTCATATTCAATATTTTGATCACTGGCAGCTTATTCACCACATCCAGCATTAAATGGCAGTGACATTTATATTTCATTGCATTTAGTAATTGCTCTGCAGTAAAGCCATTGAAACCAGTTAAATTTTTGCTGATGATATTCGTTTGTTTTATACCTGCGGTAATTATAACTGAAACATCACGTCATTATTGTGTATTAGAGATGCGCGGATGAGCTCAAACGCCACCCGAATCTGCTGCTTCAAGTAGACTATCCGCCCGCCACCCACCCGCACCTACATTTTTCTGATTTAGATAACCGACCCGACCCGCACCCGATCGTCACATTACAATGATTCTAATTAAACTAAGTCTTATTTTTGCATGATGATATGATGAATGGATGGTTCATTTTTAACAGCAGATTCAGTGATGTGAGAGCTGATCTTAAATCAGTTTGCACGAGCGTCTATCATCTACAAACGGACTGCCTGGTGGAACAATTTAATTGCACTATGAAAACCATGATTCGAAAGTTCATTCAAGAAGATGCCAAAAATTGGGACAAATGGCTGGAACCCTTTTTGCGCAGCCGGCCATATCATTTACCTGAACACACAAAAAAGTGGTTCAGTCTGAATTAGAGGTGATGTTAGAGATGGAGGTAACAGAAGAATCCCACAGTGATTGGGCGAGTCCGATAGTTTTGGTACCTAAAACAGACGGCTCTGTTCAATTCTGTGTGGATTATTGCAAGGTGATTGTAGTGTCTAAATTCTATGCCTATCCAATGCCACGGGTTGACAAATTGCTTGAGCGGCAGGGTACAGCTTGTTTTTATTCGACACTGCACTTAACCAAAGGAAGGCCCTTGTCCAAAGAAAAGACAGACTTCACAATGTTGCTTTATATTACACCAATTTGTTACACTTCCTTTCGGGTTGTTTGGGGCACCAGCCACTTTTCAGTGTCTCATGGACTGAATCCTCCGGCCGCATGCTGCCTATGCCGCTGCCTATCTGTCTATCATCATCATCTACAGTCAGGATTGGCAGCATCATATGGCGCCACTATGGGCCATCCTGCGAGCGCTGAGAGGGGCTGGGCTAATGGCCAACCTGAAGAAGTGTGCGATTGGGTGTGTGGAGGTCAGGTTTCTGGGCTTCCACTTGGGTCACGGACAGGTGTGTCCCAAATTAGTGACCCAAGACCAAAAAGGAGGTGAGGCAGTTCCTGGTGCTGGCAGGATATTTTTAGAAGGTTTGTACCTAACTATTCGGACCTCATCAGCCCGTTGACTGGCCTCACTAAAAAGGAAGCACCCGGCTCCCGGGCCTGAGTCGGGGTGGTGGGTGTATGTAGTGAAGAGGGCATGGTTCAGCAAAGTCTGCAGCGGGAGAGAAAATTGGGAGACGAGCGGTGACTAAGTAGGTCAATTGCAAAATGATGAACACCTGTGTCTGATTGCAGTAATTCACGTGGAGAGACTGCATAAAGAGTGACTGGAGAATGGGGAAAAGTTGAGAGAGATGGGACGGAGAACTTGTGCGTACTTCCCCAGGCTGAGTGCTGGAGAAATCCAAGGAACTGAGTAATTGTGTAAACTGGGATTGTTTTGAAAGCGCAGAAAGTGTGACTTTTGTTTTGTACCTCTGATTTTCATTGAATGAACGCACAAGACTCTGTTAGCCAACCCTGCCCTCTTCCTTCCATACTCCAAATTTTGTCACACTAGGCATGCTGGATATTCAGTTTTTGTAGTTTATGTAAGTGTGTTGTATTACAAATTGGCATCTCAATCAAGAAATTATCATGTCAATGAAGTCAATCACTAAAACAACAGCACTACTTTGAGGAACAGGTAACATTTTAGTACAGGGACAAATTCTCATTAAAAGTTGCTTATTAACATGCCTATTATTAAATTATTAGCTATTCATAAGTACTTATAAAGCACATATTCTGTATGACCATATTCTACATCCCTAATTCTACCCAATATTTAAACTTAACAACTACCTTACTAACTATTAATACTATTAAACTATTAATAAGCAGCAAATTAGGAGTTTACTGAGGCAAAGGTCATAGTTAATGGTTTGAACTCAACCTTAAGTAAAGTGTGACTGAGGAAAAAATAGCTTGTAGATTATACTAACAATATAGTTTTGCTTTGCATTCATGCATTAATCTGTGTCTTTATTTTTTACACATAAACTAGTAATGAGTGTGAACAAAGTAATCTTAAAACTTATTAGGTCTGAGCAGATAAAGTGTATGTTTTTGGTTTGTATTAGCTAAATCAAGCCCCTCTGAGAAAGGTTTAGCATTATTCTGTATGTTTAGTACACTGGTAATACAAAACACAGTCAAGAAGAAAGCTTTGTTGGTCAAGGTCAGAGTTTGAGGAAACTGTGATGCTTAAAGCAGTAGCTAAACTACAGAACCTGTCAAACATTAAGAGCCATCACACTTCAAAAACAGATCCTTTACACAGCAACAACAAACTCCTTCAGATGTTAGAAAGCTATAAATCATAACCTTAAATTCCCTCATGGGGCAGGAATATGACTTTATCTCTATCCATTATGTAAAGTCAACCTGTATCTCATAAGCTTTTGTCTGTGATCAGTAAGTGCTATATTCCAAAGGGGACAGACTAAGCTTAAAGGGCTGAATTTAACAAACCTAATTATCACACCTTAATTAGTACCAGGGGTGAAATCTGAGTGAAACACCTACAGACTTAATTTATATCCTGACAAGTGAACAAGTGTTAATGTGATGTATTTCATGATAATACCTGATAGTATATTGAAGAAACCACTCATCACATAACAATAAGGCAGTTTAAAGTATTAAAATAATAATAATAGTAATAATAATAATAATAATAATAAATGGAATTGTAGTGGAATTTTGAAAGGGAGCAAATCATTCCTTTTCTTCCATGAAATGATATGAAAATTACAAAACAGAATTATCAAGTATATAAAAGTACTCCAGACTTTCAAATCACCAGGTTTGAACATGATTGCTTTTTGTTCATCTTACAACAAGTTGTGATGTTATGTTATGTTATGCAAGTCTTTCAAGTGAATGTGCTTACTAGCTCTGTAGAAAATGGAGAAACTGGCTCTCCTAATATGACAGGGTCAAAGAACTGACAATTTTCTATTTCTGATTCATGACTGTTTTCAAAACTAATTCTCAAAATAATCACAGCATTTTGCAACCCAAAATCTCCTATATACAACTCACCTCGCCTACCCCCTGAAAAGCAGCCATTTCCCATGAGATCCCTGTGTGAAGATGATCCATATTGTTGTCATTGTTGTTTTCATTGCTATTGTTGTTCCAACAAGATTTCCCATAGCTAGTGCCACCCACCGTAGACTGGGGGATCACTTCCTGGGCAGAAAAATGGATGTCCAGACACTGGGGATAATCCATCATGCACCGAAAGCAGAGGTCACACAGGGGATGATCGCAGGTTAGACCTGTCTCTTTTATGGAAATGCTTTCTGCACCTAGTGAAAAAGCAGGAGAGCTTCAGAATGAGTGTTGAAGTTGCTGGATCTGGAATCACAGAACATTTTGACATTGCCACAAGGGTGTCCTGTGTTTTACAGAGAGTCAGTTTGAAACATGTTTTTGTTCTCTAGTTGAAGGACTATAGAGTAGACCTCATCCTTTTCATCTCAAACTAAATTATTTGTCCCTGGAAACACTGTAGGCATGTAAATCGAGGCAGGATTTTATTTTAAATGTTATTTGAAAAATAAAGAGATGCAATATTATAATATTTTATATACAAAATAGTATATATTCTATTCTATTGTGTGTGTGTGTGTGTGTGTGTGTCTATATATATATATATATATATATATATATATATATATATATATATATATATAAAATACTACATTTAATAAAAAAATAAAATACCTTGCTACGTGTACTGCGGTAGGCTAACCAAGACTTGTAATTTTCACTTACATATCATTGCTCTTTTGTTAATTTTGATTGCTTCTATTGCCCTCATTTGTAAGTCACTTTGGTTAAAAGCATCTGCTAAATGACTAAATGTAAATGTATGTTTGTATATGTATATATGTAAAAAAATCTAACATTTTCTGAAGACAGTTGGTTTCCTTAAGAAATACAATGATATAAAAACACCCGCACTCGGTTTTGATTTTGAAACGTGCAGTGCTCATGTTTATTCAACGAAGTCAAAGCCTTTTGGAAAATCTATTTGTGTCAGTTTTGATATTGTGGCGGGCCGCCACAAATAAATCAATGTATGGGAAACACTGTATATATATTAGTGCTCTCAAAATTAGTGCGTTAATGCAGGCGATTAATTTTCTCAGTTTAACGCATAAAAATATTTAACGCAATTAACGCAGGGGTGGAGCTAGGGTTGGTCACCCCACTCACAAATGCTGATTCTCCCACTTGTCTAAATACCTACACTTGCAGTCTTGGCCACTTGAGAGTTAAAGCATAGTGCCCTTAACGTACACTAAATCCACAATATCTCAAATACTGCTCTGGAGCACTATTCGAGGCTTAGTGTATCCTGTCATGTATCATGTTCTGGAATAAATTGTGAGACTTTTTGCCGAGATCTCGCAAGAGGTCACGGAAACCTTTCCAGTGTAAGCTAAATATTAATATAATAATTAGATATTGCATATAACTTGGTAGAAAAACAAAGTGTTGCATATTTTATTGGTGCATTACAACACTATAAGTGTGTCCCATCAGGTAATGAAAAGTTCAGCACTCACTTGTGGTCTTCATCCTCACTTGAACACTTGGGCCAAATACAGGTAATACGTCATATAAGTAGTCAAGTGGTCAAGTGCAAAGACCGCAAGTGTGGGTATTTGGACAAGGCATCTGTCTCTTTTTTTTTTTGACAAGAAGTGAATTTATTCAGTTATAGAACGTCTTTACGACGTCATCAAATGGTAGATGTTTCAGACACCATATGAGAACACCGGGACTAAAAGCATGTTTATTACGCATTTTGGGAGACACAACAAATGAATAGGGAAATAAATTATATTTCAATATTACCATGAAATACTATATATTATGAAAATCTTGTCAATTATAACTCCCATTATTACACTTCTTTTTTCATTACGTTGCCCCAAAAACACATTCTTCTTCTTCTTCTTATTATTATTTATTTTGAACAAAACACAGTATGAAAAAATATATATAAACACAACAAATTGTTGCCAAACCAAAGAGAAACCACGTCCCAAAGACGTTATACATTACAGTGTCTGAAAAGGAGTGGGATGAAGCAAAAGCTTATTTTTTCCCACCCCCTATACAATTCCATAACATTCCAGTATATCTTTTAATATATTACATCAGTCGCTTATTTATTTTTTATATATTTCTCCCAAATTAAAACACCAACCAAATGGTTTTTATCCAAAACAACCAGTCATTATATAATCACCTAACACAATCAACCTTATAACCCCGACAACCCTCACAATCACCCTACACATCCACATATCATTTTAATAAAGTGTTTTTATACAATGTTTTAAACTGCTTAATATTTATACAATGCTTTGACACCTGCTCCAAACCATTCCACAATCGCACCCCACAAATGGAGATACACATACTTTTTAAGCTTATTCTTATATTAATCTTTTTAAAGTTTAACTCTTCCCTCAAGTTGTACCCACCCTGCCTTTCCAAAAATATTTTTTTGCAAGTTTCCCAAATTAATATTATTATTATCATAATATTAATTAATTTCTTTTTTTATATTTTTTAATATATTTATTCTCTGCTTCTGGAGTACGAGACTTAATACATTGTCTATAAAGTGTGTTTTCCTTTTTGCAAGCATTTAATAAACCCTTAGTAATCCATGGACTATTTATTTGCTTTTGTTTACCATTGCATTGTTTAACTGGACAATTTTTTGTCATACAGTGATGTAAAAATCTGGGAATCCATTACATGCTTTATCAATATCTTCTTCATATACTATTTTCCAGTTTTGTTTAAGTAATACTTTCTTGAACACATTTATATTTTCTACAGCTCTTACTCTTTTATATTTAAAGTAACTTTTTTTTCCTTTGGTTCCTATTCATACAATGGTAGACAATAAAAACAGGTAAATGGTCACTAATATTACTATATAATGACCCACTTTCTGTGTTACTGTCCATAATATTTGTAAATATATTGTCTATCAATGTAGCACTATGACATGTGATTCTACTTGGTCTGGTGATTGTTGGAAATCTTCTGTCATTTTATGCTTTTTTGGATTCAATAGGTCAATGTTGAAATCTCCACATATAAACATAACAGTTTGTGCTGTATTTGTAAACATTATTTCCATCCACTCATTAATTATTTCAATATTTGATCCAGGAAATCTGTATAGACAACTCACAATACTGTATTTTGTCATTTCCATACAAATGTCCACAGTAATACTTTCCAACAAATCCTCAATAACTACTGTCATGTTCTCCACCACCTTATACTTCATTCTAGTATCCACATATATCACCACACCTCCTCTACTTCTATTCATTCCATTTTTATAATTTAATTCCTAACCATCAATCTCAAAATCCACACCTTTCTCAGTATTAACCCAAGTCTCCGATATTGCTATTATGTTGAACTGATTCTTAAATTGTCTCAAATATTATTTAATACTCTGGAAGTTGGCATATAGACTTCTGCTGTTAAAGTGGATAATTGATATATTATGTTCTAATTTGAAAGTTATATTTAATTACTCCTCTGTATAATAACTGCAACTGTTATTAATATTGATAAGTAAATTATTTTCAGGATCACTGTTATTTTCAATATCCTGCATTTTATACTCTGTGTAGATGTGCACAAAATAGAGGAGTTGTGTGATAGCTTTGTATGAACTCATTTAATGTGTAACTACCACTGAATCAGCACCAAACTCCCCCTTTACTCATCTCTGCCCCCACATGTCCATTTCCAAACATGCAGCTCCCATAAACACATATTTGTGCAACACACACGTTCTACATCTTTTTTTTTTTTTTTAACAGATAACATAACATAAACCAAAGAAAAGAAAGAAAGGGGTGAAGCATATAAATAAACATCAATAACATGTAACTTATGCTCCATGTATCGTGAACATGGCATACTGTATGAACACTCAGTGTGTGACAAAGTCTTTGAACCTTAAATTAGGCTTGGAGACTCTTCCTGATCGAGTGACAAACAGTGAAGCTTGTGAGTCTGGATCCTCTTGCTTGGAAATATCAGTGTTTTGTGGTGACGGCACATCACATCCCTTTTTTGAAGTGTCATGTGGCACTACAGTACTTGGATTTGCTTGGGGTTCAGGAAAGATCATAGGTACAGACATGGTAATGGTAGGACAGTACGATTCCAGTACTTGTAGAAGGTAGCGACGGTTCCTCGCATAGGCCTTGCCATTAGACTGGACAATATAACTGTTGGGTTGGAGAGCCTTTCCAGAAACTGTGACCAGTTTGCCAAACCCACAGTTTGTTTCCATCCTTAACGTCTTTTCCTCTACAAATGATTCGGAATGCGGCGGCACGACTGGTCTTCAAGGAACCCAAAGGAGCCCATGTCACACCTCTCTTTATCTCATTGCATTGGCTACCAATCGCAGCTCGCATCAAGTTCAAGACACTGATGCTTACTTATAGAACAACCACAGGCTCAGCACCCACCTACATGCACTCACTATTAAGAATCTACATCCCCTCCAGAAGTCTGAGATCTGCTAGTGAGCGACGCCTCGTGGTACCATCACTAAGAGGCTCAAAATCACTCTCCAGAACATTCTCGTTCACCATTCCTGGCTGGTGGAATGATCTTCCCACCCATATTCGGAGTGCTGGATCCCTGTCAATCTTCAAGCAACAGCTGAAAACTCATCTTTTTCGACACTACTTGACTTCACCCTACAAAAAAAAAAAAAAAAAATATTTCTCCTTATTTATTCCTTCCCCTTCTAGCTTGTACTTATTTAAACAATGACTGAGACTTGGTGTTACAAGCACTTCGTTTGTCGGATTGCCTCTTCAAGATGAATCGCTGTATGTATTCCCCAATTGTGAGTCGCTTTGGATAAAAGCGTCTGCAAAATGACTAAATGTAATGTAAATGTACTTTTAAATTAACCAATTTAAGTCGAAAACAAATAATCTCTTTTTATGTAATCCGTATGAAAGTAAGGAGTGGTCCGGTTTCTCCTGTATCGCTTCATTACAGCTAATGTGATCCCGCCTCCCACTGAGTGCACTGTTCATATGTAAATGAACTGAGGTGAGCCAGGTCATGTACACACCTCCGAGAAATGGCATAAAACGTCAAGCTTCATCATAGAAATATTACTTTTTCTGCGCGTTTGGATGATGGCACGCTACATGGGTGAAGAAGCACTTCGGATGGTTCTGGACAGCGACGAAGAGTTTACTTTCTCCTCAAAGGAAGAACGCGACTCAGATGGCAAACGTTTACATTTTGAAGAGCGTCTGGACCCAGTGGAGGATATAATTCCTGACGAGTAAGTTTATATCTAAATTTCCAAAGAGGCCATTGTCAGACTAAAATCAGATATTCAGATTAAAATTGGTTGAAATATGAAATATAACCTTACAGGCCACTTATAGTTTTGAATGTTGTACAACGCATATATATATATATATATATATATATATATATATATATATATATATATATAGTATATATATGTGTGTGTGTGTGTGTGTGTGTGTATATATATATATATATATATATATATTGTGACGGGAGGAGCCAACGACAGACACAGTGGGTGTGGCGTCAGGCCTCGGAGAGGCTTTTATTAAACAAAAAACAAAAAAATAAAGTGTCCAGGGGGAAGAAATATCCAACAAAACAGGGGGGGTCTGGTGTCCTCGTTGTGCTGCGGGGCTCGTGAAGGAGGGCAGTGTTCCAGGAGGAAGGAGGGGTCCAGGGAAGGGGCGGAATCCGGTGGCCGCACGCACTCCCGCGGTCCGGGGCACGAGGGGCGGCGGCTTCTCCTGAGCGGCGGCTCTTCCTCTACCTCCACGGGCATTGGCGGGATGGACGACCCGGCATCCTGGCCCGACGGCCGTAACAACGGGTGCGGCTTTCCTCCTGACTCCAGGTTCAGCGACTTACATCCTTGGAGGCGCGACGGGTTCTGCGACTTAATCCTCGGTGGCGCGATATCCCTCATCGCACCCTTCCTGGACCCACGAGGACACCAGCGTGCATGCACGGGGGAAGAGACCGGTCTCTAGAGGAGAGGTGCGCTCGGCATTTAACGGCGGCGGTGATGAGGCTTTATTCAGTCCAGCTGTGCCTCATCACACGCCGCCAGCCCACGTTGATTCCACGCCCCTCCTCTCATCCACCCACTCCCGTCGGGAGCCTGGTGAAGGGCGGCGAATAAGGGACGGGGTGGTGATGATAATGAGGGGGAGGGCCACCGATCCGTCACAATATATATATATATTAGTCAGGTCCATAAATATTGGGACATCGACACAATTCTAACATTTTTGTCTCTATACACCACCACAATGGATTTCGAATGAAACGAACAAGATGTGCCAGGCCTCTACTGCAACCGTCTTCAGTTCCTGCTTGTTCTTGGGGCATTTTCCCTTCAGTTTTATCTTCAGCAAGTGAAATGCATGCTCAATTGGATTCAGGTCAGGTGATTAACTTGGCCATTGCATAACAGTCCACTTTTTTCCCTTCAAAAACTCTTTGGTTGCTTTTGATGAGCAGATAATATTGCCCGAAACACTTCAGAATTCATCCTGCTGCTTTTGTCAGCAGTCACATCATCAATAAATACAAGACAATCAGTTCCACTGGCAGACATACATGTCCACGCCATGACACTACCACCACCATCTTCACTGATGAGGTGGTATGCTTAGGATCATGAGCAGTTCCTTTCCTTCGCCATACTCTTCTCTTCCCATCACTCTGGTACAAGTTGATCTGTCCATAGGATGTTGTTCCAGAACTGTGTAGGTGGACTTTTTTAGATGTCATTTGGCAAACTCTAATCTGGCCTTCCTCACCAATGGTTTACATCTTGTGGTGAACCCTCTGTATTCACTCTGGTGAAGTCTTCTCTTGATTGTTGACTTTGACACACATACACCTACCTCCTGGAGAGTGTTCTTGATCTGGCCAACTGTTGTGAAGGGTGTTTTCTTCACCAGGGAAAGAATGCTTCGGTCATCCACCACAGTTGTTTTCCGTGGTCTTCCGGGTCTTTTGGTGTTGCTGAGCTCACCGGTGCGTTCCTTCTTTTTAAGAATGTTCCAAACAGTTGTTTTGGCCCCGCCTAATGTTTTTGCTATCTCTCTGATGGGTTTGTTTTGTTTTTTCAGCCTAATGATGGCTTGCTTCACTGATAGTTCTTGATCTTGACAGTTGACAGCAACAGATTCCAAATGCAAATAGCACACTTGAAATTAACTCTGGACCTTTTATCTGCTCATTGTAATTGGGATAATGAGGGAATAACACACACCTGGCCATGGAACAGCTGAGAAGCCAATTGTCCCATTACTTTTGGTCCCTTAACAAGTGGGAGGCACATATGCAAACTGTTGTAATTCCTACACCGTTCACCTGATTTGGATGTAACTACCCTCAAATTAAAGCTGACAGTCTGCAGTTAAAACACATCTTGTTCGTTTCATTTGAAATCCATTATGATGGTATATAGAGACAAAAATGTTAGAATTGTGTCAATGTCCCAATATTTATGGACCTGACTGTATATATATATAATGATGCATATATACAATAAAATATATGTAATTATATACGCCGATATAAACATAAATACAATAGATATATCTTTCAAAAATTAACCAAGGTTTTATGTATGTATTTATTTATTTATTTATTTTACATTTTGGATTGTTTAGACTATATTTTTCCAAATGGTGAAATTGTTCACCAACTAGCTTATGTTCGCGAATATCTGATGTGGTAAATGTTTCGAATGCGTTATACCCGGCCATTTGCATTCTCGATCATCCTAGGTGTAAATGTCACCAGTAAGTGGCCAATCGACAGACATATACACGCATCCATTCTTATCAGTGATGCAATTTATTATCAGTTATAGATCTTCTGGCTGCATCACTGGCTTCTTTCGCAAGAAAGGCACCCGAGTGTCATTCAGTTTTGAGTTTGCTGGAAAATCACAATCAGTAAGTGCGCAATATAGCATATAGTAATTGTACTTCTATATGGTAATATTATTTGTGGTTGGGATAACACAATAAGTAAATCTTCCTGTATGGGTTTATAGAAATTGTACTTTTGTTATGCCTATGTCCCACATTAAAAAATACTAGCCTATAGTAATTTATAGTAAATGCTATAGTGTTTTTTAACCATACTATAGTAAAGTGTATTATACTGTATAATATAGTATTTATAGTTTTTTTTTACTACAGAAAACTGCATCGTATTGTAATATAATATACCCTAGATGCTACCCTAGTTATATTACTATTAGGGGTGTCCCTGACTAAGGATTTTCATAGTCGAATCGAATTTTTCATGCCGATAGTTGACTGATAGTCGAATCATATATTTGGGGGCGGGGCAAAATACATTACAAAGAGTCAAGTCACACATTCGACAGTCATAAATACACAGGGGAAATGTGTAACGGATGCCTCGCAGATACAAACGGGGTAAATAATTTTTTATGTTTTGATTAAAAGATAGTTAACATTAAACGTCAGCGAAACCCTTAAGAATTCACAAAAAAAAAAAAAAAATTACAATAGTGCTCTCATTATAACGTTATGATCGTAGTTATAACGTTCTGCATTTCTGTTTTGAGCTGCGCGCGCTGAAGATGACCAGTAGAATGAAGCAGATGATAGCAGGTTTTTAATCAGTGGGAATTAATTTATCTCACATAGAATACGCCTCGTTATTTAAATATGCCCCGAATGCACATGAACGCGTCTGCGCGGCTCTGAATGAACTCCTTTTGTGGACGCGTTCTTCACGCAATAACATGCAGAAACACAACACTATGTACAGTATATGACAGTGCCAGTCATAGTTATTAATATTCTGCATTATTAATATTCTGCATAATATTCTGCATCACCGTACTACACATAGCGTAACTCAACCAAATAAGGCATCTTATAAGAGATAAATAATATACTTCTATATCCTACCTGATCGAGAAAAAAAAAACGAAGTCTTCCACTCTGCCTGTGTCAGTTTGAGTCTTGTTAAAGATTTAAATCCCTGCCGCCAAGAATGCTCCTCTGTCGGTGACGGAAACTTTAATCTATAGGGGAAATTGGATTTATTCACGCACGTTAAAATATTTATTAAGCTTCTTTCTTTTAAGATTCTTATTTACAGCATTATCATAGGCTGTATATTAACTTATTGGGAGAAAACCGGTAGTTCGATGTGAAATCAGACACTGAGCACCCCCATATAGCCATCATAACACCCCGCGAATATTCGACTGAGATTGGGAGACGAATCATCCTCGGGACACCCCTAATTACTATAGTATTTTTCCATGCGGGTATATGGTAATATTATTTGTGGTTGACAGTGTTCAAATATAGTTTCTTTGTTATTGGCTTTCTGTTTTCTCATCAAGTACGCATATACTAATGTACTGTGAAAAACAGTTCTTTACAACACTTTTTTAGGACTTTGAAAACACCACTCTCGCCTTCACCTGCATCTCGCACAGGAAGGGGACGCATGTATATTATTCAGTTTTCAGTTCCATTCAGAATCTTCTACATTAGGTGTGCATTCACTATTTTACAGATGTTAATTTATTTTATTTACCAATCTGTACCATGAAACAAGCAAAATAATCTGCCAATGGGGTAAGAAAAATAATCTTGTTTTCTGTTTGACATAATTATGTCAAACAGAAAACAAGATTATTTTTCTTACCCCATTGGCAGATTATTTTGCTTGTTTCAAGCAAAAATCTCACTTAATTTTGACATGTTTTTTGACTAGAAAATCCTTCTTGATTTAAGATTTTTTAGATATTTTGGCTGGAAACAAGACTAAAAATATAAGTAAGAAAAGCATTTTTTGCAGTGCATGATCAAACAGTTTGGAAATGCCAGGCATGTGTATATTCATTTATATATTTCATTTCCATTCATTTATATATATTATATATTGTGACGAGTCGGTTGCCTCCCCCCTTATTATCATCACCACCCCGTCTCTTATTCGCCGCCCTTGACCAGGCTCCCGAGGGGTGTGAGAGAGGAGGGGCGTGGAAACAGCGAAGGCTGGCGGCGTGTGATGAGGCGCACCTGAGCCGAATAGAGCCTCATCACCGCCGCTGTTTAAATGCCGAGCGCGCCTCTCCTCGAGAGACCGGTCTCTTCCCCCGTGCATGCACGCTGGTGTTCTCGTGTGTCCAGCAAGGGAGCGTGGAGGGACTTCCGTGTCGCCAGAGACGTGAGCTGCCGGACCCGCGGTCCGGACGAAACCGCACCCGTTACGGCCGTCGGTCCAGGATGCTATGGAATTAGATTTGTGCCAAATAAAATGAATGTAATTTTTAAAGAAACGTATGAAAATATCAAGTGAAACTGAATAAAATGTCTTTGAAACTAAAAAATAAATAAATTACAGGCGAAATCTTTGACCTCGTTTTTAATACACTGCAGGTTTTGCAAATGTTTTCTCATCTTTCATTCGTTGATCTGTACTTACAAATGCACTTCCAGAGATTTCATTTACGCTTCTGAAGTTTTCGTTCGCCATTCTGGCACAAAGCTCTTG
Source organism: Acrossocheilus fasciatus (assembly GCA_036784905.1). Lineage (NCBI taxonomy): Eukaryota > Metazoa > Chordata > Actinopteri > Cypriniformes > Cyprinidae > Acrossocheilus > Acrossocheilus fasciatus. The sequence continues at coordinate 23,482,223 of CM071955.1, read as the reverse complement.
TGGGGGCGAGGTTAACAGCGGTGTGTTCTCATTGGCTACTGAGTTTTTGATTGACAGCTTCTTGACCTGGAAGTGAAGCCGTCAGTATCGTTGTGCCTGTGTGGATGTGAGCATCTGTTAGCAGCTTCCTATTTCATTTTAATGATATAAAATGATATATAAATATTTATCAGTATTTTTCTGCTGCTACACTACATTGATGAGATGATTTCTTAGGAATAGCACAGATGAATGATATAATCATCACGATCATCAGTCATCGTCGTTATCAGGATACTCATGGTAAGTTGTCTTGATTTTGTCCAATCACAGGACCTGGTTATCTATACACAGTTACAGTCTTCATTAGATCATATTTGCTTCGATTAGTTCATATTTTCCCCCAGCACATAGAGTGTAGCCTACAGTACTAAATTTACTCTATCTGACAATAACCAATGCTATTTTACAAGTGCGCTGTCAATCACTGCGCTGTCAACTTTGGCAATGTAAGCCTTTTTACCATGCTTTTTCTGTTAATGAAAAAATAGTCACTTCAGATGAACATTTCGGGGGGAAAAACAAACAAACTTTGACAAATAATGCCTAAATATATATCCAAATGCAAAACCTAATACATGCAAATAATTATGACTGAAAACAGTTTCCAGCAACTAGGGTATACACAGTCATGATTATTTAGGCCTATACAGAGCCATCTAATGGTTACACAGCAGTATTACAGATGATTCATGGTATATAACTTTGAGGTATTTTAGTACCAAGTTAATACTAATATTTATTAAATAATTATATTGTGTATTTATTTGTTTGAAATATTTTAAGTTTGAAATGTGCCATGGGAGTTCAAAGCAGTTTGTATTGTTAGACTATGATACATGTCCTTTCTCTGTTTCCAGGGAGCGGAGCAACTTTTCCATAAACTTCTGATGCTGACCCAGAGGATGTAGTGATAGTACCAGAGAGCCCTCATCAAACAAGAATCTTATTGTGTTCAGACACATCACCTTTGAATGACTGGGATCTTGATCTTCAGACACCTGATATTATGCAAATATTTTTACTTCTTTGGAGCTCTAGATAAAACAAACACTGTTCACAAGTACACAAGAGGTTGCACTTTATTCTTATTAGTCTATGCTGATCTTGAATTGGCATACCAACAGCATATGATTGTTAAGGGGATAGTTCAAAAATAAAAAAAAATATATTTTTAATTTTACTCACCCTCATGCTGTCTCAAATGCATATTACTGTAATTTCTTTCTACTGGACAGGTAAACACAAGTTAAGATTTTTAGGCAAATAATTAATCTCTGTGAGTCCTAAAGATACTTTAAAAACCACAGAGAGCGACCGTGACCATAATCCATCTGACCTTAGTTTTTAAATCAGTATCTTTTGAAGTGAAACAACAGATAAGAAAAAACATTAATAATATAAACTTTTGACTATTAATAATCACTTCCACTCAGCTGTCAAATGTGCATGGGTTACAGTTCACTTGTGCTATGTGGATTTTCAGAGATGGATTATTTTCTTAAAAATCTTTGTGTCAAGAAAGAAAGTTATATACATCTGGAATAGCATGAAGGCGAGTAAATGAAAGAATTTTCTTTTTTTGGTGTGGACTATCCCTGTAAAGACTGATATTGCAGTCCAGAACATTACATACTCATTCACTGTTTTGTAACTTATACTGTATCAGGAACTGTTGAAAGGATCATTGCAGTGTTTAAAACACATGAATTTTAAACATTCTGTATGTTATGTTCTTGTGCATTTTGTGTGGTAATGTAAATTATAATAATACTGTGCATTATGTATACTATGCAGTTAGTGTTTTGTGGATTCTGGTCTTTCCTGTCACAACATAATTGCATCCAAGACTTTCACTTTGATACTTGTGTATATGCTATAGTGACACTAAAGAATGTCAATTTATTTGAATTAATTCATATTTTCATTTACATTCATTCAACTGGTTTATAAAAGTCACACTTGAAAGAGTTGATGATTGTTAAAAATGTATTTCCAATTTTAAATGTTAGATGATGATGTTAACTAAATAAAATAACTAAACAAAATGATCAGCATGATAAAAACAATTCGCAGCAAGAACATTGTTTGTGTGGGATATGTAATAAAACGAGCTTGATTGCCTGGTTGGGGTGAGACTTTCTTGACGTCTGAATATCACAGTATAGTATTGTATTTCAAATGTAACAGCTCAACCTAATCAGACCCTATAATGCAAAAGAATCAAGAGCAATAAACACATATAATAAGAGAACACTGGACATTATACAATATTTCCAGTATTACAGTACTTTAATAACTAAACCTCAATATGACCTTTTTCTCTCACGTTTTCTCGTGCTCCTAAAAGCTTATGTTGACAGAGTAGTAGCAACAGGTAAATACAGATTGAATTCAAAAACAAAACTCCTAACTTGATATCATTAAAATGAAATAGGAAGCCGCTAACAGACGCTCACATCCACACAGGTGCAACCATACTGACGCCTTCACTTCCAGGTCAAGAAGCTGTCAATCAAAAACTCAGTAGCCAATGAGAACACACCGCTGTTAACCCCGCCCTCATGAGAGCTTTATGCCAGAATGGCGAACGAAAACTTCAGAAGTGTAAATTAAATCTTCAGAATCGTAAACGAAAACTTTAGAAGCGTAAATGAAAACTCTGGAAGTGCATTTGTAAGTACAGATCAACGAATGAAAGATGAGAAATCAGTTGCAAAACCTGCAGTGTATTAAAAATGAGGTCAAAGATTTTGCCTGTAATTTATTTATTTTTTTAATTTCAAAGACATTTTATTCAGTTTCAATTGATATTTTCATAAGTTTCTTGAAAAATTACATTCATTTTATTTGGCACAAATCTAATTCCATAGGATGCCGGGCCGACCAAGTCCCGCCGAACGCCGTGGGCCAAGAGGAAGAGCCGCCGCTATGATGAAGCCGCCGCCCCTCGCGCCCCGGACCCGAATATATATATATATATATTATAGTCACCATGTTTGCTCTTTCTTTGTCAGATCATTGTGGTAATCACATCCATTTTTTTTTCTCATGCAGTTTCTGCTGTCTCCCGTTGTCCTGCATTCAAGTTTCCTGCCACTGTTTTGGATATTGCACCCACGACGTCTTGACTCTTGTGTTTATTTGTTTGTTTCTTCTTAATAAACTGTTTAACTGCACTCGCAAGTGTATCTCATGTTATTTTGTGTGATAGTTAAATATATTCTAAATAAACTATACATTCTAAATATACAAACAAAAAATATATATATTGTCCTCATTCTTTCTTGTAAACTCTTTCCTCTCAGTCACTAACCTGACTGAATGGCTCATTATGAAGCTCATTATGCGGGCCTTTGTCTTCTCAGGTGTGAATGTGAAGGTTGATGCCTTCTCACATAGACCCTTTTTACTCAAAAAGTGACTTAGAATCTTATTTATAATGCACTTAATTATAATTTGATTATATATTATTCTCAGTACAAAAAATCATAGAATCTTTACATAAAGAGAGAGAGATCATTTAATCATTATCATGTTATATTTATTTGGTTTACCATGGTGCACATCATTTTATTAATGTGCTGTCATGCACAAGCATTAAATAAAATGATCATAAAAGTATTTATTTTTTATTCAAATCCTCGGTATCCATGTGATGATTTGTATGAGGAAAAGATCCAAATTCAAGCTATTCATTGGCAATATGTATCTCGTTTCTCTGTAGCTATAGTAACAATTAAAAAATTTGCTGTTAAGCAGTTTTACAAGTTTTATGGCAGCGATATCAAACTCTCATTGGCTCTCGCCGGTTTCATCATTGAGACATGCGGTGTTTCCGGTGATGCGTGTTTTGAATAAGAAATGCGCGCCCTTACGGAGTTGATCGGGATAGTATTTTTTCTTATAGACTGTATACTTTATACACTCACTCTATTTTGGTTGATTTGTTCTACATAAAAAAAAAAAAAAAAAAAAAAAACATTTTCAATGCTATACTTTTTTATTGCACAGTTGCATGACCTGTGAATTTTAAAGCTGATTTTCTATTCAGTTTAATGTACTTTATTGGCGTAATATGTGTGTACATTACGAAAACATTTCACAAAATTAATAATGGTGATTATAGTAAATGCAATAATATCAAATATAAGATTATGTATTGGATCTGGGCTATATAAGGCTCAGATGTGGCTCAGATTTGGGGATTCTGGTTTACTTAAGGCTGAGAATTGGTGACAATAACAAAACCTGTTTTGGCCCAGTTCAGGGCCAGTTAAGGGTGAATACTGGCTGAGATTCGGGCCGGTTATGGCCCACGCGTGGCCCTTGTCTTTAATCCAGTTCTGGGCCACTTCAGGGCCGCCATTCTTTGCGGTACTTGGACCGAGGGAAAAGTGATTGTCTGGCCCAGAGTTGGGCCAGAAAACATTAGCTATGTGGGTGCGTGTATATCACGTTCCGTTCTGGCAAGCATATCTCATCAATTTTTTTTAATTAACACATCAGGATCCTCTTTGTCCTCATCTTCTTAAAAGTGAAATGACTCATTTATCTAGTGCATCTGAACTGGCTAAATTGAGAAGGGTGTAAGCTTGCACCTTCTTTGACTTGTCTGACAGTCCTGCTTTGTTGTACACGTCCCATTCCCTCTTTAATTTCAGCCAGTTGTTAGCGATGTCATTGTCAAACATGAGTGGTTCTATGCGTCATAGATTCTGAGCCGTGATTTGTAAGCAATCTCACTTCTGACACCATGTAGATGTGCACAAAACAGAGGAGTCGTGTGATAGCTTTGTATGAACTCCTTTAATGTGTAACTACCACTGAATCAGCACCAACCTCCCCCTTTACTCATCTCTGCCCCCACATGTCCATCTCCAAACATACAGCTCCCATAAACACATGTAGGTGCAACACACACATGTTCTACAATCTGTATATGCAAAAGCATCTAGTCCTGACATAAATGACTGCTTATCTTCCGGACATGACATAGTTGTAATTTCTATTCTATTTATTTTTCTTTACTACTGAGTGTATTGCATTGTCTTATTCACATTTGACTCATTGATATTTGTCCAGCTCCTCCATATCCCTTAAACACTTTGGCTTGTTCTGGTGTTCCATGCAGCTTAATAAATATTTTACAATTTGTAGTCCATGTAGATTGTATTGTATTTATATTGTAGTCTTCTGAGAAGTTGGGCCTTTCTGGCAATGTCAGCATTTTTCTTAGTCAAGTGTTCGTTCAAATACACATCCGTGACCCTCAATCATCTTCCCTGTTTCAACATATCCATTTTATGCTTCCTCTTAGCAAAGCAAATTATTATGGCTGGTTTATCAGTTTTAATTCTCCACAGGAGAGAATGACATGCCTTGATGTTACTCCTATCCAACTCAATCCCCTTTGAGTGTAGGAATGCCGTCACCTGTTGCTCCACCGATGTATCGTCCTGCTCACTCATCTCCCTTTCAATCAGCATCGTCACCACCCGGGCATATGAATGAGGTTTTACCTCCAATTCGGTGACTATGAAATCATTCATTCTGGTATATTGTTCCAGGTCCGCCACATGGGTTTCCGCTTGTCCTTTTCGATATTTTGTAGCCTCAGGACTTTCATTTCCTCCACCAGGCTCATTATGGTCTTCTGCTGTTGTCTAACAGTCAAGCCAAGCCTATTTGGATTATGTTTTGTGCTTTTGTTGTAAATAAATTGCACATGGGTTCACTTTCGCTTTCCTACAGTTTGACCGTTTGCTACAGAAAGCTAGACTGCACGAAGAACCCAGCAGTTTGTCGCCTCCTCTGCCTTCATCAAGGCGACAGGGCTATAGAGGATTATGTTCAGGACTTCTGTGGACTTTGTGATCTGGTTGGCTTCAAAGATGTGACGCTCAAAGACATTTTTCGAGCAGGTTTAAATGAACCAAAAAGCTTGCCATGTGCTCCGCTGTCATCATGGTGTTTACTCGTGTTTGCTGTCTTGTGTCAGTCTGTCACACATTATTCTGAAATTCAGATTATCTATTGCTGGTTGTGTTTTCTGACCCTGCCCCGTTTTGTTTATTTTTTCTAGTCCTGTCAGTCTGGTGCTCCTGTTTTTGCGATCCTCCTTTTTCATATGCCTGCTTCTCTAGGACTCTGGTCGGCTCACTGCCTTGGCTGTGAATCCCTCCCGATTCCCCTCTGCTCGTGCCCGGCGCCCTCTCTGGATTTCAGTGGATTTCTGGATTTCCCCGCTGGCTTGGGTGAAGCTGGTCTGATCTTCGCGCTGTACTAGTGGACTATTTGCTGGCGGGTTATGCCATTCAGCTGATTTTTTTGGACTGAGCATTTTTCTGTTTTTCATTGTTGCAATAAATTGAGTTATTCACACCTGCTGTTCGATCCCGGTCTCGTTCCTGACAGTATGGACTGACCACTATGGAACCAGTGGGTGAGGAGTTTGTTCGATCGGCCATTGCTCATCAAGGAGCTCTCCTCGGCCACCAAGCCAGCCAGCTCTCGTCCACAGCTCAGGAGATTGAAACCCTCACAGCCCAGCTGGCTGAATTAAGCAGCCGCTTCTGTGAACTTCAACAAGACGCCCTGCCTCTCTCTCACCGTGATCGCAAGCCCGAGCCGCATGCCAACAACCCACCCTTATATGATGGAGATCCGAATTCATGTCGGGCGTTTTTATCTCAATGTTCACTGGTGTTCACGCTGCAACCCCACCGATATGCTACAGATCGGTTAAAGATTGCTTACGTCATTACTCTGCTGACGGGAAGGGCTGCTGTATGGGACGCAGGAGCTTTTTTCTGCAATGATTTTGAGGAACTTCGCTGTGAAATGGCAAGGCTTTTTGACCACTCTGTAAGAACATCCAAACTAGCGTGGTTCTGTAAAGGGGGCCGTTCTGTGACTGAATATGCCATCCAATTTAAGACACTAGCAGCTTCCTGCGATTAGAATGAGGGGGCGCAGCGAGCTAAGTTTCGGGAGGGGCTGAACTTCGAGATCCAGGATGAGATTGCCACCCACGAGCTACCCCAGGATCTGGAGGGCTTTATCAATTTAGCCACTCGAGTCGAAGGCCGCCCCCGCTTGTGTCAGCGACGCTTGGCTCCCCGCTCATCCTGGGGGCTGGAGGAAACCCAGCCTTTCAAGGGCCACCCACCACCTCAATCACCCCTGCCTGATCCAGAGCCCATGCAGTTGGGGCGACTTCGTTTGTCTGCCCAAGAGAGACTATCTTGTCCTTTAAAAGCTAAGGCCCACTAGTTAACCGGGGAGTCCTGGTGGGCGTTTCTCCTCTAATCTCCCCTCAGTCACGCACCCAGCTCTCTGCCACCATCACTTACCAACACTCTGTCCAATCCTGCAAGGCTCTGATTGATTTGGGTGCCGTAGCCAGCTTTCTGGACTGTAGCACGGCCAAGAGCTGGGGCATCCCTGCCATACCCCTCTCCTCTCCTGTCACTGTCTGGGGCCTCTCTGGCCAGCCTGTAGACACTATCATCCACTCCATCCCCTGTGTAAGTTTTGTTGTGTCGGGCAAACACAGCGAGTCAGTTGTGCTGTTCCTCATGGAGTCCCCTAATGGTAGTCTTGTTCTGGGGCATCCTTGGTTGGTTCAGCACAGCCCTCATGTGGATTGGTCCCGCAGTCAGATTATGTCTTGGAGTCAGTCTTGTCATGCGTGCTGTTTAGGTGTTGCCTCTCCCCCTGTGTCTGTGTCTCCTGTGTTGCAGGTTGAGGCAGTTGATTTCACCAGGGTCCCAGAGGAGTACCTTGATCTGCGGCTGGTTTTCAGTAAGTCCCGAGTCACCTCGCTTCCCCCCCACTGGCCGTTCGATTGTGCCATCAATTTCCTTCCAGGCACTTCTCCGCCCCAGGGTCGTCTCTTTTCCCTGTCTGGTCCTGAACGAGAGGCTATGGACAAATACATTCAAGAATCCATCAAAGCCGGACTCATTCGCCACTCGTCTTCCCCTGCTGGTGCTGGGTTCTTCTTTGTTAAGAAGGATGGCTCTCTGCGTCCTTGCATTGATTACCATGGGTTGAATGACATTAAAGGCAAGGGTTACCTGTTTTTAACAGTAATGTCGTCTGCCTTTGAGCTCTTGCAGGGAGACAAGGTGTTCACTAAGTTAGATCTCCCTCCGCAATCATCTTGTCCGCATTCACAAGGGTGATGAGAGGAAGACAGCCTTCAATACCCCCACGGGACACTATGAATACCTGGTCCTTCCGTTCGGGCTCACTAACGCCCCTGTTGTCTTCCAGGGCATGGTCAATAGTGTGCTGGGAGACATGATTTACCAGTTTGTATTTGTGTACCTCGATGATATTCTCATGTTTTCTCCATCCCTTCAGGTACACACTCAGCACATGCACCAAGTCCTCCAACGGCTGCTGGAGAACCAGCTTTATGTCAAGGCAGAGAAGTGCAAGTTCCATGCCAAGTCAGTTTCATTCCTGGGCTTTATTGTTTCAGCTGGGGAAATTAAGCCGGATCCGGCCAAGGTCAAGGCTGTCGCTAAGTGGCCAGTCCCCGACACTAGGAAGGCTCTGCAGCATTTCTTGGGCTTCGCCAACTTCTACCAGCGATTCATCAGGAATTCTGTCCAGGTAGCTGCACCCTTAACGGTGCTCACCTCCATTAAGGTACCGTTCACTTGGAGTGCTCAGGCTCAGGATGTCTTTGATCATTTAAAGTCCCGGTTTATCTCTGCTCCTGTTCTCTCCATTCCAGATCCCGAATGACAATTCATTGTTGAGGTCGACGCCTCTGATGTTGGGGTAGATGCAGTCTTGTCCCAGCGTTCTTCTAGGGATGGGAAGGTGCACCCCTGTGCATATTTCTCCCATCGCCTCAACCCGGCTGAATGCAATTACAATATTGGCAACCGGGAGCTGCTGGCGGTTAGGTTTGCCTTGGGTAAGTGGTGTCACTGGTTGGAGGGGTCAGCGCAACCCTTCTTGGTCTGGACGGATCATAAGAACTTAGAATATATCCATTAGGCCAAGAGGCTGAGCTCGTGCCTGGTTCGCTGGGCACTCTTCTTTGACCGATTCGACTTCACCCTTTCGTACCGGCCCGGGTCCAAAAACGTTAAGCCCGATACTCTATCCCGCCAGTTCGAGCGCCCGGGAGAGGAGACCCCATCCGTTAGTCTACTCCAGCCCCTGCCCATCCCCTCTCGTCCCTGGTCACACATAGCCTTAGAGTTTGTCTCTGGCTTACCCCCTTCAAGAGGTTATACTGTTATTCTGACTGTGGTGGATCGCCTCTCTAAGGCGGTTCATTTCGTGCCCCTTCCCAAACTCCCTTCTGCCAAGGAGACAGCCCAACTGGTAATTGACCACGTCTTCCGGATCTATGGTCTTCCAGTTGACAGGGTCTCTGATAGGGGTCCCCAGTTTGTCTCCCATTTTGGGAAGGAATTTTGTAGACAGATCGGGCCTCCACGAGTCTGTAGTCAGGTTTTCACCCCCCGACCAACAGACAGTGTGAGCAAGCCAATCAGGATCTCGAGCGGGCCCTCCGCTGCCTGGCGTTCCGCAGTCCTGTCTCATGGAGCCAACAGCTCACTTGGATTGAGTATTCCCACAATACTCTCCCAATAGCCTCCACAGGTATGTCACTGTTTGACAGTGGTGGAGATAACGGATTACAACTACTCACATAACTGTAATTAAGTAGTTTTTTCGGGTACTTGTACTTTTTTGAGAATATTTTTAAAGCTGTACTTTTACTTGTACTTAAGTACAAATTAAACAAAATAATCTACTTCATTACTTTTAAATCATAGGTCGTTACTGAGTACGCCCACAATTTGAATTGATATTCAAACCTTTGACTTCAGTAGTCAATAAGGAAATCCAATTGTAAACGGACCAATGAAAACCCTGATATCTGAACCGTGGGAAAAGACACAGCAGCAGCAGGTTTTGACGAGCTGAACGGACAGTGAGGGAGCTCAGCGTAATTTATGGATTCAAAGTTTGGAGAAACAATCATACATATCTATATTTTGATACCGATACTGAAATATCTGACATGGTTCCATTACTCATTTTCCACAGTATATCCGGTATAGCCTATACAGATACAAGCTGTGTCTTGCTCTCTCCTCTCCGACAGTGAGTTTGACACGTATCCGTCTCCTGTCAATTACAGAGTCTGAATATCCGCATGGGATTGCAGGTATTCCGCATAATTTTAATCATTTCCGTGCAAATGTGGCTAGCGTTTTATTGTAACATGAGAACACAGTCATGTAATCTCAGAAAACTGGATGCGAGCTCTCAGATAGGTTAAAAAAAACTTATACAAATGAACTGCCTGTCCTCTCCGATATTGCTTGTGTGCAATCGCGATCTTTAAAGTAGAAATTATTTCTCTTGGCTCCTGGATTAAATTTAGTCAAAAGTTATCAACCATTCAGAATAGATCCTCGCCTGACCGACGTAAATGCTGCTGTAAATGAAATGTAGCAGAAAGTCTTTCAAGAGTCAAAGATGGAACTTTAATTTCTTTACAATGTCAGTTTAGACATAAATGTTTCGGAATGGGATATTTGTATGATTTGTACATATAAATATCCTAGCCTGTCTAACTGCATCACTACATTGTTGACCAGATTCATGACAATTGTACAGATATTACAAAAACTGAATTCATTTGTCATTTGTTTTATAATTTTATTACTGATTGTGAACTTGTCTTTTTTTTTGTAAATTCAATTTAGTTTGAAATCAAATTTGAAATTATGCTTTCTTGTGCTATAAGCTTTTGCAACAAAGTTACCCTATTTTAAAGACACAAATACATAGAATGAGCAAATGTTTAAGACTGACATTTTTGTACTGGTAATTGATCAATGTTTATATGTATGTAAATAAAAGAGTATATGAAAATATGTACATCATATAAAGCAAACGTGTCTTTTTAAAAGACTTGGATTAAACCACTCAAAGCTTGAAATAATGATTGCCTTGAAAATATTGATGGACAAAAAAAATTGAGACATTAAAATATCTATATGGCAGTATACAGTATGTGGTAGTTTTTCCAATTGTATTGAAAATGGTAAAAGTCACCATGAAATCAAAAATTACCCTACTTACATTTTAGTGCACATAGTCTTGTGGTGAACAATTAAACTGTGCAATTCAAAACGCCGGGAAAAAAAATTGTCTGCCGTCTTAATCTTTAATCAAAAACTGAAAAAATTGCTTCCCTCTTGTTGAGTCATGACGTAAGGACAGCTGTTTCCGGGTCCAAGCCTCTACTCATTTCACTTGAGAATACTATCTCAACAGCCATTTATGAGCACTATTTAATTAATATCACATATTTAAGCTAAGCATATAAAATATTGCTGTGCACACTACATTCTCCATTCTCACAGTGTCTCAGACACTAATATTTTAGCTGAAACAATGACTACGTTTACATGGACATCAGTAATCTAATTATTTATCTTATTCTGAATAAGACACTATTATGATTAAGGTGTTTACATGAGTTGCTTTTAGAATAATCCTTTCATGTTATAGTAAATAGATCGATTAATGTGTCATTATGTCACTACATGACACCATCCGACATCCGCTCCAGAATTTCACATACAAACATATAGTTCGTCTTCGTGATGATGCCACATACAGTTTTGGGTGTTTCATTTTTAATTTTAGGAAAGCTTCAAGTGCAGTTAGTTTTTTGTACATGCATACAGATGACGGTGGTGTTTATGTCATCGCTGCCGTGTGTGTATCCTGTCACAAAATGGGCGAAAAGTCCTACAAGACGGTAATAGTTTGATTAAGGTGTATACATGTCAGTACTGCACCTCGATAATGTGACTAAAATAGGAATACTTCGCATGTCTTAATTTGATTTGTGTTTACTTCGATTATGATTTTAGCCGGATTAAGGTCATGAAAAATCTCTGTTTACATAGTAGACTCTTAATTAGAGTATTGTCTTAATCTTATAAAAATCGGATTATTGATGTCCATGTAAACGTAGTCATTGTCTGGTCATTTGGGATTTCAGTATGGAGATAAAGTTTAGGGTTATCATTTTTCAGTATTACATGACATCGTGGGTGTATATTAGCACAGTTTGGTGTTTTCTTGGGGCGTCTGGCAGAGTGTTAGGACCCAGAAGTGGTGAAGCATGTTGTCAGATGTAACAAGCAGATATTCTTAACCACTCCTATCCAAACGTGAATCTGCTTTGAGCAAGAGGTGGAGAGGAGGTGCACCACAATAAAGCCCTGCCCTTTATTCAATATTCTGTTTCACTTAGAAATACATCACAACATTGAAGTCAGTTAAAACTACTGGATAATGGGTACTTTAATATTGATATTTTTCAAGGTATTGAGGTTATCTATGGAGCGAATTTTGTGCCAATAATCATCAAACAAATCCAGTGTTTTGCAAATAAACACAATCTGCTTTGCAAAGAAAAACTCGACTTTCAAACAAACGCAAACTGATTTGCAAATACAAAACTATCTGAGAGAAAATGCAGATGTATGGACAAATATGTATTGTGTGTTACAACTGTGAGACTCATTTGCCTTTTTATGACGAAATGTGACTTGATTTTCTCACAAATGCGGCGGATGCAGGCGGATTTTCTCACATGTGTGCAGACTGATTTTCTCACATGTGTGCAAACAGATTTTCTCACAAATGCAATCCAAAAACAGCAGATGGCGCTGTTGGTCAATTTATGCTAGTCTCTCGAGACCCGAAACACCTGTTTACCTTTTCAGGGAATACAGCAGACCAACATGAGTAGGGAACAGGTGAGTTTCTGTCTTACTATATCTATAATTAACCATTTAGCCTAGGTGTTTTCACAAAGCATCCCCACTACAATGTTAGTGAGTGAAATTCACAATAAGTGCTGTAAAGTTGTTAACATGATTGATTAGTTCAAAAATCAGTAGTGACATGGCTAAACATTTAACTAGGCAGTCTTTCTCTATAAAAATGATCTGATCCATTCTCTGTACCGCTCATCCTCTTTTGGATCGCAGGATATAGAATATATAGGCTACATATGTTGATACAATTGTTCAACATTCAAAACAATGCAGGGGTAACCTATATTGTCACTATATATAGTCATTTTAAAATGCAAATGTATTATGGATAGCAACAATATTGTGTACCAAAAATGAAAGCTTAGACAATTTAATTTAGTATCAGATATAGTAATATCACCCAAGAGGTCATTCATAATTTACAAAAAAAAAAGTAAAACAAATCACATTTAGTGCAATATCTAAAACTTTTTAAATGTTATAACACTGTGCAATCATTTGTGTCAAATAATTATGTAATTTTGTAGCTAAGCAAAGTGATGAATATTTCACTTCTGGTGTCACTCTTGTCCTGTGTATTGGGGAGAAGGATCATGTTCATGCTGATATAATACTAAATTCAGTGTTTTAATAAACAGTGGTTTACCAGTATTTCAGAATGATTTTAACAATGGAATGATTAGAAAATAATATTTGGGGTCGAAGACCACGAAAATAACTAAAAATACAGATACGAGTATTGCATAGTTTTAAACTGCAAAGGTTCTACTTTTATTGGTGTATAGTCTTAATAACAACAGAACAATGTGCTTTGGTTGAAATATCTCTTTACAGGCCACATTTAGTTTTAAATGCTGTACAAGGCGTGCATATAAACTATTGTATGCTATATATAAACATAAATATGATAATAAACTATGATATCCCTTATGAAAATTAAAGTTGGTTTTACTATAGTAAAAGTGTGGTAACCATGTTTTTGTTTTTTGTTTTTTTGCAGGTTACCATTTCGGTAATGGCAGCTTTTCTGCAAACACCATGGTATTTATTTAGTAAAACCATGGTTAATTTTCGAAAGGGATATCGATGTTTAGATAATATTTCGGTACATTTATATAGCTGAATCACAATAAAGCTCATCTGAACTTAAACTAGTTTGATTATAGTAGCCTATTTGTAATTAGTTTAGCCTACTCCTTTCAGTACGTTGTCTATGTGTAGTTTTATACTTGTTTAAACTTTTACTGCAGAGGTAGCCTACAACATTTCTCTTCACTGTAGGCTATGTCTCAACATATATAGCAGAATGACAATAAATCTTACTTGACCTAACGTAAAAATAAAATTCATTTTTGGTACACAGTTGTCGCTATCCAAAATACATCTGCATTTTAGTATTACAATATATTGTGACAATTTATTGTTATACCCCATGCATTTTTTTGAATGTTGAACAATTGTATCAACATATGTAGCCTATATATTCTATATCCTGCGATCCAAAAGAGGATGAGAGGTACAGAGAATGGATCAGATCATTTTTATAGAGCAAGACTGCCTAGTTAAATGTTTAGCCATGTCACTACTGATTTTTGAACTAATCAATCATGTTAACAACTTTACAGCACTTATTGTGAATTTCACTCACTAACATTGTAGTGGGGATGCTTTGTGAAAACACCTAGGCTAAATGGTTAATTATAGATATAGTAAGGTGTTTCGGGTCTCGAGAGACTAACATAAATTGACCAACAGCGCCATCTGCTGTTTTTGGATTGCATTTGTGAGAAAATCTGTTTGCACACATGTGAGAAAATCCGCCTGCATCCGCCACATTTGTGAGAAAATCAAGTCACATTTCATCATAAAAAGGCAAATGAGTCTCACAGTTGTAACACACAATACATATTTGTCCATACATCTGCATTTTCTCTCAGATAGTTTTGTATTTGCAAATCAGTTTGCGTTTGTTTGAAAGTCGAGTTTTTCTTTGCAAAGCAGATTGTGTTTATTTGCAAAACACTGGATTTGTTTGATGATTATTGGCACAAAATTCGCTCCATACTTATCAATTCCTGTATCATGACAAATAATTCACATACTTTGTCAATAACATAAATGTAGGTTTTGTTCAAAGTAGTTATTATCCACATAGATCTTTGATATGAATTAATATTTTTTGATAATTAATTAAATATCACTGGCTAAAAAGTAATTAGTACTCTGAGTAGTTTTTGAGAAGAGAACTTTGTACTTTTACTTAAGTACTGTTTTGACACCAGTACTTTTACTTGTAATTGAGTAGTATTTCAACAATGTAACAGTACTTGTAATTAAGTACACATTTTCAGTACTCTTTCCGCCACTGGGAAATATTAGATATGGATTATAAATGCCATTTGTGCCATACATTAATTTTTATTGCAAAAAATCATCCAATATCCTTGCTATGTTTTATAATAAATATATCAAAATATCCATAAAAATGAAACTGTTTAAAATGGTTATCAGATAAATATTTTAGAATAGATTTGATTTGATTTTTTTTTTTGATTTTTTTTACACAGACAAATAGTATTTCAGTTGTTTTAAACAATTAAAATCCAATAAAATCTATGCAGTTTTGCTGATGGTGTTGTTAACTTCATTAATTTTTTCACTCCAGAAAAAGGAGTTTGTACACATAGGTCAGAGTTTGTGTGCAGGTGTGCAAATTTTCCCCATCAAATTTGTTTTTATAAATCCCACCTTTTGCCTATAAAAGTGGTGTGTGCCTCTTTCAGGGCAGGTTTTGTGCGTACGCAATGGTTATAAATGAGGCCCCAGGCCTTTTGATGTTGTTGAGCTCATTTTCTTATTAAGAATGTAGCCAACCATTGACCTGGCCACAGCTAGGGTTTTTGCTATCTTCATATTGGTAGCACTAGTCAAACAGCTTCCAAATGCCAATATCATACCTCATTTCAACTCCAGATCTGATTTATTAGTCTTGAAGTAACAAGGGAATGGACAGCGCTTGGTCAATTAACCTCTTTTTGGTCAACTGTCCAAATACTATTGAGCCCCTTAAAACGTATATGTATGTTATACTGTATATACAGGCTGGTGTGCACATTTGTGTTTCCTTTTGCTGAATATGTTTATTATTCCTGTGTGAGGTTTAAACCTACCCTGGGAGCATTGTAACTGTTTTGTTTCTCATTCTCTCATTCTCTCTCTCTCTCTCTCTCTCTCTCTCTCTCTCTCTCTCTCTCTCTCACACACACACTCACACACACTCACACACTCACACACACACACACACACACACACACACACACACACACACACACACACACACACACACACACACACACACACACATGCACATGCACACAAGGTCTTAATTTCAAGTCACAAAAATGCTGAATGCCTCCACTTTGCCAAATCAGAGTTATAAGCAGGTTGTCCAAATATTGCAACAAAAGACTGATGACTGATGTATACATTGCACACAATGCAGTTTTGAAAGCAAATCTGTGGAAGGACATCTACACCCCTTTACACTCAGCTCTTTTGTAATAATAATGATATAGAGGCTAATTTACTGAACTGTGCACATTGTTTACTTCGACAAAGGGCCAGTCTATTGTTTTCCCCATAAAGCTGTATAGAGGAATGCATGTTATTTTGTAAAACCCCAGTTCGTTTTTATCATCACCATTACTGCCATTGTTTGCTTGGGTTTTCAATTTCCTTGAACGATGCCTCGGGTTCTGCTTCTTTCCTGGGAGGGCAGAAGGTGAAAGAGAGGGATTAGAGAGAAAAAGATACTGAGAGAAAGAGAATGAGAGAACTATATGTCCAGGCCCCGTGGAGCGGGACCAGAGTGATTAATCCAGAGAGTTCCAGTGCTTTCATACTATTCCCCCAGATGTACCCCACGGTGAATATAGCTGCACACCCTTAGAGTTACAGAGAAAGACAGCGTGAGAGAGAAAAGGACATGAGAGTGAAAGAGTACTTAAAAAGGCATTTATCATATTGAAGAAAGAATGAAAAGGGAAAAGAGGTAGGTGTTTGCAGCCATGTACAGACCCCAGTAAGCAGCCTTTTTTATTTAATGGGGATGGTTGATGAAAGTCTTCTTTGTTACCCCATTACTCCTGCTGCTTTTCCCCATTTTCCCCAGAAGAACATCAAAAGAAATTGGCACAATTGAGTTTGATTGAGACACAATCAAAACAATTTTTTGAAACTTAAAAAAATCATCAGTTGTAAAGTTAAGAGAGAGCGTGTATCATGTTACTAGTTAATGTAAATGCCAACATTCAAAGGTCCTAATTTCCCCAACACTCGGGGCTTTATGTATAAAACCTACCATTTTGACCCGAATATAAGACGACCCTGATTATAAGATGACCCCACTTTTCAAGATGCACCTTTAGGAAAAAGGCTTTTTGAAAACCAAATCTTGTGTTTTTTCTTAAATTATTTTCATATTACATATTTTTCCTATTTATTTTTTTGTTTGTTTGTTTTGAAAGTATGGTAAATATTGGTAAAATATACCGCCAATCACAGTTTTAAATACACACTTTTTGATAAATCATAAAAATAACAGGTAGCCCATCTGAATTATATAACAATTAGGCTATCCATCTCATAGAAGCCTAGCAAAATGTCATTGACAGCAGAAGTGAAATCTTATTGTAGTCTTCAAATCTGCGTACTGTCTTACGTTTTAAAATCACTTACAGAGGAAGTTTGGTCCCATCAGGTTAACATGACAGTCACGACTCATGCTACTGTAATCTTTCTTTTTCTTTTGTTTTCACTTGTGATGTTCTAACATTGCAACACACATACAGTACATACGTATTTGGTACTTGTGGAACACTTGTTTTACGCATATTTGGCACCACCTATTGTTGTGGGTGTATTATTGACATGTCAAAGTCTACACCCTGAATATAAGACGACCACATTTTTTCAGATGCATTTCCAAGAAAAAAAACAAACATTGTCTTATATTCAGGTCAATACATTATGTAGATTTCATCCTAAAAGTTATAGTTTCATCCTTAAAAGGATGTGCCTTAAGTTTTGGTAAAGTTTGTCACTGAAATTAAACCACTATTAAAACACCTTGATACAGCCAATCTCAGGCAATAGCCCAGTCTGGCATTGTGCAATGTTTTTTTTTTTTTGTTTGTTTGTTTTTTTCCTTCTAACAACATAACACAGTTTTTCCCATTGTTGTTAGTATCAACGAACCTATGATTTTTGGAAGAACATAGAAAACAGGCCTAATTGTATGCTGACACCATAAGTCAAACACATTCTGGAATATCCACACCTCTGTTTTTGGGCAAAGTGTAATAATCCTATTAAATAATAATACTTTTTTTTCCATCCAAGAAAAAAATTGTAAGGATTCACCCGCTAGTCCAAACAACGGAATCCAGCAGCCTGGTCGAAGGTTTAATGCATGTTCGGTCTTTTGTTTGCGCTTCTGAAAATATCAGGATTTAGTTTCAATTTTGATCTAGCTCCAATTCTGATCTGACTCCAATTCCAAGTGATCATTAAATTTAGACCAATTAAAAACTGATCACAAATATAGCTTATATATTGTTTTAGATATTTGATTATTCTGAAAATCCCATACTTTCAAATCTTCGTTCATTAGGGACTAGGTATCGCATAGGAATTACACTTCGGCCGATTTTTTAGTGAATCCACGACACAAACTCGTCAGTTCTGAATTTACTCAGAGGGTGCAGAGCGGTTATATTACCTTTAAGTGAGCTGCGCCTGCTCATAACAAAAAGTGTATTTTTCCCTATAACCACGAGAGCTACACCGTGTTAAGCCAGCGACAGACAGAAATCCAGAATCTCCTTCATGGCGCCCCCCATGGTTCATCCATTAGTGCTTTGGTGTGATCTGTTCTGAACGCAGATTTGCGGAAATACCCCTGTATTTGGGATGGGTGAGTGGACCAAGGATCAAATGGTCTTTCTCTCAGATCTTCTTGTCTGATTAGAGAGTTTATTGTCTTGTGGCATGACATCTGCATTGTAAGAGTTCCTAAGTTTTGGCTTCACGAGGAGTTATTTTCATAAAGGAAATAATCTCACCCCCTACAAAATAAACAAATTAAACAATAATAATAATAATAATAATAATAATAATAATAATAATAATAATAATAATAATAATAATAATGAATCAACTCTGTTATTGTGAATCTATGCATGTTGTCTATCTAATTTGCTGTTCTTGTGGTCTCGGTTATGTTGGTAAAACACACCATTTAAAACAAAAATAATTAGTGAACATAAAGAGTACTATTTGATGCAGTGATTGCTGTCACGGAACAGAAGGAGACCACGAGGTGGCTAACAGGTAAGTGATGGTGTCTTTATGTAACAGGTTGACTGGAAGCAGAGAGGCAGAGAATCAACAGGTGAGCAGGTAAATCACAGGTTAGATCAGTCAACTTAGCTTGCTGAGCTAACTGGAGCTCTTTCTTCTTTCCACAGGTTTCCGGGATGAGCTTGACAGAAGATGAGGAAGATGAGGATGAACTGGTAAGTGGTTGGTAGTGAAACGAAACGAGAGCACTTCACTTGAAACGAGACCAGACACTGAGTACGTTTACATGGACAAAAATATTCCAATTTTAACATGATTAAGACAATACTCTGATTGAGAATCTACCATGTAAACAGAGATTTTTGATTATCTTAGTCATACACAAATCCAGTAAACACAAATCAAATGAAGACATGTGGAGTATTCCTATTTTAGTCGCATTATTGAAGACTTGTATACACCTTAATCACATTATTACCGTCGTGTAGGACTTTTCGCCGCACATGGCAATTTATTTTACAGCTTAATTTGACCAAATACATTTGTGTATATTGTGACAGATCGGTGGCCCTCCCCCTCATTATCATCACCACCCCGTCCCTTATTCGCCGCCCTTCACCAGGCTCCCGACGGGAGTGGGTGGATGAGAGGAGGGGCGTGGGATCAACGTGGGCTGGCGGCGTGTGATGAGGCACAGCTGGACTGAATGAAGCCTCATCACCGCTGCCGTTAAATGCCGAGCGCGCCTCTCCTCGGGAGACCGGTCTCTTCCCCCCCATGCATGCACGCTGGTGTCCTCGTGGGTCCAGGAAGGGTGTGTTGAGGGATTCGCGCCACCCAAGATGTGAGCTGCCGAACATGTGAGCGCGCCATCCAAGATGTGAGCTGCTGAGCCCGTGAGCCGGGTGAGAGCAGCACTCGTACATGGTCGTCGGACCAGAGATGTCGGGCCGTATAAGTCCTGCCAAAGGCCGAGCAGGTGAAGAGGAAGAGCCGCCGCTCAAGAGAAGCCGCCACCCCTCGTGCCCAGGACGAAAGAGGAAGAGCCACCATTTAGAGAGAAGCCGCCGCCCCTCGTGTCCCGGCCAGAGCGGGAGTGCGTGCGGCCACCTGACTCCGCCCCTTCCCTGGACCCCCTCCCTTTCGGAACACTGCCCTCCTGCACAAGCCCCGAAGCACGACGAGGACACCAGACCCCCCCGTTTTGTTGGACACTTCTTCCCCCTGGACACTTTATTTTATTGTTTTTGTTTAATAAAAGCCTCTCCGAGGCCTGACGCCACACCCACTGTGTCTGTCGTTGGCTCCTCCCATTACAATATATATAAATGCTATTAAAACAGGCTGAAATTATTTTAAAGTATTTATTTTAATAAATATTTTAAAAGGCACTTTTAGAAAGATTTACTTAAACCAGAAAGATTGAACAGAGGTGCTTCATTTTTGCTTGAGAGAGAGGGTGTGTCTGTATGTATGTGTGTGTGTGTGTGTGTGTGTGTGTGTGTGTGTGTGTGTGTGTCTGTGTGTGTCTGTGTGTCTGTGTGTGTGTGTGTGTGTGTGTCTGTGTCTGTGTGTCTGTGTATCCTTGACTGTCACCTCACGTGTACACGCAGTCACAGAGAGAAAGCGTGTGAGAGAGTGAATGAGTGAGTTTAACGCTTTGGCGACTTTGCTCTCTTTTGACAGCGACATTTTTCAAATTAATAAACAGAACTACACACAGTATACTACATTACACTACACAGTATTGAACTATGTTTCTGAGGAGATCTGCTAGCTTGTTTACACAGAGCACTGCTAGCCTGACGGGAGGATGGCTGGACCAATCGCGTGCCGGTCAGTCGAAACGGGGGATTCCCATTGACAAATGATCAGCGTTTATGTCACTTTTTGTGTACATTTCTAAGCTTTTTGATTGGTTTCATACAACGTTTAACACCATATGTGGAGAGCAGAGATAGTGATGTTACAGGAGATACCCAGAATATAGGGAAATGCTCAGAAGTGACAAGAGGAGTTGAGAAAAGAAATGTTCATTTCCAGCGAATTTAGTAAAACTTTGTCAACTTTAATAGTCATTTAAATACCTTTACTCAGTTATCTGGACTACGAAACTTTGGGAGATTATTTTTTTAATGTCTGTTATTTGAAATTAGCTAAAAAAAGGAAAATTGATTTGTTTCATTGTTTTTCCACATTATCTTAAAATGGAACGTTGCGACTTCCGACTCATTTCGCCAGAACGGGTCATAATTGTGTAATATTACTAGTAACTACACTTATTAATGCAAAACTATAATAATTTTATTATTTAATTATCTTTAAATATATTTTAATACCGCCCACACACCACCCCCAGTGCTATCAAATCTGCTTCTGGTGCCATCATGTGTAGAACATGTGGTACAATTAAAATTACTATGCAAGTGCCAAAAAAAAGTCAGCTGCTAAAATGTTAAAAGGATAGTACATAAGAAACATACCAAAACGGTGACTCTAAAACGGTTATAAAAACCAAACCAAATATAAATACTGAGAATGTGTTTGAAGTTCAAAAAATGAACTTACACAGCAAAAGATGCAGTGACCTGTGGCTGAATGGCCTTTGGTTTTATTTAGCTGTGATTGACACACAAACAAAAGGGGGGAAAAGTTAATAGCATCACTGAATATGAGTCAAATATTGCATATTTCTGTGCAAATTAAAGTGTACTCATTCTTCATGAGTAATTATTAACCAATCAGTATGTCAGGGGTAGGGCTGCTACTGGCCAAATGGGTGCTCTAAGCAGAATTGTATTGTTGTGCCCCCTCCCTCAAATATTATGAATGTTAAAAACAAACAAACAAACAACAACAACAACAAAAACACCGGCTATAGGGGTCAAAATAGAACTTTAATAAAATGCAATGAACAAAATTATAAACTCAACACTTTTGTTTTTGCCCCCCTTTTTCATGAACTGAACTCAAAGATCTAAACTTTTTCTATGTACACAAAAGGCCTATTTCTCTCAAATATTGTTCACAAATCTGTCTTAATCTGTGTTATTGAGCACTTCTCCTTTGCCGATAATCCATCCAACTCATAGGTGTGGCATATCAAGATGCTGATTAGACAGCATGATTATTGCACAGGTGTGCCTTAGGCTGGCCACAATGAAAGGCCACTCTAAAATGTGCAGTTTTATCACACAGCACAATGCCACAGAAGTGGCAAGTTTTGAGGGAAGCGTGCAATTGGCATGCTGACTGCAGGAATGTCCACCAGAGCTGTTGCCCGTGAATTGAATGTTCATTTCTTTACCATAAGCCATCTCCAAAGGCATTTCAGAGAATTTGGCAGTACATCCAACCGGCCTCAAGTCAAGTCAAGTCAAGTCAATTCAAGTCATCTTTATTTATATAGCGCTTTTAACAATGCAGATTGTGTCAAAGCACTTAACAGTATCAAATTGGAGGATAGAGTGTCAGTAATGTATAATGATAAGATTAAACTCCCTCTGTGACAGAATGGAGAAAAAAACCTTGGGAGAAACCAGGCTCAGTCGGGGGGCCAGTTCTCCTCTGGCCAGACGAAACCCGCAGTTCAATTCCAACCGCAGCCATGTGTGTGTGTAAAGGGGTTATCTGATTCCCGTGGTCTTGTCCCGATGGAGCATTTTAAGGCCCTACAACCGCAGACCACGTGTAACCACACCAGCCCTGGACCTCCACATCCAGCATCTTCACCTCCAAGATCGTCTGAGACCAGCCACCCAGACAGCTGCTGTAACAATCGGTTTGCATAACCAAAGAATTTCTGCACAAACTGTCAGAAACCCTCTCAGGGAAGCTCATCTGCATGCTCGTCGTCCTCATCGGGGTCTCGACCTGACTGCAGTCCGTCATCGTAACCGACTTGAGTTGGCAAATGCTCACATTCGATGGCGTCTGGCACTTTGGAGAGGTGTTCCTTTACTGATGAATCCCGGTTTTCACTCTACAGGGCAGATGGCATACAGTGTGTATGGCGTCGTGTGGGTAAGTGGTTTGCTGATGTCAACGTTGTGGATCGAGTGGCCCATGGTGGCGTTGGGGTTATGGTATAGGCAGGCGTATGTTATGGACAACGAAGACAGGTGCATTTTATTGATGGCATTTTAAATGCACAGAGATACCGTGACGAGATCCTGAGGCCCATTGTTGTGCCATTCATCCATGATGAATCACCTCATGTTGCAGCATGATAATGCAAGGCCCCATGTTGTAAGGATCTGTACACAATTCCTGGAAGCTGAAAACATCCCAGTTCTAGCATGGCCAGCATACTCACCGGACATGTCACCCATTGAGCATGTTTGGGATGCTCTGGATCGGCATATACGACAGCGTGTTCCAGTTCCTGCCAATATCCAGCAACTTCACACAGCCATTGAAGAGGAGTGGACCAACATTCCACAGGCCACAATCAACAACCTGATCAACTCTATGCGAAGGAGATGTGTTGCACTGCGTGAGGCAAATAGTGGTCACACCAGATAATGACTGGTTTTCAGACCCCCCTGGACCCCCAGTTCAGTGTTTTTGTTCAGTGTATAATAGAGAAGATTAAAGGCGAATTAAAGACGAGCGTTGCAGTGATGGCTTCCTTGACTCTGTATTTAACATTAATGAAATAAGAAAAGCAACATGCATATAGCAAAAGTTCAGCACAATACATCATCAATGCATGTATCATTTATTTTTCACAGTAATGACTGGCTATAAACATGAGAGACGTTAAACATTTTCCATCACACTAGAAGGAACAAGAAAATACAATCAACGGGACATCAAGAACATCCTCCACACAGTTCACATGCTCCAGCCCAAAAAAGAAGACATGGCCTTCACAAACGACACTCATACTTTCTTCAAACAGTATAACATTTCCAGAATGTACACATAAGCACTGGGAGGATATGTAACGTTTTCATCAACATCTACCCTTAACACAAAATGACGGTATGAAATTGATGATACATCATGTAGCTAATATATTAACCACATGCTCGTACCTAAACACCGCTCAATCAATCGCGTCCGATGCTCTCCACACAATAAAGACACATTAAATTGATTAAGACAAATGCAATGCATAACTCAGTTAACAGACATAAGAGGGAGGGGGAGGGGTTAAATGACCCAAATGTAAGTTTCAGATAAATTTTAACTTTGAAACATCATAAATTCTCATATAACATTGACATTTTGACCATTTATCATGAATAGCGGGCTATCTAGATAACCACAAAGCACCCATGCTAACCATGTGCTTTTGCACATTAAACTCATGACACACAATGATTAAGTCAGACAAACTGTTTTTAACACGTATAACTCATTATCATCACACTGAACAGAATTTATACTCAAAAGGAAAGTGTATTTTGTGCATTTTCTTCAACAGATACCTTAAAAGAAGTATAATAGAGAAGATTAAAAGCGAATTAAAGATGAGTGTTGCAGTGATTGCTTCCTTGATTCTGTATTTAACATTAATGGAGCGCATCACAGGCGTGCCACCTATTGAGACGTGCAATGATGTCATGACGCAGGTATGGCAAACAAACATAACTCATTTTAGAAATGCACATAACACTTTTTTCCCCCCACATAATCCAAGGTTGCTGATTGGCTGGAAGTGCGGTGGTCGTTTGAAGTGACTTCTTGGGAGTTGGCTTATGAATGGTGCGGAGTCAGTGGCTGGTTGGAGTTTTGAGGAGGGTGCAGTCGGGAGTTGGACTTTGCAGCAAAACTCTCAGCAGCAAAGAAATTAACTGAAGTAAAAGAAAGGGAATAAGAGTGTAAAGGATTTAGCAAGGGTTTTATCCTTTTATTTATAAATTTTAGCTTTAGGGAATCAAATCGTAGAAATCCGACTTTGATCGGATTAATTAATATTAATCACCAATGTATAGATTAATTGATATTAATCAGAAGGTACAATTTATGCCTTATTAACTGCTCGACCAGCAAGTATTCATACAGTATAAATTAGCAATTCTTCATATTGTTGATAATACAGATTTGATTAGGAAATCTCTGAGCACAGGTAACACGATCTATGGCAAATAATTTAAGATTTGAAAATCACGGCACCAGACTATTCAATAACAATGAATCGAGAGTGTATTTACTATTCTAGGGTATAATACAAACAAAACACATACACACACATATACACACACTATAGCAAGATCAAAGCAGTTTGAAGAGTTAAGCTATTCTCTTTTCCCGAGAATAAAACGACCTTAGGCCGTCACAAACAGAAGACTCAGTTATTGTTATCTTTTAACGATTCATTCAATTCAATTCAGCTTCAGCGAATAAGAGATCTGTTTGTTTTACTTGCTGTGAGTTGAAGTTGAGTTGAAGGCTCCTAATTCTTGAGGGAATCCCCGACTTTCGCGCTGTGTCGTTGTCGCGTGACGTCACTCGGGAGTCCTCTCTACGATTCGTGGCTTCTTGGCAGCGCGCGAATGGCAAGGCTTTGAAGTTCTTTGCAAGTTTTGGTCTGAAGTTGACAGTGTTGAAGTCTTTGAGATGATCAGCCAGATGTTTCGCAGCAGGATCAGGAGGGCAACGCCCAGACTTTCAGCCAAGTTTCCTTGCAGGTTTCAACCGGTTGTTCACCCCGGTTTTCTTTTTCTGAGCTCTGCTTCAACTTCAACTTTGGGGTATCTGTTTTTATCGGACAGAATTAAGTCCATCCTTTTCACTGTCTGACCCAATCACATTGTCTCTGTAGGGTGGAGCCCCGCCCAACACGACTTCTTTTCGTGCATACATTATCTGGTCGTAAATATGTCACATGAGGGACCATTTCTTAATAACTTCTTATAAAAGTATTCCTCATTCATACGAGACTGAAAATCGACATATAGTTCTGTTCAACTTCTGGCATTTAAGAAAAGCTTTGACCCAATACTAGACAAGGCTATATATATTATTCAAAAAGACCGTTATAAAGAAAAGATCAAACTAAAACACACCATGCATAGCATAAAACACCAAGCATATGTCTATATATTGATATACATGTATATAAGACATCAACATGAGGTATTTGTCATCTCGACTACTTGTAATTTTACCTACTAATGAGTTAAGTCATAGATTAAAAATATCTTAAGTTCTGATAACTACAGTCAGATATATGAAACATAAAATACCACATTCATATACAAATATCGTCTCTTGCGTATATTGCTTTTAATAGCAGCAGTCTTTTCTGGATTGTCTCTTGGCAAAGCCCATGAAAGTTTGGGTGCTTTCTGGAGAAGAAAAGAGAGAGGCACATTCCTTTGTTGTAAGAGAAAAGGGCTTTCTCCTGGAATGCAGGAGACCAGAGCTGAGGTTCTGAGGTCATGAGGAGTATCACGTTGTGTATCTCTGGTGATCGTCGTTGTTGAAACGAAGTTGTAAGTCAGTCAAATTTTGTTTATCGGAAAGGTAGTTTATGTTAGCGGGGTCGCAGTATCGCGAACACTCTGGTTCTGGAGCTTCTCCAAAGGAGTAATTATCCGTTTTTAGATTCTGAACAGATGTAGCGCGGGCCGTTCATCCTCACCTTATCATGTTTTACGAGTCTCTCGGGTGGTAAAGGGAGTATGGCCGGACGCTAGTTGGTCATTTGCTCATTTTACGAGCGGATGAAGTTAGGTTAGTTTCTTAAGTTAAACATGTGTGTGCGTTCTTTCCTGACCAGGTTCTACAAGAGTGTGACGAGACTAGATGGATTTTCTCCTGATGATGTACGAAGCTGGCATGTAAATCAGAGCATGCACAAAGAGGGCTAAAAAGCAGCGGCAAAAAGCTATGGTGGCAAAAGCATCGCTAAGAGCAAAAAGCGATGACTAAGCATAATTTGATGGTGTCTTGAGTTTTTAAACCGAGCTGTTGGACACATCCCAAATGGTGTCTTGACCAATTAGTCTTAGCTCGGTGTGTTGCTATGTTTCTCCTCCCAATACATAAATCAACATGTTATCTTATCAGTCACATGGTCCAAATTATCCCGCTCTTACAGAGCGTAATTTGGACAGAATTTCTTAAAAATATCAACATGCTAGTTGGTGGCGCCAGGGTATTGTGGACAGATTTATGATGTTGTCTGGTTATCCTGGGCCTCTTTGTGGAATTTGGCTCTTTGGGTGGTTCCAACCATGTTCTGATCGAATCTTAAAGGGGTCAGATAATGCTACATGGACTTTTACAAGTTGTTTGAACTGAAATGTGTGTTGGCAGTGTGTACACAACCACCCTATAATCAAAATCCAACCAGTGTTTTTTTTTGTAATCTCATTAAATCTTTACCCTTTTCTCAAATCGAGAAACTATCACCCACTATTGTTGATTGACAGTAGCGTTTCAGCACAGACTGCACTGGTGTCTTACCTCAGACCCGCCCTGAGTGAGCTTTCATCAGTTGTTTCACTGCCAGAGCAGAGGTAGACAAGAATGACTCCTAAGCGATTGAGGTGTTTTGTTGTTGGATATAGCATTCGTCATTTACTCCTGTCATCTGAGTGGCTGAAGAGTATTAGGTTTTGTTCTGAAGGGAATGCGCCCTCCAGCTACCTAAATGTGTCTATGTTCGCGCGAATCATTCGTGATCCAGCTTCACCTCCAGAAAAAGTGAGTACAAGGTTTTTTAAATGAATCTTTGCAAATTGCCTTTCCTAATAATGTGCTAATTAGCAAGTTTCAGATGCGGCTAAAGTAAACAGTCCCTCAGAGAACAGCTCGAATAGAGGGGCAGAGTCAGCAGAGCTCATTAACATTTAAAGGAGAATAACACAATAAGCTTGCTCTGACAAGAGCTGTTTTTGACAGGGTGAAAAAGGTGTTTTTTACACTACCAATGAGAAAGTTTAACTAAACTATGTTACAGAATTTTCATTAAGACCCTAAAGAATAATATCAACTTGTGGAAAATGGGCATTATATGACCCCTTTAAACTGTCTGATTCGCTCTGATACCCTACATTCTGAAGAGGGACTTTTGGAGCCTGATCGTGATGAGATGCAGTAGAGGTCTGCGCGGGACTGTTTTTTTTTAGTCCCGCTCCAGCATGGACATTAAAGTTTCAGTAGAATTTTTGCTCTAAATGAATGATTTTTGTCATGGTGTTAAGAACAGAAACTGCTCTTTGTTAATAATTGGAATCATTTCTGGGAGCGTCCTAAGCTTTTTCGTGCTGATGGCCTCCACCTCAGCAGAGTCAGAACAGAACTCCTGTCAGACAACATCTCCAGGACGCTATGTTCCATGTGACTAGTAAGCCAATTCTCAAATAACTGCTATAATGCCTTTTGTTCTACCCACTTAAATGATAGAAGTACTTGTGTTGTCCAGTCTAAAAAGACTGTGTCTGTTCCCAAATAGTGAGGTCAAAAAATAAATTTAATGCAGGATCTACAAAAATCTGATTGCGATTAAAAAAAAAAAAACTATTTCTAAAGCTCGGGCTCCTAAACATTAGATCACTCACAGCCAAAGCTGTTATTGTAAATGAAATGATCATAGATCAGTGTTTTGATGTATTCTGCTTGACTGAAACCTGGCTAAAACCAAATGACTATTGGTCTAAATGAGTCTACTCCACCAAGCTACTGTTATAAGCATGAGCCCCATCAGATTTGTTGAGGCAGTGGTGTTGCAACCATATACAGTGATATTCTCAATGTTACTCAGAAAACAGGATACAGGTTTAACTCATTCGAAATACTTCTGGTTAATATTACAGTCAGATATGCAGAAAAAAATCTCTTCTATCTCTTGCTCTGGCAAGTGTGTATACAGACCACCAGGCACGTATGCAGCTTTCCAAGAATAATTTGCATATCTCCTCTCAGACCTCTTGGTTAATGTTGATAAAGCTCTAATTGTTAGAGACTTTAACATTCACGTTGATAATACAAATAATGCATTAGGACTTGCATTTACAGACTTAATAAACTACTTTGGGTCAAGCAAAACATCACCAGACCCACTCATCTTTTTAGTCATGTGCTAGATTTAATTATATCGCATGGAATTAATCTTACTGATATAGGTATTGTACCTCAAAGTGATAATGTTACTGACGTAATACACGTACTGTGATACTATGTCACTCTGTGTCATCGTTTGGGTAGAACTATAGTTCCAACCACTAAAGATAGATTCACAAATATCCTGCCTGATTTGTCTGAACTGCTCTGTGTAACCATAAATTGACATGATAGACAACATAACTGAACATGACATACATTAGAAGCTGTTGCCCCTGTCGAATTAAAAAATATTAGGAAAAAAAAAACGTACTGTGCCATGGTACAACAGTAATAACCATTCACTCAAGAAAGAAACTTGTAATCTTGAGTGCAAATGGAGAAAAACTAATTTGGAATTTTTTAGAATTGCGTGGAAAAACAATATGTCCAGCTATAGACAGGCTCTGAAAACTGCCAGGGCCAAGCATATCCGCAAAATCATTGAAAATAGCCAGCACAATGCAAGGTTTTTAACACAGTGGCTAAATTAAAAAAAAAGAAAAGAAAAGAAAAGAGACATCACCCAAACTAAATATTCTCTCACAGTTTCACAGTCACAAACTTAATGAATTTCATCACTGATAAAATAGATAGCATCAGAAATACAATAACAAATGTAGAATCTACAGAATCATGTAATTCAGCTTCATTCATCGCACCCAAAGAAAAATTGCAGTGCTTTACAACTATAGGACAGGAAGAGCTAAATAAACTTACCATTGCATCTACAGTAAACCAGCAAAATATTTATTAGATCCAGTACCCACTAAATTAGTGAAAGAACTGTTACCTGTAGCAGAAGTACCGTTCTCAATATTAACTCATCGTTATCTCTATGTCATCTCCCAAAACCCTTCAAGCTGATGGTTATTAAGCCTCTTATTAAGAAACCACAATTATATACTAGTGAACTGGCAAATTACAGACCCATTTCAAATCTTCTGTTAACGTCTACAATTTTAGAAAAAGTTGTGTCTGCTCAACAAGGTTATTATAGTTTTTAATTTTTAAATTTGTTTTATTTTAATATTGTTTTCAAATTTGCTATAAAATTCAGTTTAGTTTTTATTAGTTTCATTAATATTTTTGTTGGTTTTAGTTTAGTTTTTATTTTGTGAACATTTTTATTTAGTTTTTATATAGTTTAGTTCCCGTTTTTGTTTCAGTTTTAATTACAGTTTAGCAGAATCAACAGATCACTTCCAGAGTTAACTTAACGTTAACTTTAGTGAGGCAAACGTTTAGCAACATAAAATTAACCCATAAGATCCCAGACCAATCTCTCCTTATAGGAAAATTATGGGGCTTATAAAACAGACCAAATGGACCACTTATAACATGTTCCTGCAGTTGAAATTTTGAAATACAGCCCCTCCTTGTGAAAGATCTGTAATGTGACATACAGTATGACATTGGGCATTTATTAAAACCACATATCTGTGACCATTAAATTTTACAACAACTCTTTTGTAACATATCAACATTCTACCTTAATTTTTAGATTTTTTTTTTCTCGAAAATGTGCAAACTGAATAAAAATAAATGAGTACCTCACACAAAAGGGACATTCCACCGAATGAGTGACATTTGCTTCCAAAACTCTTTAAAAAAAAAAAAAAAAAAAAAATTCTATATTTTTTAAAGACTGAATCTAGTAATTTAACTATTCAAAATCTGTATTGGTCAATCTCAGGTAACTTTATTTAATTTTTTACACAATTTTTAAGTGGAAGATGCATGCATTTTTCTCAGTCCTGTTACTAAAATTCTAATGTCTTTTAAAAAGCATGTTTAAAATGATGTCAACAAATTCCTTAATTTCCCCCTCAGGCAGGTGTTTATTTTAATGAAATTGTTGGTTTCATGGTCAAAAAACATTATTTTTATCATAAAAAGTCACTATTTATCTACACAAGGTCCATATACGAGTCTAATACATAATTGCCACAGGACAGAAATCATACATTTTCTGTCATACTTGCAGGAAAGTAATATAAAACAACAATGTAGGAACAACCATAGGTTTTCTCTGGGCAAAAGCATTGTCTCAGTGTGGATAGAAGGCCAAAACGTTGAGAAAAAGATGCATTTTCAAATGTAGATCTAGATTAATATGGATGTAGCCTAATATTTACATTAATAATTCTGATGACACTACTCACTCCTGTTACTTTTACTCAGTTACTAATATATATATATATATATAGGATAGGAGTAACAGGACTGAAAGTAACAGGATTGAGATTTTAGGATAAAATTAGCAAATACATATAATCTAGCCACATTATGACAAAATTAAATTATGAGAATGCTCAGCAAATTATAGTAATTCACAAAGATTTGTATTTTTAAAATAAACAAGTAACATCTAAGAAATAATTTAGGTAACAGGACAGTACTTTTATAATGACACCCCCAGCCACCATTACAATATCATCAAATATACAGAAAAGAAAATAAGACCACATGCTTTCTGTAATTTCATTGCCTTCAGAAGATCCAGATGTTGCAATATTATGTTGAAAATGTGTCTTGTGGAATTTTCCCAGTTTTTTAGAGGGGGGAATGTGTTGGGGTAACAGGACTAAGTGAAAACCAGGGGACATGACTAAAATGTGTATTTTATCCAAAATATTATAAATTTATTTTGAATTAAATGTATGTAAAGCACAGATGGGATATGGAGGTACACAAAAATATGAAACAAACATTATTTCTAAAGGATTTTTACGAGTTCACTCTTACCTATAATAAACTGAGTAAAGATTATGCGTATTTGGCGTGCTGTCCAGGGGGAGGGCTCCGAGCTTGGTAATTGCTCCCGAGCCCAGGGTACTCCCCCTGTCTGGGGAGAGGGGTCTGAGCTCGGCATTTAGCCCGGACCCAGAGCGTTCCCCCCAAAGATGCAATAAGTGTGGGACAGCAGCCAGAGAGGTGCGTTGATAACCCCCCAAAATTTGCAGAACTTAAGATTGGAGGGGTGCTGGATGTCGCTTGGAGTAACGGTACTGCTGTGGTCTTCGAGAAGAGAGTTTGGCTCCTGCGGGAGCGGATACTGCTGCGGTAGTGGAGACATACAGATAGAGCTCCTGCGGGAGCAGACACTGCAGCAGCAGTGGAGACATACAGATAGAGCTCCTGCGGGAGCAGACGCTGCTGCGGCAGTGGGAAAATACAGAGCTCCTGCGGGAGCAGACACTGCTGCGGAAGTGGAGACATACAGATAGAGCTCCTGCGGGAGCAGACGCTGCTGCGGCAGTGGGAAAATACAGAGCTCCTGCGGGAGCAGACACTGCTGTGGCAGTGGAGACATACAGATAGAGCTCCTGCGGGAGCAGACACTGCAGCGGCAGTGGAGACATACAGATAGAGCTCCTGCGGGAGCAGACGCTGCTGCGGCAGTGGGAAAATACAGAGCTCCTGCGGGAGCAGACACTGCTGCGGAAGTGGAGACATACAGATAGAGCTCCTGCGGCAGTGGGAAAATACAGAGCTCCTGCGGGAGCAGACACTGCTGTGGCAGTGGAGACATACAGATAGAGCTCCTGCGGGAGCAGACGCTGCTGCGGCAGTGGGAAAATACAGAGCTCCTGCGGGAGCAGACACTGCTGTGGCAGTGGAGACATACAGATAGAGCTCCTGCGGGAGCAGACACTGCTGCGGAAGTGGAGACATACAGATAGAGCTCCTGCGGGAGCAGACGCTGCTGCGGCAGTGGGAAAACACAGAGCTCCTGCGGGAGCAGACACTGCTGTGGCAGTGGAGACATACAGATAGAGCTCCTGCGGGAGCAGACACTGCTGTGGCAGTGGAGACATACAGATAGAGCTCCTGCGGGAGCAGACACTGCTGTGGCAGTGGGAAAATACAGAGCTCCTGCGGGAGCAGACACTGCTGCGGCAGTGGAGACATACAGATAGAGCTCCTGCGGGAGCAGACACTGCAGCGACAGTGGAGACATACAGATAGAGCTCCTGCGGGAGCAGACACTGCAGCGGCAGTGGAGACATACAGATAGAGCTCCTGCGGGAGCAGACACTGCTGCGGCAGTGGGAAAAATAGAGAGAGGGCTCCTGCGGGAGCAGACACTGCTGCGGCAGTGGGAAAATACAGAGCTCCTGCGGGAGCAGACACTGCTGTGGCAGTGGAGACATACAGATAGAGCTCCTGCGGGAGCAGACACTGCTGTGGCAGTGGGAAAATACAGAGCTCCTGCGGGAGCAGACACTGCTGTGGCAGTGGGAAAAATAGAGAGAGGGCTCCTGCGGGAGCAGACACTGCTGCGGCAGTGGGAAAATACAGAGCTCCTGCGGGAGCAGACACTGCTGCGGCAGTGGGGACATACAGACAGAGCTCCTGCAGGAGCAGACACTGCTGCGGCAGTGGAGAAATATAGAAAAGGCTCCTGCTGGAGTGGGGTGCTGCTGGGACTGTTGAAGTGGAGATGGGCTGCTATGGGTGGATTTGGTGGGTTTAGAGGGGATGGCTATGGCGGGTCTGAAGTTCGAGTGAACCAGGGATGGACTGGAATTAAAGGGGGTCAGCTGATGAGGGTTCGGTGAGCTTCTTTGATATGGAAGCGGTCTGACCGCATGTAGGTCTTGAAGGCTTCTGACAAATCTGTGGCCTGATGCTGTTGGATACGGGGGAGTGGTTCCCAGGCAAGAGCATTCGGTGGGATGGGTAGGGGCATGGTGTGGTGGAATATAACGAGAAGGGCGAGCAAGGGGAGGAGGAAAGGTAGCTGCCGGAACCACTAGTGGAGGCAAATGCTCAAAAAGAAAACAAAAGAGAGGGAGGGAAAGTGAGGGGGAATGGTGGGCGCCGGGGACCGTGTTGCTAGCGGAGGCATGCTCATGCTAGACTTTGACAGTGGGGCTACAGGCCATGGGTAGGGGAGGGAGGGAGGGAAAGTGAGGGGGAATGGTGGGCGCCGGGGACCTTGTTGCTAGCGGAGGCATGCTCATGCTAGACTTGGACGGTGGGGCTACGGGCCATGGGTAGGGGAGTGTGTTGAGATTGGGGTGAGGCAAGGGCTGTGGATGGGTCTGTGCTGCTAGCGGAGGCATGCTCACTGCGGGCCATGGGTAGGGGAGTGGGGTGAGGCAAGGGCTGTGAATAGGTCTGTGCCGCTAGCGGAGGCGTGCTCATGCTAACGTCTGCTATTGAAGCTGAAGGTCACTGAAAAGGAAAAGGGGTTATTAGTAGTAGCAGCAGGAGAAGATGTGTGGACCAGTGCCTCAAGTGGAGGTGTCCTCGTGATAGAGTTGGACAGTGGGGCTGTGGGCCATGGGTAGGGGAGGGGGTTGGGAGAGGGGTAAGGAAAGGGCAGTGGATGGTTCTGCACCACTAGCGGAGGCAGCCTCACGCTAGCATTTCTATGGAAGCTGGAGGTCACTGGAAAGGAAGAGGAGTTAGAAGTAACAGGAGGAAAAGACATGTGAGGGCCTGTGTTGTAAGCGGAGGCAGCCTCACGCTTGCTTCAGCTGCTGTAGGTCATGGGAGGGGAGTAGGGTTTTGTGACATCCTGCAGAGCCTGTGTATTCTGCACCGCTAGCGGAGGCGACCTCATGCTAGTGTCTGCTATGGGGCTAGAGGAAATTGGAAAGGAAAAGGAGTTAGAAGTAACAGGGGAAAAGACATGTGAGGGCCTGTGTTGTAAGCGGAGGCAGCTTCGCGCTTGCTTCAGCTGCAGGCCATGGGGGTTTGTGACATTCGGGGAAAAAAAAACTGTAGAGCCTGTGCAGCCTGCACTGCTAGCAGGGGCGGCCTTGTGCTAGTGTCCGCTACGGGAGCTGGAGGCCGCTGAAAATGAAAGGGGTTAGGGGAGGTAGAAGTTAAGTCTGAGATGTGAAGGCCTGCGTTGCAAGCAGAGGCAGCCACATGCTTGCTTCTGCTGCTGTAGCTGTAGGCTGAGGAAAAAGGGGAGTGGTTTGTGACTTTGGTGGGACATGCTGAAATGTCCTGGTAGCCTGCAGAGTAGCCAAAAAAAATATATACATATTTTTTTTGGCTAGATTTAGCAATTTCTCAGACTACCTAGAAACTTGCTTTCAAAACCAACTAGCAACAATTGTAGTTATTTTTAAAATTTATTTGGCAGTCTTTAAAAAGTGATAATGATGAAAGGCATGCATTTTTTGCTTAACCACACAAAATGAAAAGTATTGACATGGCTAGCCAGCTAAGGGGCTGGTAACGTTAGACACTTGAGAGGTGCCAGCAGTACGCACTTTATATGAGAAGTAAGTTGTAGGTTGCACTTGTTCAATAATTGTTTGTGATATGCCTTGATTTTTTTGTTTGTACTTATGATTGTTAATCATTACTGTTGGTCCACTATGATCAAGTGAAACTTCTCTTCCACTGTTGAAGTTATCCGACTTACCTGTCCATCCATTTAAAAAAAAATGAGCAAATTAAATACAGGTAAAATGCTGGTGAAAAATAAAAATACATAAAGTTTGAGTAATTCCAGCGTGTGTTCTAAGCACTTGCGTCATGGTTACATAACATTAACCTCCGATGATGTCGCGACATCATTTAACAACTTTTATCAACAAATAATCTGCCTTTAGCGATATTGACCTGAAAATTATTTGGCAATACTGGCAGCCTGCACCGCTAGCGGAGGCAGCCTCGCACTAGTATCTGGAAACAGAAGGCCTGGCTGCATACTGCGCTGTGGCCGGAAGAGCTGAGCCGAAGCGGGAAGCGAGTACGACTTTGCTGCGGTGAGAACTGGGGCGCGGCCCAGGCTCGTTGAGGGCCTGCTACTGCGACCCTACGCTCGCGGAGAGCCGGGTCTTGTGTGGGACAATGGTGGTGTCGAGCGAGGGGAGTTCGGTGCTTTGCTCGATCTATTGGCCGCCTTGGAGGCTGGAGCGGATTTAGGAGTGATGTTGGCTGATTTGCAGGGTGACAAAATAGATCGTACAGATGCGTTTGTTTATCTTCCACGAGAACGGAGTGTCGGAATTAATCAGCGTTTGCCTCTGGATTAAAATACTGTCCACTTTCCGATCAGAGGAATTGTTTGGCACGGCCGAATGGTACGAGCATGCCGGGGAAAGTTGGAAGTTTCGGCAGTGGAGGCGAGGTTAAGTCCCCGTGTCGGGGAATCTTATTGCTGGTTGAGCAGAGCGACGGCCGAGATAGAGCAGCTGTTTCTGGCGGAGAAGTAGTAATCCTGGGGCCGGCGGTTTGCTGCTGAGGATCCGAAAATCCCGAGTATAGGTCTTATTGTTTGGACGGTAAAAAAAGATGGGGTCTGTGATGAAATGGCAAAAGGAGCGAACCGAATGCTGGTAGACGAGAGATAATGAAGGTAAGACTGCTTGATTATTTATAGGGGTTCTCTCTCGTGCTGATTGGATAGGTGGTGTGATTGCTGATGAGGAATTGGCCGTGTTAATTATCTGTGCGAGCTCCTCCCGAAATTTGTTAATAAAACATCACTTAAACATTATATTTAATGTTAAAATGTAGCATTAGACACTGGGGATGTACAAATGCTATATTTTCAGTGTTTTAGGTAGTTTTTAATAATTTTTTAAATTATATATTTTAAATTTACAGTTAGATTAATGTGCAGGACACTTTGTTTAATAATAATATGTATTTTATAGGTAATTTTTATGCATGTTTGTACCTATAATGCCCTGGGGACAGAAATGTTCCCCATTTGGTGGAATGTCCCAAAATATGCTTTGAAATGAGCAGCAGAATATGTATAACACTAAAATAATTGAATCAGCTAAATCAGGGGTCTCAAACTCGCGGCCCGGGGGCCAATTGAGGCCCACGGGATGATATTTAGTGCCCCCCCTACTTGACATCAAAGTTTAGTGTTAGTGCGGCCCGCACATCTTGCCGCGCTTTTATTTTTTTATCACTCACAGTGTTTCCCCTACCATTATTTATTAAACAAACTAATTAGCCTTGTTATGTTATTTATCTTATTTGCACGACGGCGTGCCATTTCGGTCTCTGCGTTACATGGTCGCGCTCTCTGTATCGTGCACACGGCGGAGTTCCGCCCCGGTTCGCACACACACACACACACACACACACACACACGCACACAGAAGTGAGCACACTCCCACTCCTATTTGTATGTGTTAATGTATGGCGCAGACGCACGGGTTTGTTTACTCATACAGAAGCGTGCGACGCTTGCTGTGATATTAGTGTCTGTCGTCTCACTAAATGAGGACATAAATACATGAACAACATCTCCAGAACTGCTCTGAGAGTCACCTCATGAGCATTCGAGCGTTTCATTTGAGAAAAACTATCCTCATATCATATACACAGAACTGTAAAGGTATTCACGGCAACCTGTCAAAATAAAAGTTCGGTTTTACTTGAAGACATTGGGCAGATGTCTTCAAGTAAGACATCCCCCCCCCCAAAAAAAAGCATATTTAATGCGGCCCAGCCTGACCCAGACTTTACCTCCAGCGGCCCCCAGGAGTTTGAGACCCCTGAGCTAAATTAATTGAGCAGCTCATTACCATTTTTACCATCTTTCTTAATGTGACAAATACGTCACATAAAAATTCCACCTACTTTTATAAGGTTAATAGCCCAATGTGACATATATGTCACCATGATATCTTTGTAACTTGTTTTATATCAATTTTTCAAAAACTGTATTAAAATCAGGTTAAGAGTAATCTAGGATACGTTATTATAACATTCGAATTGTTGCATGGGTTGAAATACACCTTTTGTAACAAAAACAAGCGTTTTTAAAAATTGCTGACACTGTAACGTGCTAACCAGACAGGACACCATTTTGGAAATGTTGCCATGGCAACACAAAATGCACAAATTGTCACATGACTGAACCTGGGTGTTCATTATATGTCACTTAGGGACTTCCTGAGTTGAAAGTGAGGGATAATGCTTTAAAAAAGACCTTTCCAGATAAATCACCAATGTTTGTGACAGCCGCGTCACCGTGGGTTCTTATGGGTTAATGCATCCTGAGGTTGATTAGATGGTAAAAGCATACAAATATACACCAAAGGAACCATTCAAACCTTTTTACTAAATAAATCTACACAAGTTGCGCTTAATATCATATATAATGGTGTGTTGTCTAAAATGTAGCCTAATTTGGTTAAATGTAATTTTTCTTATTTAACCATAATCATGATATTGTAACTGTCGTGTCTTGCACACTTTTCCATGAACAGCTGTGCATAAATCATAGCTAGGACTAATGAAATTCAACAATAACGACAATCGTATTTAAAACTAATGCTGGGACAGATAATCGAATGTGGGATTGGTTTGATCTAAAGTTAGGAGCATGGTTAGCTAAATTAGGAATGATTTTAGGAGTTGCAATATTAATAGGAGGCTTACTGTTCTGCTGTGTGCTTCCTATACTGAGGTCACTAGTTGTCAAAGCCACAGGTAGGCAAATGGAAATGCTAAGATGATGAAAAACTGAATTTGAAGAGTAATCAAAATGTACATTACCAGGACTGGCCTCATTCATCCAACTGGGAGTCACAAACATTGACAAATGATGGAGACTCTGGTACCTCAACTGAGGATGAAGGAGAAGTATAAAGATGAATCATACCCTGGGTGTAAGTGCTAGCCTAACTTCTGCCGAAGGGTGGCCCTCTACAATGTGCAAAGTGTCTAGGCTGAAGATCAACTATGGTATTTTTGTGTGATGTTACATTGTTTTATGTTTTGAAATTTTATTTCTGTTGTATACATAACTGTGACAACCACAGGCAAGTGCTGAACCAATTGTACGCTCATGCTTATAACAATGTTTTATCTTAAATGAGGGATTAGGGAGACAGTCAAGTCAAGTCACCTTTATTTACATAGCGCTTTTAACAATACATATTGTGTCAAAGCACTTAACAGTATCAAATTGGAGGATAGAGTGTCAGTAATGTACAAGATTAAACATTCAATTTTCAGTTAAAGGCATTTCATTATTGAATTCAGAGATGTCATTGTCTAGCTAAGTTTAGTTTAAATAGTATATGTGCAATCAAATCGACGATAATCGCTAGAAATTAAGTGTCCCCAACTGAGCAAGCCAGAGGCAACAGCGGCAAGGAACCAAAACTCCCTCTGTGACAGAATGAAGAAAAAAACCTTGGGAGAAACCAGGCTCAGTCGGGGGGCCAGTTCTCCTCTGGCCAGACAAAACCCGCAGTTCAATTCCAACCGCAGCCATGTCAGATTGTCTAAAGGGTTTATCTGATTCCCGTGGTCTTGTCCCGATGGAGCATTTTAATTTATAATTTAATGTATTTGTTATATTTGTGTTTTATTCATTATATGAAGTTTTTCATTTATATGATTTATTCATTTGCTATAATTGTAATGTATGGTTTAATGCATTTATTGTTTCTCAGTCTATTTTTATAATATATATTTGTTTGTTTATTATAATTTAAATTTATAGTTCAATTCATATATATATATATATATTAGGGGTGGCACGGTACATGTATTCGTCCCGAACCGTCACGGTATGGGCGTCTCGGTTTGGTGCATGAGGCCTCACGATGAATACAGGCAATTCACCCCCAATCCAGAAGGGGGCGCCCGCAGTAATACAGCACTGTTTGATAACCGCCAGCAGAAGAACAGCGAATGCCATGAGCTGCGCATTTGAAAACAAAGCCCACTAGACAGTGACTATGTGCTGATTCTGAACGTGTCTCTCCCGTTGACTGACAAGGGAGTATACTTTAAAGGCTTGCGCACTCAACTGTTTGCCAAATGGAGCTTTGTGCTCGAGTATCCTAACGTTACCTCTCTCATTCGGCACAAATCCAAATATTGCATAATATTTCCATATTTGCGATGTAACGTATCTGAATGCGAAACAATAATTTATTATGTAAATGATAGGCTTTGTACTTCAGTCGCGTTCCAACGGTGACACAGAGGCGCGTGCGCTGATGTTTGGCTCAATGAATTTTATTTTGAAAAGGACCAACTGCGTTGTCAAGTTAGCAATGCTGGAACTGATGTGTTTTGTGTGTGTGCGTGTGTGCGCGCTCTGGCGCGATCACTTCAACTGTTTCCTTATACCAGCATAATCAAATTTAAACACATATTGTCTTATTAATAATCACTGTATAAAGGTCTGCTTTTATTTGTGTACACTCACAATGAAAACAAAACAGATTATATATATATAGTGTCTGACTCTTTTAAACTCTGCTGTTACACGGAGTGTTTGGTTGCTCTCTGTGTTATTTCCGGCTGTTTAAGATCGGAAAAATGAGGCTCTACGCGATGGTTCCATGGAGCATCTTGAACTGGATGATCTTATTTACACTATTTCAGCCTGCTGTGTCGGTACTTCAATATAGTGCCGAAGAACTTCTACAGTTTTGTTTCAATCACTATCCATTTTCTCTCGATCTTCATTTCCACACTGACATTTTTAAGCCTTGTCGCAAATATATTCATCGCGGATCAAGACGGAATTACAATTATGATGACTCAAACTCTATAAAGTCCTTCTTTAGTTGTACTGCTCCGACACTTTGGAATACTTTACCTCAATATATACGTAATAGTCTTAGTCTTTCAATTTTTAAATCACGTCTTAAAACTCATTTTTTTAGATTAGCCTATCCTGAGTGATTTTAGGTATGTTATTGTGTATTGATGATTGTATGATTGTTTATTGTGTTGTTGTTTTTTCCTTCTGTTTAATTATGTATTTTATTACTGTAAGGTGTCCTTGAGTGTCTTGAAAGGCGCCCACAAATAAAATGAATTATTATTATTATTATTATATAACATGTAATAATATTTAGTATTTTCACATCTAGATGGAAAAAAATTGTAATTTGCACTACTGTCTGTTCAAAATAAATGAAAAGAAACTGAGCATAGTAACTGAGCATTTTTTGTTATTTTGTTGACGATCGGGGCTGTAGACATCATCTCTTGGTGCTGATCCACCATCTGATTGGATACGGACTGAGACCCAGAACAAGAAAGAAACAGACAAATATTAGCATAGATGCTGTCATGAGTCCGGGCCCGCGTTGATCCCTCTCACCACCAGAGGTTGCCACCTCCTATCTTCCCGCTCACGTTCCTCCCGAGGCAGCGGTGCCTGCTCACGTTCCTCCCGAGGTGGCGGTGTCCGCACACAAGGCTCCCGAGGCGGCGGGGCCTGCTTACAAATTCCCTTTGTTGGCTTTTTCGTTTATTATAAAAGTATTTTTTTCCTGCATTTGGACCCAGACCTTGTTCTTTCCTTGAGCATCCCTACCGTGCTGTGACAGAATTCAACCAGCAAACATGGGTCCAGCAGGTAAGTTCCTCGATATCCGACAGGGAAACCGGAGCATCGAGGATTACGCTGGGGACTTCGTGGGAATGGCTCGCCAGTCGGCTACAGAGAAGACCTGCCTCATGGTTATCTTCTGGGGAGGCCTGGCTGACCCCTTTAAATCCATGATGTCATACTGGGCTCCAGAGGAATCGCTGGAGGACTACATCCTGGCTCTGCATTTGAGCGGCTCAGCTTTCAGGATGGAGTTAGCTGCGGAGCCCGCTCCTGAAGCGGCAATTAAAGGGCTGTCAGAGGCCTCGTCTCCTGCACCCAGTACCTCCAGCCCGCTCCCAGAGCATCCCGGGCTGATACACAGCGTGCAGGAACCCCCGCTGATGTCATTGCGAGCAGCGTGGTCTGGAGCGGTCCCTCCGAGGTGGCGGTGTCCGCTGAGGTTTCCTCCGAGGGGGCAGGGCTTGTTTCAGGCCTTCCTGAGGTGGCCGAGGGGGCGGGACTTGTTCCAGGCCTTTCCAAGGTGGTGGTGCCCGCTCATGATCCTCCCGAGGTGGCAGCGCCCACTCACAAAGCTCCCGAAGCGGTGGTGCCCGCACACAAGGCTCCTGAGGTGGCAGGGCCTGCTCACGAATTCCCCGAGGCGGCGTTGTCTGCTCACAGTTCCCCCGAGGTGGCGGGGTCCGCTCACATTCCTCCCGAGGCAGCGGTGCCTGTTCACGTTCCTCCCGAGGTGGCGGTGTCCGCACACAAGGCTCTCGAGGCGGTGGGGCCTGCTTACAAATTCCCCTTGTTGGCTTTTTCGTTTATTATAAAAAACACCACACTCCCGCTACTCTGTCTGGTTGAATTAATTGATGTTAGTGATTGTAGTTTCCTGTCGATGCTCTGTGGACACACGCACTGTGTTGCCGTCTGTTGTGTCCCGTTCTGTAACCTGTTTTGTTTTTGCCTTATTGGCTTTCTCGTTTATTATAAAAGTAGTTTTTTCCCTGCATTTAGACCCAGAGCTTTTTCTTTCCTTGCGCATCCCTATCGTGCCGTAACAGATGCCATTCTTCTTATGATGTAACAAGTACATCGTGTGTTATGGGGAGAGTTCCTGGTTCCGGTTGATCTAATTAATGCAGCCTAACAATCCTTTAACGGATTTGAATAATAGAAGTGTATTAGTGTGTTACGTGTAAGCCAGGTTAAAGAGATGTTTCTGTTTCTGTTTCTGTTTATTTCACTTTTAAAGCACACATTAATACAAACTGTGTGTTGCCCAAGGTGCTGTACAAACAAAGTAAAACAATTAAAACAAAGAAAATATACAGAAAATAAATTCAAAATAAAAACTAAAAGATGTGTTTTTAATCTAGATTTAAACTGCCAGAGTGCGTCTGCCTCCCAAACAGTGTTAGGTAGATTGTTCCAGAGTTTGGGTTCTAAATAGGAAAAGGATCTGCCACCCGCAGTCGATTTTGATATTCTAGGTATTAACTAATGACCAGAGTTTTGAGAACACAGCGGATGTGGAGGACTATAATGTGATAAGAGCTCGCTCAAGTACTGAGGAGCTAAGCCATTCGGGGCTTTATAAGTAATTAAAAAGATTTTCTCTAAGAAGGAATATAATTGTGAGGATACTACCTTTTCTAGTACCTTTGACAGAAAAGGGAGATTTGAGATCGGTCTGTAATTAACTAGATCTGTGGGGTAAAGTTATGTTTTTTTTTTTAATGAGAGGCTTAATAACAGCCAATTTGAAGGTTTTGGGGACATATCTTAATGACAATGATGAATTGATAATAGCCAAAAGAGGATCTATGACTTCTGGAAGCAGCTCTTTCAGTAGTCTAGATGGAATAGGGTCTAACATACATGTTGTTGGTTTAGATGATTTAACAAGTTTATACAATTCTTCCTCTCCTACAGTAGAGTATGAGTGGAATTGTTCCTCAGGGGATCTATAGTGCACTATCTGATGCAATACTGTAGCGTACGGCTGCATGGTTACAATTTTATCTCTGATAGTATCGATCTTGGAAGTAAATTAGTTCATAAAGCTCTTGGCAAATGCCAAAACCTGTTGATGCTTTATTTTTCATTAATTTAGTCACTGTATTTAATAAATACCGGGGGTTATGTTTGTTTGTTTTCTAGAAGAGACGAAAAGTAATCAGATCTAGCAGTTTTTAATGCTTTTCTGTAGGATAGGGTACTTTCCCGCCAAGTTATACGAAATACCTCTAGTTTTGTTTTCCTCCAGCTGCGCTCCATTTTCCGGGCTGCTTTCTTTAGGGCGCGAGTGTGCTCATTATACCACGGTTTTGGAGTCTTATCCTTAATCTTCCTTAAGCATAAAGGAGCAACCGTATCTAAAGTGCTAGAGAAGAGAGAGTCCATAGTTTCTGTTACATCATCAAGTTGTTCTGAGCTATTGGATATGCTGAGGAACTGAGATAAGTCAGGAAGATTATTTATAAAGCAGTTTTTTGTGGTAGAAGTGATGGTTTTACCATGTTTGTAACAAGGAGTTGGCTTTACAGCTTTAGATATATGGAATATACTGGAGACTAGATAATGATCTGAGATATCATC
The DNA here is from genome assembly GCA_036784905.1 of Acrossocheilus fasciatus. Taxonomy (NCBI): domain Eukaryota; kingdom Metazoa; phylum Chordata; class Actinopteri; order Cypriniformes; family Cyprinidae; genus Acrossocheilus; species Acrossocheilus fasciatus. The sequence goes on along the minus strand of CM071955.1, from coordinate 23,438,036 downwards.
GCTCTGCCGCAAAATTTCAATGCCACTAATTCCATGTGACAGTATTAAATCTAGAGTATGATTTCGACAATGAGTAGGTCCTGACACGTGTTGTTTAACACCAATAGAGTATAGAATGTCTATAATGTCTATAATGCTGATCCCAACAAATCTTTTTCATTATCAACATGGATATTAAAATCACCAACAATTAGGACTTTATCTGCAGCCAGCACTAACTCAGATAGAAAATCAGCAAATTCTTTAATAAAGTCTGTATGGTACACTGGTGGCCTGTATACAGTAGCCAGTACACACATCACAGGGGATCATTAACACTTGTTTCTTTGGATAATGTTATATGAAGCACCATTACTTCGAACAAATTATACTTGAAACCCGACCTCTGAGAAATACTGAAAATATTGCTATAAATTGTAGCAATTTATAACACTCATTAGTGTGTTAGTAGTGTATTAGCTGACTAGTAGGGTTAGGGTTACAATAAGTTGACATGTACTTGCAAAGTTACTTATAGTCAGTAGAATGTCTGTTGAGATGCCATCACAATAAAGAGTTAGCAGATATTAATTAGACAGATATTAATTTGTTGACGTGTAGTTTCAAAGTTACTTAGTATAGACAGAATGTTCAAAAGGGACCATCAAAATAAAGTGTTACCCTATTACTTTGGATGTTTTCTGTATTTTCTAGTACGGGGAACAGACACAGTCTCTATAGTGTAATATCTAGGTGAAGGAGTCTCTATGTGCTGAGAATTACCTGACTTATGTGGCGTGAGGCGGCTAGCAGACTATCGGTTTAGCCAGTCTGTCTGCATCCTGACCTGGGCCCCAGTTAGTCAAATGCGAACTCTAAGACTGTGTGCCATATTTCTAGAGAGAAGAGCGGCACCACCCCAGCTGGGATGAACACCATCTCTTTTCAACAGGTCAGGTCTGCCCTAAAAACTCGTCCAATTGTCTATAAAGCCTATGTTATTCTGCAGGCACCACTTAGACATCCAGCCATTGAGTGACGACAGTCTGCTATGAATCTTATCGCCACAGTAAGCAGGGAGCGAACCAGAGCATATTACAGTGTCTGACATCGTATTTGCAAGTTCACACACCTCTTTAACATTATTTTTAGTGATCTCCGACTGGCAAAGTCGAACATCATTAGTGCCGACGTGGATAACAATCTTACTGAATTTAAGTTTAGCATTAGTCAGCACTTTTAAATTTGCCAAGATGTCAGGCGCTCAGACTTCTGGTAAACAGTGGACTATGGTGGCTGGTGTCTCTATTGTCACGTTCCGTACAATAGAATCGCCAATAACTAGAGCACTTTCAACAGGTTTCTCAGTGGGTGCGTCACCGAGTGGGGAGAACCTATTTGATGTTCTGATCGGAACGGAAGAGCGGTGTTTTGACCCGCGACTAGGCTGCCTCACAGTCACCCAGTTGCCCTGCTGCACGGGCTCAACCGGAACCGAAAAATGTACAGGACTCCCTAAACTAGTCGCATCCAAAGCAGCATCTACAGCCCTCACATTCTTACTATTCTCAACCTAAATTTGGATGCGTGTCTCTAGTTCTAAAACCTTCTCTGTCAGCTTAACTATTTCCTTGCATTTATCACATGTGAATCCCTCTCTGCTGACAGAGACAGATAAACTGTATATGTGGCAAACAGTGCAAACAACAATAGCAGAAGAAGAAGCCATTACTCACCGTGATTGATGAATGATACCAACTTAACTTACCACTTACCACTTGCTACTGTTGTTTGATGAAAAAAAAGAAAAGAAAACAATAGTAGGCGCAAATAGAAACGCGAATGGAACCGCGAGTGACAAGCTAACTGGCTAACGAATGCTAACACACTGCAAACCCAGATTCGGGAGATTCTCTGCAGAGACTCTCGACTGCGTTATCTCTGATAATAAAGTCCATTTTTCTGACACCAAAACCCCAAAACTTCAAGAGTGATTCTTCATAGAGAGGGTAGAAACTAGTGCTGGGCGGTATACCGGTTCATACCGAATACCGGTGTTTATTTTTCTTATGATATGAATTTTTAAAATACCGCAATACCGGTGTTATCTAAATAACGTTCGGAACGTGACACTGTTTGAAAGGGGTCTCTTTTCACTATTGCACTGTGGCAAGAACACAGCTGTATGTGCTACTAAGTGTGAAAGTTCTGAAGCTGTAGAACTAGTAGAACATGATTACAGAAGAACTCATCTTGACAACACGCCAACAACTCCCGTGTCTCACACACACAAGCGCGACTTTAGCACTATATTTAGCAACTTTCAGACCCTTTTAGTGGCTTTTTTCCATAGAATATATAAACTGACTATGGTTCAGTTGGAAGAGGTCGCCAGTGCTGCCCTGCGAGCGCGAGGTCTGACTCTCCTGGCGCAGTGTCACCTCTCTCTGTGTCTGTTCTGTGCAGCGAGCGGCAGAGAAGCAGCAAATTCAGTTGGGCGTACCGCAGCAGATTCATCAATAAATAAAGGAGTACAAAACAGCGTTTCCATGCACTTGCCGCTAACTGACTGTTTGGGATTATAAATATGAGCATAGTTCGTCTGTTAAAGGAACACTCCACTTTTTTTGGAAATAGGCTCATTCTCCAACTCCCCCAGAGTTAATAAGTTGAGTTTTACCGTTTTTGAATCCATTCAGCCGATCTCCGGGTCTGGCGATAGCACTTTTAGCATAGCTTAGCATAGATCATTGAATCCGATTAGACCAGTAGCATCGTGTTCAAAAATGACCAAAGAGTTTCGATATTTGTCCTATTTAAAACTTGACTCTTCTGTAGTTATATCGTGTACTAATACCGGCGGAAAATGAAAAGTTGCGATTTTCTAGGCTGATATGATTAGGAACTACTCTCATTCCGGCGTAATAATCAAGTAACTTTGCTGCCGTAACATGGCCGCAGCAGGCGCAGTGATATTACGCAGCGCCTGAAAGTAGTCCCCAGCTAGGTAACTACTTAAAATATAGCTGGGGACTACTTTCAGGTGCTGCGTAATATCACTGCGCCTGCTGCGGCCATGTTACGGCCATGTTAGTGACTCCTGGTTAACATGTATTAATTAGTCGTGTTTAGTCACTATTTAGTGTGGCATTTTCCTACAATATCCGCTCATCATGACAGTAAAATAGGGCATTCTAAACCAATCTACTGCAGTTTTTCCTCCCTCAATCAGTAGAAAATGCGGTTAACACCCGGTCATGCATGAAAAAAGTAAATACCGTCATATAGGCTACCGTGAAACCAGTATAATTTTGAAAAATACCGTGATATAAATTTTTGGCCATACCGCCTAGCACTAGTGGAAACTACCACAGATCCAGCACTAATAGAGTGATACAACCACGACTGGATGATAAGAGCAGGTCATTTGTAACTCTAATGCAAGCAGTCTCAGTAATACGATATGGTCTAAATCCTGACTGGAAATCCTGACATAAGAAAGAATGTAGTTGTAAGGATACTGCCTTTTCTAGTATCTTTGAACAGCTAGTTTGAAGGTTTTTGAGACATATCCTAATGACAATGATAAATTAATAATATTCAGAAGAGAATATATGACGTCTGGAAGCACCCCCTTTAGTAGTTCTAATGGTATAGGGTCAAACATACGTGTTTGTTGGTTTAGATGATTTAACAAGTTTACACAATTCTTCCTCTCCTACGAATGAGTAGAATTGTATCTAGTAGCTCTGCCTACTTTTCATCTCTTTTAGAAGAAAACAAACACAACCCTGGGTATTTATTCAAGACTTTTCTGTAGGTAGAAGTACTTTCCCTGCATGCAATATGAAATACCTCTAGTTTTGTTTTCTTCCAGCTGCACTCCATTTTCTGGGCTGAGGATCTTCTGATCTACACCAGAACCCAGGCTGTGGTCTCAGCTTGATGGTCCCTAATAGGCGCCGTCACAGTTAATTTACTGGACATATCAGTCATCACCATCAAGTCCTCCTGCCCAGAGTGTGACAGCTCTAAGATGGTCAAATCAATAGCCACAATCTCATTCAAGTCAAGTCACTTTTAATTATATAGCGCTTTGTACAATACATTGCCCCTGCTGCCAGAACTTCCTCTCTACCTCTATAACCCCCTATTACTGCTCTTAGACCAATATAACTGGCATAAACCTCTTAAAAAAATGGAAGAGTAAAATCCAAATAGGCCAACACTGGAGCAAACCTTGAAATGCTTCCTCAAATTGCTCTGACCATACCAAGACAGTTTGCAGCTCTGACACCGTTGAGGCCACTGGACTACAGCCTCAATCTTCTTAGGACCTGTCACAACACCCCAAGAGGAGATATTATGCTCCAGATAACTCATCTCCTCTCAAAAAATGCAATTTTCCAGTTTTACCTAAACGTCCTCAGCTTTCAAATGACCCCAATATAACCCTCAGTTGCTGCAAATGTTGATGCACAGATGCAGAGAACAAAATTATGTTGCCAAGGTATAACAAGACAGGCCGGTACCTTTGGTCACCAAAAGTACTTGGTGCATTACGCAGGCCAAAAGGCACTCAATTCCACTCAAAATGGCATACAAAAAGCGGTCGTGAGACGATTGGGTTCAAAAACTGGAACTTGGTTGTACCCGCTGGTCAGATCTAATGCAGAGAACCAACAGGCACCTTCCAAAGAGGTCCAATGTTTCCTCAATCTGAGGCAGTGGGAAGGGGTCTTTGCGGTCCTTAGAGTTAAGTTGATGGCAGTTAACGCATCCTAATATGATCGGAAAAGCATATGGACTGCAACTCTCCTGAATGATCTGTGCATCTAACAACTGACTAATATGGGTCTTTGCCAGCATGTATTCTGATTGTGGAATACTCCTGTCAGACCGGAATATTTCCAGTAAGAGGGATCTCTTGCGACTAGAGGTTCGTACACCCTAAATCTCTTTTATGAGTGGTTAACACATCTTGAAACTCCCAGAGAAGGGCTCTAACCTGCGTTTGTTCTTCTTCAGTTAATGTTCCCAATTCAACAGAGTAGAATTAATCAGATATACCTCCTGCAATGCACCTATTACAGTAGTGGGGTAGAGCACTACATCAATGCTACCAGCATTGACTACCAGTACATGAATGATAAACCCCCAGTTACTTGTACCAAGGAAGAAGGGGGCAATAAACACATGCTATAAAATGCTACACAGTCAATCAGGCAGTCTGGTGAGCACAGTGCCATGTAACAAAACCCCTCAGCTCCACACTGCTGCACCAGGAACTGCAATGAAAACACTGGTATGTACAAGTGCAGCCGTCACATGCCCCGGCGAATAAATCCACTTTAATGGCCTTGGCAGCTCAGTCTTTAACGGTTTGTGCAGCCAAATATCCGTTATAAACAGTATTCCGTATAATTAAAACAAAATAATTAACCAAAATGATCTCCAGTTTTATGGCCTGCAACATTTTATTCTACAAACATTTCAACTTTATAATACTTTATAATAAAGAATGTTTATACACTTGTAAATACTTTAAAGGAAATACTCAATGTTATAAATCAGAAATTTGCTGTACAGAAAGGCTGCTCTGTTGCACTGCAGAAGCTCTATCAGTGTGAAAGTGAAATGTGAGTCTGCAATGACGCTCTCACTGCTCACGCACAGGCAAGTGTAGGATGTGTGAAACAGGCCTAATCCCCACATCATCCAGCCATTAATTATTGATTCAGAATTTAATTTGCAAGTCAGATTGGTTCAAAGTCATAGATTCTTTCTGTTAAATCATTTATACAGGTCATTCAGAGGTAATAATAATGGCTTTGATTAATATATGTTGTGCAGCTCAGTGCTGGGCATACCTGATTCCGTTCCTCCATTATTTTTGAATGTGTGTCATACTGGGAAATGTGGGATAGTTTATATCAAATATGAGGTCCTTTCTAAGGTTATGACACTCTTCAGCTAAGTTTTATTTTCAATTAAAGTAGAGTGCTGTTGGAGCTGTGGCTTAGCAGTTCCTGTACAGGATATGCAGTCTGCATTCTGTGTTTTAATATGGGATGTAGAGATATTAACAGGGTAGTTGGGTGAAACAAGGAAATATTAGGAAAGGCTGGGGAATGCACATGCTCATAATACTTACACTGTAAGAGGGATGCAGATTACCACTGGGATTCTGCTTTGTCTGTCATCAGTTATCCAATTAATCAACTAAATTTAAATAGAATAGTTGATTTATTATTTTAAATTAATTACACTCTATCACACACGCACAGATTTTTGTCAATAGAACTTGATACAACATTCTGGTCAAAGGATGGAAAAAAGATTATTTTGAAGTCAATGCAGGCTAAAGACAAGGCAGTTTGAGTATGTGTGTGTGTTTATGCGAGAAATAGAGAGAGAGTAATAATATCAGATTCATAAAAGCATATTGCATGCAATTCAGGGTAGGATGAAATAGGTGTAAAACTCACAATAGTTTGTATGCATGGATGTGTGTGTGTGAGATGCATCCACACACACACTGGTCCAAGACCTTTATGTTTGCAAGCACAACATGCTCCTTAACACTAGTTACAGCATAGCAGTAATAACTTTATGAACTTTTTTACTTCCAAGATCGATACTATCAGAGATAAAATTGTAACCATGCAGCCGTCAGCTAAAGTATCGCATCAGATAGTGTACTATAGATCCCCTGAGGAATTCCACTCAGTCTCTACTATAGGAGAGGAAGAATTGTATATACTTGTTAAATCATCTAAACCAATAACATGTATGTTAGACCCTACTCCATCTAAACTACTAAAAGAGGTGCTTCCAGAAGTCATAGATCCTCTTTTAGCTATTATTAATTTGTAATTGTCATTAGGATATGTTCCCAAAACCTTAAAATTGGCTGTTATTAAGCCTCTCATTAAAAAAAAAACACAACTTGATCTCAAAGATCTAGTTAATTACAGACCGATCTCAAATCTCCCTTTTCTGTCAAAGATACTAGAAAAGGTAGTATCCTCACAATTATATTCCTTCTTAGAGAAAAATGGTATCTGTGAGGATTTCCAGTCAGTCCGTCTGAGACTGCTCACATTAGAGTTTCAAATAACCTACTCTTATCATCTGATCGTGGTTGTATCTCTCTTTTAGTACTACTGGATCTTAGTGCTGCCTTCGACACTATTGACCATAACATTCTTTTAAATAGACTAGAAAACTTTGTTGGCATTAGTGGAAGTGGTTCAAATCATACTTATCTGACCTCCATCAATTTGTAGCAGTGAATGAAGAGGTATCATATCGATCACAAGTGCAGTATGGAGTACCTCAAGGCTCAGTACTAGGGCCATAAGTTTTCATGCTTTACATGTTACCCTTAGGCAGTGGTTCCCAAACTTTTTCTGCTGGGCCCCCCTTTTGCAGAATAAAAAAAAATGAAGGCCCTCCACCCCCACACATACACATAAACACACCTCCAAGAGGATTTGTTTGAAATATTGTAATTCATTAATGGTAATTAACACAAATTCAGTGTGTGACAACTTACTACAAAAAAAAAAAAAAAAAAAAAAAAAAAAAAAAAACCTAAATAAGGAACTAGTCACTTTTAGAGTAGAAGCATTACAAGTAAAGCATGCAGCACTTATTTATTATTATTATTAACTATGTAACAGTATTCATTGTTTTCAACATATTTTCTCAAACTGCAGTTCAAAACTGAACATTTAGGATTTAGACTTATTCTTACTAGTCCCACAGTCTTTTCAGTGACTGGCTGGGCTTGCTTTGAGCTGCAGATCCTCTCAAATCGGGGATGCAGCTGTGAGACTGCCACTCTTAGCTCATTTTCAATGTCCAGCTTTGATCTGTATTTTTTCTTGATTGAGGCAACTGCAGAAAACCCTATCTCACATTGGTAGGATGTGGCAAAAGGAAGGAGTATTGCCAGGGCTCTCCTGCCCAGCAATGGGTAGTCCTTTTCCACTCCAATCCAAAATGCAGCCAAAACCTTGGACTTAAACTGAAGCCTCATTGTTGAATCAGAGGTGACATCAATGGCCGAAACCAAAACTGCTTTGTAATAATTATTTATTATTTTATTATATAATATTAAGTCATTTTTGTAAGACTTTTTAATTTAACTCAGTTTTAATGATACTGAATTTAAAAATCACAAGCCAATAAAATAACCACGTTTATTGAAACAATAAACACAATAAAATTGGACAGAAAATATAGCCTATTAAAATTAAATATCAATCAATATATTATTTTTATTCAGTTCTATGAAACATCGGATATAACTTTTTTTTATAGTCCTATAAAGCTATTATTATCAGAGCACGTGAGCAGAGCATAGCGTCATGAGAGGGTGACGTCATTTTACCACCGTTGTGCAGTACAGCTGTACTACAGCATGTTACATCACAGTAGCGCTATTGCAAAAAGTAACAAGTATACATTGAAATTTTCTGTCGGCGCGTTATTTGAGCGGACTTTGCTTTGCGCACATTCATAGAGTGGAATATTCAGCGGAGTGTCAAGACGGCAGTGATTAGAGAGAGAGAGAGTGCGTGCTGAATACTGCCGGGCGGCGCGGCAGATATTTTTGGCTCATTGGACCGTTTTTCTCTTTAGAAATTTCGGTGCATCCCTATAAATATCGACTGAGTGTATGTACACTAGCTTTGCCGCGCCCCCTTATCATAACTCCGCGCCCCCCAGTTTGGGAACCACTGCCCTTAGGAAATATCATCAGATCTATATTTCTTCGTGGCTCGGCGAAACACACCAAATTGAGAAACTAACGGAATGCATAGTCGATATAAAAAACTGGATGACGAGTAATTTCTTACTGCTAAATTCTGAAAAAACAGAGGTGTTAATTATCGGACCTAAAACCCCCACATGTAAAACACTGTCTAACACTTGATGGCTGCTCTGTCGATTCTTTGTCATCAGTTAGGAACCTAGGTGTGCTATTTGATAGCAATCTTTCCTTTGACAGCACGTTTCTAGTATTTGTAAAACTGGATTTTTTCATCTTAAAAATACATCTAAATTGAGACCTATACTCTCAAAGTCAAATGCAGAAATGTTAATTCATGCATTTATGACCTCAAGGTTAGATTATTGTAATGCTTTATTGTGTGGTTGTTCTACATGCTTAATAAACAAACTCCTTCTTCTACTAGAACCAGGAAGTATGACCACATTAGCCCGGTTCTGTCAACACTGCACTGGCTCCCTATTAAACATTGTATAGATTTTAAGATCTTGTTAATTACTTACAAAGCCCTGAATGGTTTAGCTCCTCAGTACTTGAGCGAGCTCTTATTGCATTATAGTCCTCCATGTCCACTACGTTCTCAAAACTCTTGCCATTTGATAATACCTAGAATATTAAAATCAACTGCGGGCAGCAGAACCTTTTCCTATTTAGCACAAAAGCTATGGAACAATCTACCTAACACTGTTTGGAGGGCAGACACAATCTGTCAGTTTAAATCGAGATTAAAGACCCATCTCTTTAACCTCTTTAGGTCAACCAGAACCGGGAACACTTCCCATAACACCCGATGTACTTGTTACATCGTAAGAAGAATGGCATAGTTGGGGACACTTCATTTCCAGCGATATCATCGACTTGATTGCACAGATACTATTTAAACTGAACTGAGCTGGATGATGACATCATTGAACTCAATAATGAAATGCCTTTAACTGAAAATTGAGTGTTTAATCTTGTCATCTTGCCATTCACTTTCAATGGCCGGCCATTTTTGACAAGTGTGACTTTCTGCAATTTTGTACAAAATTAAAGCCTTTCAAAACAGAGTTCCTGATTAAACATTAAAGCACACTAGTGTGATAAACAGTGCAAATTTTCATAATTTTTTATCTCATATTGAGAAAATTATTTGTAAAAAATGCTTTTTTCACTCAAAAAATTAGGTGCCTACTTTCTGATAAATGAGGCCTACGATTAAATAAGATGCGAATAGAAACACAAAACCAGTCCTAAATGAAAGAAAACAAGTTGACAAAAAGACTGAATCCAATATTTGGTGATAATATAGCATTATGAGAGCTTTATAAGCAATTTTTTGAGGTTGGATCATTTTTGACCTGGAACACCACAAGTGTGACTTTGTGCCATTTTGTACAAAATAAAACCCTTTCAAAACAAACTCTCTGATTAAACATTAAAGCACACTAGTGTGATAAACAGTGCAAATTTTTATCAGTTTTTATTTAATATTGTGAAAATTATTCATAAATAATGCTTGTTTCACTCAAAAAACGAGATGCCTACTCTCAGATAAATGAGGCCTACGATTAATCAGATGCAAATATAAATACAAACCAGTCCTAAATGAAAGAAAAGTAGTTAACGAAAAGATCTTTGGTGATAATATAGCATAATGTGTGATTTATAAGCAGTTTTTTTAGGCCGGGTCATTTTTGTCCATGAACACCACAAGTCTAACAAGATGAAAACTATCCCCAAAAAAGTACGAAAATTATAAAAAAAAAGTAGTATACCCTTTGTGAACAAAGTCACTAAATTTCAGTCCAATGCGATAACATTAACTAGTAGGCTATTTTCGGGAAAAAGAAAATCTGTCACGGATCAGTCAGGCCCTTCACTCCACCAATCACAGCGTTCCACCTCACCAGAGTTCTGATCATGCACACCTGCACCAAATCACGACTTCATCAACACTCACTACAAGAGGATCCTCGAGCACTCACTTCACTGTCCGATCTCGTTCATGCAATGTGGACGCCGACATCGCTGTATCCAAGATCAAAGCTATATCCTTCCAAGAGCATTAACTTACCTTCTTTGACTTACCTGCTGTATTTCTTCCTCCTTGTGCCATCCTCTTCTCCTAGAGTGCCCGTCTTCAGAGTGGTTGAGTGTCTTTGTGGATTCCCCCGTCTGTCTTCTAGCAATGCTGTGAATAAGAAATATATATATCAGCATCATATCACCCATCCACGTAAAGCTCACCTCAAGATCATCTACTCACCTATCCACAAGACCATCTTTCACCAGTGTGCTTCACCTGTTTAAATAAACATATATTTGTTCACCACTCACCTTCGTGTCGTGTCTGAGTCCATCCGTAACAAAATCTTCTTTGGACAAAAATGACCCGAACACCACATGAGGGATATATACAGTATATACAAATTCTGTATAAATTATTGTTTAATTTCTGTTTTATTTCAATTTCAATTAAAATTCTTGAAATTCTTGCATTGTTACACCTAGTAATAGTTAGATAAAAACTAATCTATAAGTTACTGGACATTAAGTAGTCTTAAAATAGGATGTAATCTCAAATATGATTTTACTTATTAGTTATGTTTTTTTGTTACCACTACCAGATTGCATTTCAGATTTAAGGTACCCAACACTGGACACCAGTATTTCAAATAGTCTTGAGCTCTAAATGGCATATTTGGGTTAATGTATATTTGTGTTAAAATGCATATTTGTTAATATCGAAAAATGTTAACATTTATTTACTTTATGCAAAATTTTCTTTACAAAAATTATCTTATTATTGTCCTTTTTTTCCCGTCTCTGTCCAGTGGTCTCCTGTGCTGCTGCCTGTGGCATGGGATATCACAGCCTTACAGTGCAGCAATTTTTGATATCCATCAAGCTCTAATTTACTCCCTGTGTATCCGGAGCTCTGCCTGGGCCGTCAGTTGGTGGTGGTAAGAGGATACAATAAGAGCGTGTCCAAGGCGGCTCATGAAGGGCACAGCAATCCATCACTTGAACCCATGATGGATCATACTAGCATCTGCGATGAATAGGAACGCAAGGCTGAAAACACACTGAGGCAAAATGAGGAGGAATATACATTACATCCATTTAATCATCCCAGAGTCTGTAAGGCGAGGCGAGCACGGAGGTACAGGGTCTAGCAAACATTAACATTCCTCTTTTTTTTCTGACATTCTACTTCCTGCTGTATACCAGCCTAGATTGATTGTAGAGGAGAAGGCTCTATACCAGTTTCAGCTGGTGCTTTTCAAAAGTGTAGAAGCATATATCATTAATCAATAGCAAAAAATGTACTCTGATCTATTTTTATCTGCATTGATGCTTCTAAAGACTGCTTCTCTAAACTACGACTAAACAGTGAAATTGAAGACACCAATTTAGCTTTGTGCTCAAGTGTATTAGAAAATGCCTTCTTCATATTTTAAGTGTCCAAATTGTCAATGATCATTTTGTGTTATGCGAGTTTTTGCCTGCTCATGCTCCGTTTAGCCAAGTTTTCAATAGGCGAAGTGTGGGAAAAATCTTTCTGCCTAAGTAACAAGATGGGGAAACGCAAAGTTGGATATTTTTGTCAATGTCCCGTAAAATAAATTTTTGTGGTTGTATTCCTCCACCAAAACGTGCAATGTCAGTTAAGGCCTTTGCCTCTTAAAACATCAAGGTGTGAACTGTGTGTGAAGTGATGCTTGATTCATTTGTCCAAGCAGCTGCACAGAGGTGGTATTTAAAATGGAATTAAACATCCATTTGCTGCGCCAAAAAATGTCTGCTTCCTCAACACAGCAACATTCAGGTTTTATTAGATTTATTTAGTAAGTTGATGATCCAGTTAAAAAAAAAATACAGTATAAAAAAAACACAGTTCCATGTAGCATGCTCTGTGTCATATGCCAGCTGCTCTGGTGTCACTCAGACTGACCAGAACTCTGATTATCTGGCATTTCATTTAATACACACATGGTTACTTATATTTATAATGCAGAAACATTTTCCTGTACAATGCTGCTTTGAAACAGTATGTATTGTGAAAAGTGCTATAAAAATAAATGTAAGTTAAATTAAATGGAACCGGTCACTTTAGTAGTATTAGTAAACAAGCATCTTCTCTCAAAAGGCATGTATGCATTCTCTGAGGGTACCTGTATTAATACCTGTCTGTATTAGGTTTACCAGCACTCTTAAAATAAAGGTTCTTTATTGACATCCATTGTTCAATAAAAAAACCTTTAATATCCATGGAAGCTTTCAACTGCACAAAAGGCACTTTAGATGATTAAAATGAAGGGGGGGGGGGGACTTTTTGGAAGTTAGCTAGTTACTTGTACAGCAGAAAAACTTAAAAATTTCTACTTATAAATAATAAGAAAAGATTAAGGTATTAGCAGTGAGTATTAACAGGTTAAAGGGAGAATATTCTCTAAAGCCCTATTCGAACAGGAATAGTTTTACATGAAGAAGGTGGGGTAAAGTAATCATTATCAGAGCTCCTCAGTGATTTTACTCCCATCTGAATGTGCCATCTCAGTAATAAATAAATAAATTAATAAATAATTATTTTTATTATAAATAATTATTTATTTTAGTGCTGTCAATCGATTTAAAAAAAAAAATACTAATTGATCCCACATTTTTTCTGAAATTAATCGCAGTTAATCCCACCTAACATTAAAGTATTTATATATACTTTTATATAGCAATAATTTCACATTCAATCTTCAAATGAATGTGCAAACAACATAAAGACAGTATTATTATTTTTTATATTTGTTTAATGGAATCTTTTTTTATGACTGAAGGACAGTATCACTGACACCAATACTACTGATTTCTCTATAAAATTGCCCTTCGGACTGTAGCCTATAGACCAGGGTTCCTCAAATCTTTCCCTGGAGGGCCAATCTGCTGCAGAGTTTAGCCCCAACCCTGATCAAACTCACCTAACTGTGATTTTCTAATGATCTTGAAGACTCTGATTAGCATGCTCAGGGGTGTTTGATTAGGGTTAGAGCTAAACTCTGCAGGAGTGGGCCAGATTTGAGAATGCCTGCTATAGACTATAGCCATATATAGACTATATGAACTATAGCCATTCAACATTACAGTATAATGAGAGCTATCAATTTTAACATTTATTAGACTTTAAAAAAAATAACTTCTAATTTAAGTGAACTTAAAACAATCTTAACTTAAACCCATTATAATAAATGTCATATTTACCTGTGCCCTTCAGCAGAAATATACAGAAATTGAAACTGAAGTTATCAAACAATAAATCCTAAATTAAATACAGATGAATCCTTAAAGTTATAAAAGTTATTGACTTCCTCTTTTTTTCTTTTGTTCTGTAATGAACAGACATCACAACAGCTGGTTATTATGTTGTTTTGGCTGCTATTTCTTTAAGAGCTGCCACTGCTGAACATGACGCGGATCTGACACGCATCATATTTTCTCTCAACTTTTTTTTACCTTTTCTGACCCACTTCAGGTCTTAAAGTCTCTATTAATGAGCTGACGAGTTGAATCGGGTGTGTTAGATGACAGTGCTGGGCTGCTCCAGGACACTTTTGAAAACCATTTTAGAGACATGTTCATAAATGTGACTCATATAAAATATATTACATGCATGCACAGTTTTAAGGCAGCTTTAATCGCCTTGTTGGTAACTTCATGACTTAACTGACCACATCGCATGCACGTGGTTTAATTTGCGCTTTGATATGAAAGGAATACAGGCTACAGCCAGCGCCTTTGTGCGTGCAATGGAAGAGTGAGGGCCCAGTCCCGTTTCCGCGCTCGTTTGGTGCTGAAGTGAAGTGGAGCGCGCGTCTGAAACGTCTCCCGTTTGATGTGGTCGTAAAGACATTCTGTGACTGAATAAATGCACTACTTGTTAAAAGAAAAAGCAACAGAAGAAGCAGTTGTGAGTGGGGTGGCCAACCGAAGCCCTGCCCCTGCTTTAATTGCGTTAACGCACTAATTTTGACACTACTAATTTATTTATTTATTTATTTAAGTATTTATTTGTTATCTGCTGTCTGTTTGACGCATGCATGCTCATTTTGTAGTTATAGTCTGGTTCAGTTACACAGAGTCTCTTGTGAACTGGAGACATAACTGTATCGTAAGTTATGCACTGGGGACAGCATCTCTTGATTGCATTAAATAGTACAACATTCTAGTCATCTGACGTGGTAAGCAGCTCAAAATAAACTCTATGTATATTAGTCCCTTTAAAGTTCAAGACAAATTGGGTCATGCCCTTTTCTCAGTGTGGTTTGCTCTGTGGCCTCTGCCATTTTTGTGTCCTTTATCTTATAAACATATTTTTTACTTCTGACGTTACTGATGGAGGTTACTGGCAAATTTCATGCACCAAATAGAACATTTCCATGGTACATGGTATTTCCAATAGAACATCCCATGCTGGTCGGACAAGTCCCGTGAGAGACATCTGGTGACCCCCTATTGCTGCAGTAACTGAAGTGAAAGTTTCTTGTAAATGCTGATCAATCCTGCACAATAACATGTATGAGTTTTAGCCCATTCCTTAGTACAGAACCACTTAAACTCTGTGATGTTGGTGGGTTTCCTCTTATGAATTGCTTGCTTAGGTCCTTCCACAACATTTTAATTGGATTAAGGTCTGTACTTTGACTCAGCCATTCCAAAACATTAACTTTGTTCTTCTTTAACCATTCTTTGGTAGAATGACTTGGGCTTGTTGTCTTGCTGCATGACCCGTTTTCTTGAGACTCTGTTCTTAAACAGATGTCCTGACGTTTTCCTGTAGAATTTGCTGGTATAATTCACAGATCGGATGAGATTCGTAAGATGGAATGCAGTGTGTTCTTTTCTCCGAACATAATAGCTTCTCATTCAAACCAGTACGTTCTATTTTGGTTTCATCCATCCATTAAACCTTTCTCCAATAGTCCTCTGGCTTGTCCACATGATCTTTAGCAAGCAATTTCCTTTTTGGTGAAAAGTGGCTTTCTTCTTGCAACTCTGCCATGCACACCATGGTTTCTCAGAGTTGTCCTGATGGTGGGCTCATGAACATTAGCATTAGCCAATGTGAGAAAAACCTTTAGTTGCTTAGAAGTTACCCTGGGAACTTTTTCAACCTCGCGGACTATTACACGTTCTGCTTTGGAGTGATCTTTGTTGGTCGACTACTTCTCGGGAAGGTAACCCAGGTGAAAAAGAAATATATTTAAATTGTGCTTTTACAGACACACTTAATATATTTAAACTATACTATACTAAGTGCATACTGAATGTATTATTTTGAAACAACTTTAAGTATATTAAGTGTATTTCAAGATATGTTTAAGTCCGATGTATTTGCAATATATTTAATATATTTAAATTGTGTTAAAATGGAACCACTTTAAGTATATTTAGTGCAATTTAAGTGTATTTCTTAAAATACATTTAAAATGTACTTTTAATACTTCATGAACTACAGTTAGAGTATATTTGAAACATCGTTTTAATGTACTTCAAGTACATTTAAATTGTATTTCAGCACATTAGAAATACATTAGCATTACACTACTAGTATATTATAAAGCTGTTTTTTTCAGTATATATACACACATACAGACTTTGATATCTAGACAACTTTAATGTATTATATATTGTTGCGTACATTACAAATATTCATAAAGTACATTTAAAAAGTACAGCAGCATATATACTTTGGTGAAAAACAAAAAACATACTATTAAATCTATTAAAAATGCAAATATGAAATACAAGTATGTTAATAGTATATTTGTATTGCTACAAACATACTCAAGTACATTTTAAAACATTATACAAAAAGCATTATAATAAATGAAAAAAGACTGAAATGCTATGGCAGAGCTATATTATCAATTTGTAGAAAATTTCAGTTATACCTGTATTACTGAAAAGTACAGAATTTTACATCAATGAATAAATAAAAATTGCAATGCAATTTTCTGAAGAAAAAATAAATAAAAATCTACTGAAAAACAAAGTGCAGAAGTGAATAACTGTGTGTGTGTGTGTGTGTGTGTGTGTGTGTGTGTGTGTGTGTGTAACGACTGAAGATGATAAAGTTCAAGCAACAGAATAGGGAGGGATGGAGGGGGTTTTGAAGGTGGACGAGGAGATGGCGTAGGGATGGTGAGAGGCAAAAGTGCAGGGATGATGGCAGGATGTGGCAAAGGGATTGTGATGGGAGGATGACAATGATGCCCTGGCGGCTTAGATGGTGTTTGGAACAAGGCACAGATCCAGAGCATCCCAGTGCTGACAATACACAGCAGAGTCGAGGGAGGGAGGAGCCAAGATGTAGATGGTGTGGCTGCTGACATCTGAAGGCCGACCGATGGAGACAGAGCTGGTGGATCCAAAGGCGCAGACGGAGGGCCGATGGAGCTGAGTGTTGTCGCAGGTTCCGGAGACCTGGGCACAACCGCAGTGACGAGCATCGTTGGTGGAGTACCCGAGGACTGGAGTGATGCCGGTGTGACCGAAGACTCAAATTTAACCGACGGGAAAAATCCACTACAGTCAAAGAGGTGGAAGGTTGGTGTGCAGCAGACAGCTTGCAAGGGGAGCCGGTGGGACGAGGTCACTTCTTTGAGTACGACTGGCATTTTCTGCAAGCACAGTTTGGGCTTGCAATTCAGACACTAGTATTTGAAGACTGCTTTATCACAGGATCTGTGAAAGGGGAAAAGAATTGATATAAAATTAGCCAATAATAGTTTTGCATCCATGATGTATTATAATTTGCATTGATATTCATTAGAATTTAGTTTACCTTTTGACAATATCCTCATCAAGCTCATCAAAGCTGCTGTCACTGTACAGCACTCTATGAGTTACACTGAACAAATGATTAGAAGAAGCCCAACAACAGCATTTACAGTGAGCAGAGTTCAAGTACAAACTCACTGATATTATTTGATAACAAATTATTTCAACAAAGCAACCTGTGAATATTACAGGGTATGTTGATAATTTTGGTTTATTGTAACCTAGGGTATTTCGCATGAATATGTCTGTTGTGCTAATGCTAACATACACTCTCTTCACCTCTGTTGCCACGATTAAAAAATAAAATAAAATAAGTTGTCCTAGTCATCCAAAAAAAAAAAAAAAAAAAAAAAAAAAATTAAGTAACAGACTTTTACAAAAATGACTGAAAGGAAGCACAAATTATCCACCTGGAATGGACATATTGCTAACGTTTTTCTTCCACGATTGACCAAATCACCCTCCATTAGGCCTGATTCAAAAAGCTCTATAACAGAGGAGATATGACATTAAAATATACTTACTATTCCCGTCTCTACACTCAGATTTCAGTTTGTCTTCTATGTCAGCTGATCAGAAAAACAACAAATGTTAATATTCCACACACACACACACACACACACACACACACACACACACACACACACACACACACACACACACACACACACAAAAGGCAATTGATTGATGATATATTTTCCTTTTAAGAATGACAGTACGCTGAATACAATGTACCTGGTCAGAAATTCAGTAATATAGCCAAAGACCTTCCCAGCCTCAGCAGTTTCAGATGTACTGTATGCTCTCTTATAAGCAACCCTTCTTACAATTTGATCTTTGTTCTTATATGTAATGAGAAATATGTATTAGAAAATAAAGGCAATAAGATTGTCAAGCTTGAGCAAATATAAACATCAATTTTGCAAATGAAAGAATGTTAATGTTGTACATTTTATAAAGACTTTTTTTTTTTTCTGCCAATGCATGTGTCAAAAACACGACTGATACAGACAAATAACGTTAATTAAATACAAATCTTACCTGAAGTCACAGTGAGGTTCCAAAAGCCAGACGCCATACACGCTTGCAGAAGCTGGTAAAAAATAAGACCATACCGCTATATTTTATATTTAATTTCATACTT
This sequence comes from Acrossocheilus fasciatus, assembly GCA_036784905.1. NCBI lineage: Eukaryota > Metazoa > Chordata > Actinopteri > Cypriniformes > Cyprinidae > Acrossocheilus > Acrossocheilus fasciatus. The sequence continues at coordinate 23,419,299 of CM071955.1, read as the reverse complement.
CCCCCAAAACAATTTTAATTCTGTCATCACTCAGCCTTAAGATGCTCCAAACCATCAAGACTTTCATTTGGAAGAAAAGTGGAGATATTTGAATGAAATCTTTATGTCCCTCCGATGAAAGACGATTCACCAAAAATTGTTCACTTTTCAAAAAGTTAATCGCAAGAAAATTAAAATAAAATTAAAAAAAAAACATTGCCAAAGTAATCCATATGAATTGCGTAGTTTCCTCCAAGTGCTCTAAAGATACACGATCGCTCTATATAATATAACTATTTAAATTTAGACTTATATTCACATTCAAATGAATTCCATTAATTCAAATAAAAATGAATGTGTTCATCAGTAGTCTAGTTGATGCAATGTTGAAACCCTTCTTAAACCTGAAATGATTTTTGTAAATCCAGTGTTCAAATGCTATCACCACCTGACTAATGACTGATCTTTGTGTGAATGTCCACAAAACTGGACTATATATATACATATGTAATATGTATATAATTGGTAGGCTATTTTAGAAAGGAAAATTTAAAAGATGAAAAAGAGAAATTAGGGAGAGTCAATGATTTATGAATAATTTATTGCTATTGTCTGAATAATATGTAATCATATAATCCATTAAAAAAGTAACTGTAGTCTGATTACAAGTATTTTAAAATGTAACTTACTCTGATTACAAGTACTTAATTTTTGGAATCTAATTACGTAATCCAGATTACATGTAATCAGTTACTACATAAATATTTAAAATATATTCCAGTAGGCCTACGCATGGTTATAAAGTACATTAAAAACCCACTAAAAGTGTAATCATTTTATGTTCTTACACAAAGAAGAAATAAAATATACTTTAAGTAAGAGTGACATAAGTGTGTTTTCTCTAAACACACTAAAACGTCACTAAAAGTATGCTTAAGTTTAGTATATTCCTTAAAAGTGAAACTAAGAATATATTTATTAACATATTATTTACTATACTTTTTAGGAATACATTAAAAGTATTCTTGTGTTTAGCATATTCCTTAAAAGTGTAACTAAACATATATTTATTAACAAAGTTTTTCTAGTATACTTTTTAGAAGTACATTAAAAGCATGCTTGTGTTTAGCATATTTCTTAGAAGTATAACTAAGCATGTATATTAAAAAAAGTACTTCAAATAAGCAAGTTGGGAATACAAATGTATTATAAACATACTACTTAAATTTCAAGTATATTTTTAATACATTTAATACTATTGTCACACCCCTGGACTGTTCTGTCGTGTTTTCATTCCCCATGTGCTCTGTGTGACCTAATTTCCACCCTTGTCTGATTGTGTTATTATGTTCAGGTGTGTCCTCCTCATTAGCCTTAATTACGTTCCCTTTATAAGTTCATTCAGTTCTGTCTTTCTCTGTCCGATCTCGTCGATGTATGTTTGTGATGCCTTCCCTTGTGTTTGGATTATTAAAGACTGTTGAGCACTATCCTCCTTTGTTGTCATCTCTCCCGCACCAAACCGTGACAGAAGATCGGACCCTAAGAAAGTAAGCGGCGTGTTTCCCCTCGTTTTATTTTCCATTTTTCACCAGTTTTTATTTTCTGTTTTTGTTCTATGGACCCCCTTGTGCGACCCGAATTCCTCCTCATCCTGCTGGAGCAGGGGGAAAGATCTCTCGAGGACCACACCAGACTGTTCCTGATGTTAGCAAATGCCACCAGCTACCCGGACGGCACGCTCTGCTCATTCTACGACGCAAGTTTGAACACCGCGTGCAGAGCGCTGTCGTCCGCGGATGGTCCTCGAGAGGATTTCGCCGCCTTCGTGGAGTGGATTCTGGTGAGAAACGGATCACCCCTCACCGTCTCACCCGAGGATGATCTCGCCAGATCCACTCCAGACCCAGAGCCCAGCCCACCAACTCCCAGCGGTACGGAGCATCAGCCCGAGCCCACCGATGACGGAGAGCCATTCCCTGCCGCGATCTGCGAGCCAGCGCGAAGCCGAGCGACTGAGCGGAAGATCGCCCCGGAAGTTGAGCCCAATACGTCAGATCAGGTGCAAGAGCCGGCGACAGTGCCCATCGTGAGGGAGCCAGCCGTGGACGGTGTGAGCGCGGAGTGGAGCTCCGCCCCCTGTGTAACGGCTGAGGATGAGTTGATTATTCATCTGGGGCTGCTGGACTTTGAAGGGGATCTCATTAACTGGGAAACGGATCCTTTGCCGCCGCTGGTCCCGTCCAGCCCACCTTTGCCTCCGCTGGTCCCGTCCAGCCCACCTTCGCCTCCGCTGGTCCCGTCCAGCTCAGAGCCTCCCGAGTGCCCCCTAGAGCCCGCGCTGCAAAAGCGCCCATCAGAACCCGCGCTGCAAGAGCGCCGCCCAGTGCCTGCGCCAAGAAGGCACCTCCCTGTCTCGGCGCTGCAAGAGCGCCCCTCAGAATCCACGCTGCAAGAGCGCAAACCAGAGCCCGCGCTGCAAGAGCGCCGCCCAGTGCCTGCGCCAAGAAGGCACCTCCCTGTCTCGGCGCTGCAAGAGTGCCCCTCAGAATCCGCGCTGCAAGAGCGCAAACCAGAGCCCGCGCTGCAAGAGCACCGACCAGTGCCGGCCCCTCACAAATGCCCGCCCTCCCACCCGCTCCTGCCTCCTCCACCGCTGTCGTCTGGCAGCCCCTTTGCTCGCCCTCAGCCCGCCATCAATGCGGTGCGAGCCCCACGGGACTGCCATCCTCCAGCGTTGCCGGGGATGGAGTATCCCTCACCTCCGCCTCCAACCTCCTCGGCCTGGACTCAGCCTCGGTCCGTTGACCCAGTGGCTCCACCTCGGCTCCTAGCTCCCTCGCCTCCACCGTCACCCGTCTATCCTCCAGCTCCACCGGGCTCCCTCGTCCCTCCGGCTCCGCCTTGGTCGGGCGTCGACCCGCCATCGCCTCAGGACTCCGCTCCTCCGGCTGCACCTCGTCACTCCGTCCCACCAGCTCAGTTGGGCTCCTTCCTCCCGCCAGCTCCACCTTGGTCCTCAGTCGCTCCGGCTTCGCCGCGGATCTCCGGAGCTCCGCCTCCGCCTCAGTCACCAGAGCACTCGGCTCCACCTTGGCCCCCCGGATCCTCGGCATCCCCCTGGCTCGTCGGCTCTCCGTCTCCACCTCGGGCTCCTCCACCACCTGCTCCGCCGCCGTCGGTCGGCCCCCTGGAGTCGGCGGCCATCCCTCCTCCATGGCTCCTCCCTCCGTCGGCTCCACCGTGGGCCATCATCATGGCTGTGGCCTGGGTCCTGCCAGGCTCCTCCTGCTCCGGGTCCCTACTGTCTCCTCCCTGGCTCCTCCCTCCTTCGTCACCTCCCTGGTCTCTGTCAGCCGGCCCCCTTCCGGTGGTCCGTCCTCCTCCTGAGCCTCCGCCTTTTTGTTCCCACCCGTTTCCCTCCCCTCTGTTGTTCCACGGTGCGAGGACGCACCTTCCGGGAGGGGGGGGTAATGTCACACCCCTGGACTGTTCTGTCGTGTTTTCATTCCCCATGTGCTCTGTGTGATCTAATTTCCACCCTTGTCTGATTGTGTTATTATGTTCAGGTGTGTCCCCCTCATTAGCCTTAATTACGTTCCCTTTATAAGTTCATTCAGTTCTGTCTTTGACTGTCCGATCTCGTCGATGTATGTTTGTGATGCCTTCCCTTGTGTTTGGATTATTAAAGACTATTGAGCACTATCCTCCTTTGTCGTCATCTCTCCCGCACCAAACCGTGACAACTATGTCTTGTCTACTTGGGAACAGTGGTCTTGAATTTCCTCCATTTGTACACGATCTGTCTCACTGTGGATTTGTGGAGTCCAAACTCTTTAGAGATTGTTTTGTATCCTTTTCTAGCCTGATGAGCAACATCAACTCTTTTTCCGATGTCCTCAGTAATATCCTTTGTTCATGACATGATTTGCTTCCACAAACATGATCAGTGTTACGGGGCTGACGAGACGAGAGGCGTGCGGATCCATCTGCAAGCTTTTATTAGAGAAAGACGTGGTCATAACAGGCAGGGTCGAACAATGGCAGACAGGTATAACATGGGCGAGACAGAGAGTAAACTAAGACAAGCGTGGGTCGGCGATCGGCAAACAGTATCCAAAGGAGCAAGACAGGAGAGGTAAACCAAAACGTCAGTGATAGTCCAGGCAGGGGAAAACACAATCCAACAAAGGCAAGGCTAGGCAAGGCAAGGCTAGGAAAACTAATAGGGCTCTGTAGGGCAGCAATAATGCGTACAATACTCGGCCCCGAGGGAAACAAAGTCCAGGGTAATAAAGAGTGCGTGATAAGTGTGTGCGTGGGATCAGGTGTGCGTGTGATTGGTGCAATGAGTGATTGGTGACAGCTGTGATCAGTGTTAGATGATGGGAATTGGAGTCCATGTGATGTGTGGTGTGAAAGTCCATGTGGTGAGCGGGTGACCTCTAGTGGTGAATGAACGGGAGTGCAGACCAGATTCGGCCCCCAGGGGGGCTCTTGTGGCAGCGGAGTGATCTGGGACCGAGGTAGAGCCGGCAGAGCAGGAAGCCAGGGCAGAGTGGACGGGACTGGAGCCCACCAGGGCGGAGCAGGCGGGACTGGGGCCCACCAGGGTGGACCAGACGGGACAGAAGCTCTCCACGGCGGTGCAGAAGACCACCAGAGCGGAGCAGACGGACCCGAAGACCACCACGGTGGAGCAGATAGAGCAGGAGCCCACCACGACGGATCAGGAGCCCACAGCAGAGCCTGGGACCTAGTGAGGATGGAGACACAAAGAGAAGACAGAACATGCACAGACACAAGGACTGGGGTAGGGAACACAGGAAGTTCATAGTTAGTTCTTATAGCAGTGACAGGAAAGAATGAGAGTTCTTTGACGGCCTCCATAGCCGTGACAGGACAGAACGAGAGTTCATTGACTGATACCGCTGACACCTCTGGAGGTTCTACAGTGGTAAACACAGTACACAGGGAGAGTTCAGTAATGCTCTCTTCGACCGTAACACAACAGAATGAGAGTTCATTGCTGGGTGCTACCACCATACGAGGAGCTGAAGTGAGCACCGCCGCTTCGGGAGGTTCTGCAGCATGTACCGCCACCTCTGGAGAAACTGTAGCGGGCACCATCACTTCAGGGAACACAGCAGTGAGCGCCACTACCTCAGGAGGTTCTGCCACCTCTAGAGACATCATAGTGGACGCCGCCCCCTCTGGGAGTTCTGTGGTGGTGTATGCAGCCCAAACACACCAAAATGCGATCCACATCAAGGGAAGCGTTTCAGACAGGGGAATCAGTTCAGGAACAGGAGGGCTAGAGTGAGTGGGTTTGGGGATACCAGCTGTGCGTGCAGACACCAGCGGTGAATTCCTCACACTGGATATCAGACTGGGATAATGAAAGACTGACCTTGATGATCTGGGTGTGTCAGCCCGGACGTGACCCGACTCTGGAAGGTCAGCAGAGATGTGACCCGACTCTGGAAGGTCAGCGGAGACGTGACGCTGTGACTCTGGACGAGCAGCTGTGACGTGACGCTGTGACTCTGGAAGGTCAGCGGAGAGGTGACGCTGTGACTCTGGGACTCTGGAAGGTTAGCGGAGACGTGACGCTGTGACTCTGGACGAGCAGCTGTGACGTGACGCTGTGACTCTGGAAGGTCAGCGGAGACGTGACGCTGTGACTCTGGAAGGTCAGCGGAGACGTGACGCTGTGACTCTGGATGAGCAGCTGTGACGTGCTGTGACTCTGGACGGGCAGCTGTGACGGGGCAAGATCCTGGGAGATCAGTTGAGACGTGACTCGGTTGAAGACGACCAACTGTGACTTGACTTGACTCTCTGACATCAACGGTGACTTGACTTAGCTCATGAAGATCAGCTTTGACTTGACTTGATTCGTGAAGATCAGCTTTGACTTGGCCTGATTCATGACGATCAACGGTGACTTGACTTGGTTTGTGAAGGTCAGCTTTGACTTGTCTTGACTCGTGAAGATCAGCTCTGACTTGTCTTGACTCGTGAAGATCAGCTCTGACTTGGCTTGACTCGTGAAGATCAGCTTTGACTTGGCCTGATTTGTGGAGATCAATGGTGACTTGACTGGGCTCTTTAACATCAACTAGAACACAACGGGGTGTTGTTGTGGCCGCCATTTTGTGAACGGGCTTCGCTGTCGCTGCCACTTTGTGTGTCTGCTCCAGTGTGGCTGCTATCCAACGGGAGAGTGCGGTGTCGCATTCCTCCTCGCAGTAAACACAGAGCCAACAGTCAATGATGCATAATCCATAAACTGAGCTAGTGATGAACGTGGACCCTCGCGTCTAAAGCTCAGATTGTAGTGGCTGAACAATGCCATCACAAAAAAACTCTATTAACAGGGAGTCCGGTAGATCAGAGTAATTTGCAATGGCTAAGAATTCGCGGATATAATTCTACAGCGACCGCGAGCCTTGTTTAAGGGCTAACAAAATTCTCGCCGTGTCCATACCTGGCCAATGTTCTTCAGAAAAGCCGCTGGATCCTTGTTCGGCCGAGTATTCTGTTACAGGGCTGATGAGACGAGAGGCGTGCGGATCCATCTGCAAGCTTTTATTAGAGAAAGACGTGGTCATAACAGGCAGGGTCGAACAATGGCAGACAGGTATAACATGGGCGAGACAGAGAGTAAACTAAGACAAGCGTGGGTCGGCGATCGGCGAACAGTATCCAAAGGGGCAAGACAGGAGAGGTAAACCAAAACGTCAGCGATAGTCCAGGCAGGGGAAAACACAATCCAACAAAGGCAAGGCTAGGCAAGGCAAGGCTAGGAAAACTAATAGGGCTCTGTAGGGCAGCAATAATGCGTACAATACTCGGCCCCGAGGGAAACAAAGTCCAGGGTAATATAGAGTGTGTGATAAGTGTGTAACACAGCCATTGTTTCGTTAAAGCCTGTGTAAAGTTAATTTGTTTCAATGTACCTGTAGGCACCTGCGGCTTATAGACATGTGCGGCTTATTTATGTTCAAAATAATATTTTTTTTCAAATTCAATGGGTGCGTCTTATAGTCAGGTGCGCTCAATAGTCCGGAAATTACGGTATGCTGATAACGGTATATAACTGTCTTAAATTATTCCCTTAATATTTCTCTTGTGGCTCATCAAGTGAAAAACATGAGACGAAACGTATTTCGCGTTAAACAGGTTGTTTTTGAAAATCGGTGCATGAAATAAAGCTGCTTTGAATTTTCATTGATGCCTGCAGTGTTAATAATAATATTTATAGGCCTATAATTAATTGTATAAATTAACAGACCTGTTTAAAAAAAAAAAAAAAAAACTTTTTTCAATGAGGATGCTGTGATGCGCTATGAAATTATTGCGGGGCAATAATTTAATGTAATTTAATAATAAAAGTAATCTAATAATAATAATAATAGGCCTAATAATAATAAGAATGTAACAGGCCTACATTACTTGGAAATGCTAAATCTTCTTAATACTGCCAATTTTTTATGCTTTTGACAATATATCTGGCTATCTACAGATGCATGATAAGATGCAAATCAGCACTGGGTCACCCGCAATGTGTGCCCGTGTGGAAATTACTAGATATGTGTAAAATAAAAAAATAAAAATAAAGATAACTTAAATAAATAAAATAAAACAAAACAATGAAAAAAAAAAATCCCAACTTTCTTTCTTTTCTATGTTCATTCATAAATTATATTACTTTGTAAGTGTCACATTTGGCAGTTGGCATTAGAAGTTATTACTAATAACAGTGACAAGTTTAATACCACAGGAAAAAAGTTAAATATGCCTTTTTTCGAAGCTGCTGTATATAAAAAACTCATAGCTAAAGTTAGGCGTTCATTACTTTCTCTTAATTTAATTAGTTTTTTAGCACCCCCTCTGAACTGTTAAGCCCCCCCTTAGCACCCCCAACAAAAAAAAATCCTGGAGCCGCCACTGCTTCAAAGCATTGAAAATGTCAGGTACTTCCAGCCAGAGCTCTGTATCAAGGCTTGTATTGTTTTAGTTAAGTGATATCCAGAGCTGGGTAGTAACTGATTACATGTAATCTGGATTACGTAATCAGATTCCAAATTTTTTTATGGATTACATGATTACATATTATTCACACAATAGCAATACATTATTCATAATTCATTGATTCTCCCTAATTTCTCTTTTTCATCTTTTAATTTTTCCTTTCTAAAATAGCTTACCAATTATATACATATATAATATGTATATATAGTCCAGTTTTGTGGACATTCACACATAGACTAGTCATTAGTCAGGTGGCGACAGCATTTGACCACTGGATTTACAAAAATCATTTCAGGTTTAAGAAGGGTTTCAACATTGCATCAACTACTGATGAACACATTCATTTTTATTTGAATTATTATTCTATAGGTTTGTTAACCATGTATTATTAATTATAACTAATTAAAATGCACATATTCACCTTATTTCTCAGTTACAGGCATTCCAAAACTTTTTGTCATCTAAACCTTATTCACCAAATATATTTGCTTTAAGTATCCTTGAGATTTTAAAATAAATATGTCAATAATTAAGTATCACATTTGCATGTTCATGGTTTCTTTGATGTTGATTAATGATCACATGGCATGCAGGTAACTAAAAATGTTTCATCTTTTTTAGTAAGTGTTTTATTTAAAACAAAGACTATAGAAATACAAAGACGGTTCATTCCTATACTTATGAATGGGAGAAACTGCAACGCGCAATATGAAGGAATAGTCCCACCATCTAAATGAAAGAGCCAAATTTCCCATAGAAACCTGACTAGACCAGCCAATGCACATGCACAGTCATAAGCACATTGGAACTACGCATGCGCATTGGCTGGTCTAGCCTGAAAAAGTAAGCTTTTTGAACGCTATTTGAGCATAAGAAACAACATTCATGGGGCAATTAATTTCAGATTTTTTTGCTGATTTGACATATGTAATTTAATTGTGAGTTCAGCGAGCAGTTTTTGAGATTTCAGGATTCCCCCATTCGTTAAGATAGGTCTTGTACGAGCTGCCTGGAGGCATTGCAAATATAGCCACGGAGTGAAGAGACTTTCCTCGAAAGAGAGTTTGTTTTCAAATGATTAATTTTCATTTGAATTTTTTATGATTTAATTAATTGTCTGCTTTTCATTAAACTCAGAACCACCCTGCAGTTAACTTTATGAACCCTAGTTTGGGAAACCTTGATGTTTAATGAACTTCATGTTATAAATTACAATGAATGGAACAAGTTTTCTTACTCTTTGCATTATTTGACTTCATTATGGTACAGAATAATGTTATTTAAATAAATGTGATAAACGAGTTAAATCAAAAGTAATCTAAAAGTAATCTGATTATATTACCTAAAATGTGTAATGTAAGAGATTACGTTACTGACTACAATTTGTGTCATATAATATGGAATCAGTGATGGATTACAATTTGTAAGTAATCTACCCAGCTCTGGTGATATCACTGGTGACGTTCGAGACCTTGTTTGGCTGCAGTGCTTCAAGAAGTGGTTCACTTCTGGTGGATTCGACACAGCCTGAATACAGTTTAAGAAATAGTGTTTTTAAATTTCTACTTCAACTGCCCTTTTTCCAGTCCACGTAAATCCCTTTCACCCACTTTTATCCAGTCTTAATAACTATCATTTTCCTCTTTTCAACAAAAACACTTGAAAATTATGAAACATTATGAAACACTGAGCATAAAACTTCAAATAACTTATTTAAAAAATGTGTTTGTGTGTGTATATGTCAATTGCCTTTTTGAACCATGTAGCACACATTCTGGCACTGTCACACTCCTCACAATATTTTTTCAGCACCTTATTTGCATCGACCAGCAGGTGTCCCTAGCATGCATTTGAAGCCTCGAGAAATGAACAACTTTTCAATACACCTGCCTGGAAAGCTTCAAAGCTTTATTAGGCTTCATCTCGCCACCACTACTATTCAGTTTATCCTAATCAGTCTTACTGTAATATTATAATGTGTATATAATTACTCAGTTGCAACATAGACTGACAACACCAGACATGTTTCAGAACATTTGTGAGTTTCTTTTAGGTATTTAGAAGTCCTCAGGAGGACTACTAAGCTGTCCTGGAACTGCTTGTAGCGTTAAAATACTTTGTTAATTACTCCTAGAAAAAATACTCTCATGAAAGATAACTAAACTGTGCTTTGTACGCTGTTTGACTTTGACATAGCCTCAAGTAAGATCTATTTTATTTACTCTTACACTCTTTCATCCTTTCTTTCATTCATTTTATTTTTACACTGATTGACCTAATTGAAACAATTCAAATCAAATTCTCTTCCCTGGATTAACACTGTGTCTAACCTAAAAAAATAAAAAAAAATAAAAAAATTAACCATCAAGACCTTGAATTAAAAATAAATTTCCAATATCTCAAAATCTAAGATTAATATGAGTAATGGATCAAATAAGTTATAAAACCTAAAAAGGATGAAAAGGCTGACAGACACTGACTGAAGGCACTGTTCGTTCCAAGATGAAGGGTAAGAAAGCCTGAAAGATATCAGATTCAAAAGGTATTTACACAGTGATGAAAAGGAGAATATGAATTTTTCTCACTTGTTGATGAATTTCATACTTTTGTAAGGTCATGTTTTTAGAATAGATGAAATGTATTATACTGTATATTTAATTTTAAGTTGAGGCCCCCCTTGACAGACAAAGGAACATGTATTCCAGCATTTTATATATTATTTTATGTCTTAAACTTGGGTGGGAACCTGGGAGGCCCCTGTTGAAAAAAACAGCATATGCTCCAGAGCATGTCAAGCTCACCAAAGACATGGCGAGTTCCCTACTCGGCATGTTTTAACCCTTCCACTGCAGCTGCTCTCACCTCGGTTGATGGAGCAGAAGAGAAGGGGTACACCAAGCTCGCCCTCTGCCCTCTGTTTACGTGAGGTCTCAAAGCTGTGGCGCATCCATCCCAGCCCTGCAGGCTGACATCCTCCTTGGCAAACAGGGCTTATGCAGTGGCTGGCCAGGCCGGCTCAGCCCTGCATACTATGTTGGTGCACCAGGAGTTTCAGGCCAAACTTCTCAGAGACATGGACGAGTATGGCCGGGATCCCAACAGGTACTAGGAAGTATGTTTTCGTGAAGCACCAAGGTTCCCACCCTCTAGTGTTAATTTCGCTAACGAAGACAATGGCTGCATCCGAAACCACCTACTTCTCTACTATATAGTAGGCGAAAAGCAGTAGGCGAGCAAATAAGTATGTCCGAAACCTCAGTATTCATAAAAGAGTAGGCAAGAATTAACTGGGTGACATACTAAGTCTCGCGAGATTCGGACGTCCGTCTACTTAAAGTGCGTCCAAATGTGCCTACTTACCTACTATATAGTAGGGGAAAAGCAGTAGGCAAGCAAATAAGTATGTCCGAAACCTCAGTATTCATAAAAGAGTGGTCGAGAAGTTCTCGTATGTCCTACTGCTTCTGCCCAGCTTTTTGAGTGCTCATCCGATGGATACTTTTCTATCCCAGGAGGCCACATGAGAGGATACATCATGAAGAAGAAGAAGAAGAGGATGCCTCATAATCGAACATGGTGGAAAATTTGGATGAGGGTGTTTACAAATGTAAGTATTACAAACCAAAAACACGGTTCTTTATTTTAAATTCGCATTTGTTGAACTACTGTAGAGAAAATTGTTGAAAGTGTAAAGATGCTAAATGGTATAATATAGTTGTGATTTTGCAGGACGCACACGTACATCTTCAAAGTAGATTTAGATACATTTTAAACCATATGCAATCTTAAATACGATTACTAAATGTCTATTTAATATCTGGTAGGAAAATCTTCAATATGAATTTCATATGAGTATGTGTAATGGTTCCTAGATATGAAGTAGACATCTGAGTGATGTATATGTGTGCTATTGTGTACAATTCACTGTTGTCAGCACTGTTTGCAATAGATGAATGTAAGTAAAGTAAATAAATTTCCATAAAGTAACTAAATATAAGTAATCTATTTTATTTGTCCATTAGTACTGTTGAAAAATTGAAGAACATTTGTGTTGGATAAATAGCTACTTAACACATCATCAACTACCTCAACATGTAAATGTAGTTTTGAGCACACAAATCTCAGAGGTAACTTGACTCTTGTCTGGATGTTACAGGGACAGATGAGCACACACATCTGCTTATCCGGTGGAGAACGGCTAATGAAGCCCTCTTCACCAGAAAGCGGAATGCTGCCATCAAAGGCTTTGAGTGAGTATACTACAGAAATGAATAAAATATCTGTTTAAATCTTAAATTGTAGTTTATTTAAATTATTGTAATTGCAAACAGCAGTTATTACAGCAATTTTCTGATTGTTGATTTCTGTTCATTTGCTGCAGAGCTTTTGTGGTGGAGCAGGGCCTGCAAGGCAGAGTGACATCAGCGTTTGTAAAAAAAAAAAAAAAAAAAAAGGGAAAACCTCAAACAAAAATATAAAGTAATCATTTTGTTACTTCTAATACAGAAATCAAATGACATTGTGCTATTAAAATGAGTGCTTTTGCATTATGTTTGTGCATTTTTGTAGGATCTGAAATGTCCACAGACCGGTGTTAGCACTGAGGATGGAGAGCCCACAGCAGCATCCTGGAAATGGTACAGTACCATGGATGAGGCAAATGGGGGGAGACCCTCCATCACTCCACCTGCCCTTATTGCCTCAGATGTTGCTGTGAGTTCTTCATCCTCAGTGAGCCCAGAGCCAGCGAGGGCTACACGGAAAAGGCCAAAACACCTGGAGGACATAATCGGAGAGATGGAGGAGAGGGAAGCGGAGAGAGAGTGGGAAGCTGCTGAGAGGGAGGAGAGATGATGGAAAGAAATGGAGGAGAAGAAGGACTGAAGAGAACAAGAGAGACAAGTGAGGGAGGAAAGACAAGAAAGAGAAGCAAGAGAAAGAGAAGAGAGATGGCAATGGAAAGTGAGAGAGAGAGAGAAAAGGAGAGAGAGGGAGACAAAGGAAAGGGATGAAAGATTATTTTCCCTCCTTGGAATTCTTGCAAAAAAATAAATATTACACAAACCCAAATGTGCAAATGATCAGAAGATGCTTTTGTCTTAAGAACAAACATATTTTCAAATAGAATTAAATTGAGTATATATATATACACAGCAAAAATTAAAGTGTTGAAAATTCAGTGTTAAATATTTCCGAGTTGATTTCAACACCCAAAGAGTAATTTTAACACATTCTGAGTAAAATGGTGTCTGGTGTTGGAGTTAATTGACAGAGTTTGATCATCAGTGTTAAAACAACTCCAAAAAGATGTAATTATACTCCGCCCACGCATTTCCGTTCATCGCTGGAGAAACCGCCGCCATTATCCTCGCATGGATTCGAACGGTAGGTAAAATTAAATCATGCTTACTTAAACATTTATGATTTATGATATGCAAATTCAATATAAGCATGTACGGAGTAATATTACGTAGTACGGAGCACTGCACAGAACATGCAGATAAATGTAGTAATATATTAAAATGTGGACGCGAACGAAGTACAATGTGGCTAACGTTACAACTTGTCACCTTAAATTGTGGCCGTGGTATCATCTCTCTCTCTCTCTCTCTCTCTCTCTCTCTCTCTCTATGCATTTGTATGTAAATAAACATGGATATATCCTTTTATATACATATGCACTGACGCACACAAACACATACGATACGCACGCACATACATTTACACACCTATGTGTTACAGCGTGGCCACGATTTAATTAGAATGATGAAACTAATGTTCGTTACAAAGCAGACTAAGCAGCCGTGTACTTGTTGACGTGATTAGCTAGCTAGCTACAGAAACTACATATAATTTTTATAAAAGCTCAAAGCGATGAAATAATTTGGGCAAGGCAGTGTGGTGCTGACTGTTTTCACAGAAGTTTGAGTATGGCGTCAAATCTGTGACATTAATAACCGAGCGCACCACTTATGCTGGCGCGCGCGGTAAATCACTTCCGCGAGAGGAAAACAGATCTACACGCGAGGAAACGGGGGCCCGCGAGCTAATTTCAAACACTCGCGCGCGCGTCACCTGTACTCTGCGCGCAATACACGCCCTCGCGCGCGCGTCATCATCCCCCACATCCTCGCGCTTGATCTTCTCTCACCTGCTCGCGCGAACACTTCTATTTTTGTCAGTCGTGGGGTGGGGCTTGCTGTTTTAATTGTTATCTCTAACGCCATTGGTTACTTCCCCTTTTCCGGAAGTCAGCTGTGATTGGCCGCCTGTGAAAAGGCGATCCATAATTCACATGTGACCTGAGACGGCTTCATCAACAGACTAGATGCAAGTTGTCATTTTTTATTTTTTATAAATATAACATGGCTGTTTTAATGAAAATGAATTGCATGCATTGTCAGTAGAATACATCATTATAATAAAAGTTTATTAACCTAAATTAACACAAATTTTTCCGTTTACTAGTGATTACAATCTTGTGATGTTACAAAGATAAAACAGGACCATAAACCCTTTTTTTATAAGTATTTTTATTAGTTTTATATTGCACAATAAACAACAATAATAAAAGAACAAAATACATAAAATAATAATGATTAAAAAATGAATCAATAAATAATAAAAAAAAAAATACTTTTGAGAACAACAATCAGGGCATACAAGCAGTTTCAATGGAAAAATGACTAGGCATTCAATAGGGGGCAGACAAGATACTAAGCATTACGTTGCTGGTCAGAGTCAGCATTACATTGGTCCAAATGATCTAGAAATGGTTGCCATATACTGTAAAACTTATTAAGATTACCAATAACTCCTTTCCATATGCAATATTCCAGTAAGATAGTTCAACCAGGTCTTAAACTGAGGAACAGTGTCTGATTTCCACAGCCTCAGAATGACACTTTTAGCAATAATCATTCCGTAAATTATTGTACTTTGTACAGACACATTATGATCTAACAGAGAAATAGAATAACCAAATAATGCAATTTCAGGATCAGGTGTAAAAACACAACCATACATATCCGAGAACCATTTAAATATGTCACACCAGAAATCGTATAGTTTTGGACATGTTCAGAAGAGATGGGTCAGAGAGCCTTCTGCAGATTTACACCTGTCACAAATAGGAGAGATAGTAGGAAAAATTCTGTGCAATTTAAATTTTGAATAGTGCAGTCTATGCATCACCTTAAACTCAATTAACTGATGCCTAGAACTAATAGAGCAAAATCGAATCCTGCTGAGGCTCTCCTCCCATACATCAGCCTCAATCTGCATAAACCCTTTTTTATAGATTTTAATGACACGTTTCCACGGTTTTTAGCATGGTAAATCTACCAAAAAGGTTATATTTGAAATTTTCATACAACATAAAGCTTGGGCTATATTAACTTTGCAAAATGAAAATAAAATAAAATAAAACTAATAGTCAACTTGTTGCTAAATGCTGAATTAGTTGTAGTTCACCACTATATGCTTACCCAACCATATTTATATACAACCTCAAAAATGTGAGAAGTGTCCATTACATAATTGTAAATAATAAGTGTTCCTGTGGCTCAGTGGTAGAGCATTGTATTAGTAGCGCAAAAGGCCATGGGTTCAATTCCCAGGGAACACACATACTGATAAAAAAATAACAATAATGTATAACCTGAATACACTGTAAGTTGCTTTTAAAGCGTCTGCTAAATGCATGAATGTAAATGTACATGACTGTAAATCCCAAATTTGGATGAATAAATTATTTGTTCATATAAATAAGCAAGAGTTGCTGTATAAATTTTTTAATATATTTTGTATTACTATGTCAAATTTTAGGGGTTGATGGCAATATATTATTTCATTGTAAGAGGGTTCTGCACTTTACCCTACTTATATTTATAAAAAAAAAAATGACAACTTACATGCATCTAGTCTGTTGATGAAGCCATGTCTCAGGTCACATGTGAATTATGGATCTCCGTTTCACAAACATCCAATCACAGCTGACTTCCGGAAAAGGGAAAGTAACCAATGGCGTTAGAGATAACAATTAAAACAGCAAGCCCCGCCCCACGACTGACAAAAATAGAAGTGTTCGCTCGAGCAGGTGAGAGAAGATCAAGCGCGAGGATGTGGGGGATGATCACGCGCGCGCGAGGGCTTGTATTGCGCGCAGAGGACAAGTGGCGCGCGCGCCAGTGTTTGAAATTAGCTCGCGGACCCACGTTTCCTCGCGTGTAGATCTGTTTTCCTCTCGCGGAAGTGATTTACCGCGCGCTCCAGCATAAGTGGTGCGCTCGGTTATTAATGTCACAGATTTGACGCCATATTTGAGTTTTATTAAATTTGAAAGTATTGTCAAGCACTCAAAATTAAAAAAAAAAAAATTGCCATTTCATATTTCTGATCTTTGTGCTGTCATCACAATATTTGTTATTTTAATATTTTCTGATTCTTTAGAATTTTTTTTCAGACTCCTTGTCTTCCATATCTGAGACGTCTGACTCAAGCAACAGCTCAAGTGCATGGACTGTAGTCCCTAGCAAGAGACAAATAACTGAGGAGACATCTGCACTGCCTCCTAAACAGGTTAGAACAAAGCTTTTTATGAGTCTCCGAGTTAGTTCACCCATAAATTAAAATTCTGTCATTAATTACTCATTTATGTCATTCCACACCTGTGAAACTGTAAAAAAAAAAGTGCTTTTGTTTGCGCAAAAAAAAAAAAAATTACCATCATTTAACACCATTTACAAACTATTGATCTCCAAAAGTATTCTTGCAACAGCTCACATGGCAACACAACACACACGTCAAGGTGTTTTTGTGAATATGGGTTGGAGAGTTATATTTTGCACAAACAAAGCACTCACGTCGCTTCATAAAAATTTAGATGGAACCACTGTAGTCACATGATTTATTTTAATGACATATTCACTACCTTTTCTGGGTCTTTAAAGTGGTAGTTGTGTGGACTGTTAGTGGAGTGCCAGAGAACTGTCAAATTTCATTAAAAAATATCTTCATTTTTGTTTTGAAGATTAACAAAATCATATGGGTTTGGAACGAAATAAGGGTGAGTAAACATGACAGAATTTAATTTCTGGGACAACACTCCCCCCCCCTCCGGGTCTGTAGAAATTTGTGAATCACCATGCTCATGTTTTTATTTATTTTTTATTAGATGGTTAAAGATGTGTTAAAGTTCAAGTCTGGTGGTGAAGCAGTACTACAGGAGTATCAAGAAACAGAAACCCTTACAGATGCCACAGGAAGACAAATGATTAATATACTGGTGGCTCACATGATTGATACACATGGGTATTTTTTTTTTATTTTTAAAACCAAATAACTGCATGGCCATTGCGCAAATTAAGATAACTAGTTTGATATCTTCCCTTAGGCAACTCCCTACTAAAGCAATCAGAAAACAATGCTCTTGGCATAGTGATGCTGTTCTGCCTTCCCTCAGAGATCCATATTCCAAGAAAGGCTCTGTAAGTTTGCATCGCATTTTCACGTCATACTTGCAATGTTATGATAGGCTGTTTCTATGACATTGAAATTTGATTCTTTGAGATTTTAGCCTGAATATGACAAAGGATATTTAAAAAAAATCTGTTTCAGGAACACTTTTATGATGCTGCAAGCGACACAGGATACATTGCCTGGCGTAATAAAAACAGTCCACAGGAATATGGAGCAACGCCACCGGACAGCCTTCTTCCTCAACGGGTAGATGAATGTTTAAAATTATCTCTGTTCTTAAACTGAAAAAGTATTGCATTTGAAGATTCCCATTAATTAATTCATGTGAATCTTTGTCTTCAGTCTACGGCCAGGAAATGGCATCCCTTCTTTTAATCCCTTCCACCACTTCCAGGAGGACTGAAGTCTCCAAAAATTTCATGCGATGCAGCTGAAAGCCATGTAATCTATCATAAGGTAGTGGCATTTTACAAATGTGTTGTGGGTCATTGTTTGAACAGTCACTTATGTTGTTGTTTTCTCTGTGACTGCACATTATGTTTATGTCTAATATTTGGTTTTCATTTCAACTCTTGTCATGCTGCAGTTTGGAGAAGCACCTCAGCAACAAACATCCATCCTTCCTTGCTGATGGACATCAGAAAAGCTACCGCTTCTACATCGCCTTGGATAAGCATCTCCTCCCATGCCAGGCAAACTGCTTCCTTGGAGCATTTGATGAACTTTTAAAGGCACATTTTGTGTTCAGTTTGTCATATGATAGTGCACAACTTTTACACATTACTACACATTTTTTATGAGTATCTTCATGCATTCAGAGTACTACGAAGTGTATTATTAAATTTTATGAGCCATTTGATATTCAAAACTCATAGTGTGGCGGATGAAAATTTGTATATCATTCCTTTTGTAATGTTTTAATTCTACTTCAAATTGCACTGCAAGGGAGAATTAAAAATAAACATGTCGATGGAAATTAATGTTGTGTTGTAGTTAATTTAACTGTTTTCAGTATATTTAACAGTGTTTTGTGGATCTTTTAACCACCTAAATTCTAAATTCCAACCACCTAAAACATGCAACTCTTAAACAGTGTTGTTTTTCTGTTATTTTAACACTTTTTTTTTAGAGTCAAATAAGGAACTCTGGCATAGTGTTAAATGTTTAACTATTTTGAAAGTGTTAATTTAACTCCAGAAAGTGTGGAGCTATGTAAACTCTGAAAAAGTGTTGAAATTAACTCTGTGAGAGTTAATTTAACACTGGACTTTTTGCTGTGTATATATATATATATATATATATATATATGATTTTTGCACAGTACTGTATGCATATATATATAAGGCACAACCAGCTTTGTGGTTTTAGCAATGCTTTAATGACCATCCATATTTCGCTGTCTTTATTAAGATACGGCCGGACACTTTTCTAACCGGCAGGCATCTCGCGGTGATCACCAGTGATCGGTTTTGCGCAGATTTTGCTCATCTCAAACATGTCTAAAATGTTATTGCAGACTGCTGTACACGCCTCTACTATGCGAGTTTTCTTGAGTGCGGTTGCCAGATAATAAGAGTTCAAATCCCTGAATCAGAGCTTTGCTGTTTCATGGATACATTTTCTCCCAGGTGGTTTACTTATTTTAAGCAATCTGGCAACCATGCACAAGCAGAAGCACTGCCGATGATGATATGAAAACACCAACAAACAAGCTGGAGTTTAGCACCTAAATGAGTGTCACTGAACCAGTGGGTGTTCTGTCATGAAATCTCGACTGTATTGTTTGCGACAGTGATTGCTGAATAAATGCACTTACACAACCGCTGTTGTTGTATTAGAGAAATAGGCTATTGCAATTTGTAATTAGTGGATTACTAGGAATTTCACTATTATAATATTATTCATTTGTTTTAGCCATTTTCATAATGTAGACAGAGAGATTGCGTAAGTCTTTGGTATTAATTTAGATAATAAAAAGCCTATAATAAATCATTAGGCTACACTAGATGAGGTAAAATACCCCACATATGTGTCCACATTCTATTGGTTTGTGTTTACTGGTGAAAGTGCAATACCTGAAATGCAAAAGGAAATTTGTCAAATGAAAAAAAATCATTACGATTATAATTGAGCAAAAATAATTTTTAGTTTTAACCATTATACAGAATGACAAAAATGTGACACAGGCTTTTCAATTTTTTGTGTTTATTTTGCATTTATTTTTTGTATATTTCTTGGTTTTATTTGTTTTACTTTGTTTGTGCAACACCTTGGGCAACAATAGTTGTATTAATGTGTGCTTTAAAAGTGAAATAAACAGTACAGAAACAGTCTTATGAGGATTGTCAAGCAAAATCGATTCAAGAATTTGGGTGAACTTCACAAGGAATGGACTGAGGCTGGGGTCAAGGCATCAAGAGCCACCACACACAGACATGTTAAGGAATTTGGCTACAGTTGTCGTATTCCTCTTATCAAGCCACTCCTGAACCTCAGACAACATCAGAGGCGTCTTACCTGGGCTAAGGGGAAGAAGAACTGGACTGTTGCCCAGTGGTCCAAAGTCCTCTTTTCAGATGAGAGCAAGTTTTGTATTTCATTTGGAAACCAAGGTCCTAGAGTCTGGAGGAAGGGTAGAGAAGCTCATAGCCCAAGTTGCTTGAAGTCCAGTGTTAAGTTTCCACAGTCTGTGATGATTTGGGGTGCAATGTCATCTGCTGGTGTTGGTCCATTGTGTTTTTTGAAAACCAAAGTCACTGCACCCATTTACCAAGAAATTTTGGAGCACTTCATGCTTCCTTCTGCTGACCAGCTTTTTAAAGATGCTGATTTAATTTTCCAGCAGGATTTGGCACCTGCTCACACTGCCAAAAGCACCAAAAGATGGTTAAATGACCATGGTGTTGGTGTGCTTGACTGGCCAGCAAACTTTCCTGTCAAGAGGAAAATGAGAAACAAGAGCCCAAAAATGCAGATGAGCTGAAGGCCACTGTCAAAGAAACCTGGGCTTCCACACCACCTCAGCAGTGCCACAAACTGATCACCTCCATGCCACGCCGAACTGAGGCAGTAATTAAAGCAAAAGGAGCCTCTACCAAGTACTGAATACATATACAGTAAATGAACATACTTTCCAGAAGGCCAACAATTCACTAAAAATGTTTTTTTTACTGGTCTTATGAATTATTCTAATTTGTTGAGATAGTGAATTGGTGGGTTTTTGTTAAATGTGAGCCAAAATCATCACAATTAAAAGTAGGGTTGTTCCGATTCCGATACTAGTATCGGAAATTCCACCGATACCACAAAAAATTCTGGCATTGGTATCGGCGAGTACTTGAACCCATGTACCGATCTGATACCATTTTTAAACAAGACCTATAGTTATGCGCGCTAGCTTTGCTTAACGCTGCAAATCGGAAATCAATTCTTCTTCGCTGCTCAGAATGCAAACACAGGAAGTTGTGCTGTGTTGCCACACAAGCAACCACTATTTAGAGCAGCGAAGAAGAAATACAAATGTGCTAGCACATTGCCAGTAAGTTAAATCACTCGCATATGCGACTAAATCTTCACCCTGGGCGACTAAATGATGTCTAATATTAGCCACTGGCTAATAAATGATCAGATTTTACTGGGAAGCTACATATAAGTTTAGCACATATATATTGTCACTCGCTGAACACTGAGCGCTTCAGTTTCTCTCTCTCTGTCAAGCGATCTATTTTTCAGATCATCTAAATGAATGCGCAGCGCACCTGTATTTGACGTACCGTAAGCTCTAGTGTGAAGTGCACAACTCGCCGTCACTTTGCTTTTTTCCTCACACGCAGAGCGAGAGAGTCTTACATGTAGCGCGTCAATTCTGCATGGTATTCAAACATTATTCTTTGTTGTATTTTCAAAGGGTTTTCTCTTCCATTTAAGACAGACTTTTACATTTTTTATTCTTGCACATGGGCTGAACTAAAGAGAGCACAGCAGAATCCCTGGGGACGGAATCTTATTGTAAATACATTGAGCAAAGTAAGAATGGTTCTTCTGTATGTTGGTAAACAGATTTATTTCATCTGAAACAAGCCAATGCCTGTGATTCCAGTATCACACTAATTACCACATTCATTTACACAGATGTGCACAAACTCGAAATAAAAATCTGCAGCATAAGAAAAACTGGTCTTTGTCTTTTAGGGTGTGTTCCCACTAGGTGGTTCAATTAAAATGAACTCTGATGTGATTGCTCTGTTAGTGTGGTCCATTTACAATAAGTGTGAACACTGTTATCCGATCAATTTAACTTGAAGCTTGAACTATCATTTAGCAGGAAGGAAATGTTCAGTAAATATGCATAGAATGTACCGAATGCAGCTGTTATTGCTCCTGCCAAAACAGATGCTGCTATTGCACAAATACATAGCCTATAAATACATAATATCCCTGTAGCTAATCTAGACAGGTGATGCTAGGAGAGATATAAGATTTATTTAAATACTAAACAGGCAAGCTCATTAGCTGCAGAACAACAGAGGCCATTCAGTGTGCACCATGTAGTGTACTATGTGATTGCTATAAGATTATCTGACTGAATTTCAGAGCTTAAGAGTGTACTACTTTACTTTACTACATTTCATAAAACATATCGTTACTCTTTATTTTCAAATGAAGAAATCATAACGTGCTCCAAGGTGCAAAAATGATGTCTGATTCATTAACAAACTGATTATTTTCAGTGAACCTGTTAAACCTGTTAAATTGGTTCACAAATAATACCAAACAATTAATTCACGAATTGGACTGATCCAAATGCAGCTGTTCTTGAGTCAACAACTCACTGATTCAACCATTCAGAGCGAATATTCACAAGTCTGAAAAGACCCGCTGAGTGCAAGCTCAACTGATGCCGTGGAAAGTAAGTTGCTAATGTTGAATTTTAATTATTGTAACTGAAAATTATATTTAGGTCACAACTGTCAGTGGACTACTTGCACAACTAATTCCGCTTTCTACCTAGTACAGCTCGGGAGTTTCCGGTCAGCGTTTAGTGCACATAGCTACATACGGACATGAGAATGCATTTTATTACTATGTTTTAGGGCTGGCAGTAAAACTTTTTTTTTTAAATAATAATAATCATCATCATCATCATATTCTCTGCATTAACATGAATTATCTTCAACCTGCTGACATGTTCCTATAAATATATTAGTAGAACCAACAGTAATCTGGCAAAGAAGCAGAGAGAACAGCAGCGTAAAGTAGTAGAGAGAATCAAGGTAAAGATTGAACATGTGGGGGGCAATTGTCCAATCGCAATAACGGACAGCTGAGACTAAGTAGCACTAATGAGGGGAGAGAGGGAAATGAGAGGAAGAATCAAACCCAGCTCATGACAAACCTAGGGGTAATTTTCGTAAGAGCGCGTTGCTTGTGTGTGTTGATGCTTTTATTCCACTGTTTAAAATGGTTGAGAAATCTAACGATGTTAAACATTTAATACATTTTTAACAGTAACTTGTTGACAGTGCGACTACTTTGAATATTTATATTTTGGCATGACATACAGTGAAATTATGACAGAATAGTGACTAAACATATTTACTGTAAATACAAATAAATAGGCCTAAAGGTTCATTCTGATCTTATTCATCAGATCTCACGCACACTGCAGATTACTAGTTTAGAGCACTGACACCCTGTGGTGAAACAATCACATAGCCACTTTACTAGCCACTGCTTTCTCAGATCAGTTAACATTGGATTAAAACTTCACGAGTTTGAAAAATTCTGCACACATCAGAATATCTCTTCTCCTGTCTCTGAAAATATCTGGATTTTGAAATAATTTTGCAGACTCTCATTTTAATTATTTCAAAACTAAAGTGCATCATAAGGCTCAGTGCAAGTAATCCGTTGTTTGTGAATCTGATGTAAAGGGTGATCTGTTTAAGCCCACTGAAATGAATGTGGACATGTCCACGTCAATGTCTGTGTAGGTTTAAGGTCAAAAAGTGAAACATTAAATTAACACAAATTAAACGCATGCACGTTCATCTTCCCCACTGCAGTAGCAGCAGTTTGATTAAAATGTTATTCATTTAGCACTATGTGACATGCCCAGACATTTGTGTTGTTGTTGTTTTTTTACATTATCTTAAAAACATATTAATGGCCAAAGTCTGATTACACTTTAATCAGCACAAACTGGGCTACAATAATATGTGAGCAGCACTCAAGTAAAATTGAAAAAGCGTAATATTACTGGATGAATATTTTATTATTGGTATATCTGTACTTTTACTCAAGTACTTGATTTGTATACTTCATCCACCACTGTGATTAGCTTAGGCTGGAGTTAGAGCTATATTTTGCAGGACATGGACAATGGCACTTACATGTGGTTGTCACTCACAAAATGTGAAATGTGTTTATACCCACATATGCTTTGATTTGTATAACAAACTCCTTACACAAACTCACACACAAACACCAAAAAAAAAGCCATTTTATAAGATTGCTTAATATGCCCATTATTACTGTACAGCAGGTAACTTTTTTCAGGGCCAAGCTCCATATATCTGTCCTCTGACCTTCATTTACAAATGAAAAAGGAGTCAGGCATCAAGAGACAGAGAAATGGAAAAATGTATGGTGCTGTTTTAATCATATCTTGAGTTTGATAATAATCGTGACATGCTTTGTTGTAGTTACAATAGTTCAGGGCAGCTCCTGGAAAAATATCTCTTTCTCTCTATATCATTCTGTCTTTTCCTGTCCCACCCCCCACTTTCTCTCTGCAGTTAGCCAGGACGTCTTGTGCAATGAGTGGGAAAGCAGCCCAGATTTAACAGTTGCGGTCCAGTGAAACTCAAACCACTTTATTTTAGGACCTGCCGGCTTCCATCTGCCTCCCTCTTGTCCTGGAATTTGTCTCTCTGTCTCAGATAAAACCACAATTTTTATGAAACATACCATGCATCAAGATCAGAGCAATGTGATTCCTCAGAAACTCTGTTTCTCTGACACTTCAGGGTAGCTCACAACACCGTGCCTTATGTGCACCACAGGAAAACTAGTATGATTTATAAGGAGGGAGGAATGCACTCTCACTGTCCAGGTCTTGTATACCAACAAACAAGGGCAGGCCTTATCTCTGCACCCAGGTGAAGGCATCAAGATTTAGGGCATTGGGGTCAGAGATCTCCACCAGGGGCCTGGGTCTAAAGACTTGATAAGCTCTGCAGCTCTGACTATGATACACTTTCTAACAACAATGGCTCATTAATCACTTAGGCTCCCGGCTTGCTTCCAAAGGAGAATTACTGTACACAGTTCCATGGGAAAGAGCTGTGCTTTACACAACACTTTCAAAGACAATATTAAGTAGCAGGCTCTTAGAGCGAGGCTGTGGGAGTCTAGACTTTGTGTGTTATTTGTTGTCCGATAGAGATGGCATACCAGTATGGAAATGCAGCCACAGTAGGCAAATTTAGTAATAATGGGCTTGAACACATATCATACAGTGACATGCTACATAACCTTAGGCAATAAGAGCCAACAACTGTCTAAAATAAAATATTACATATTACACAAATTGAATGCTATATGTAATCACATTCTGTTGTTGATTTGTTTGCTTGGTATTACATAATAATTATCTTTGCACAGCTCTGCAATACATGACTGTGATTGATCAGTTGCAAGATTCTATGGTCAGATATTTTTTGTATCATGACTGCTCAACTTTATAAATGACCACTGTGCCAAGCAACCAGTCTCTTACATAGCTGTGGCAGTCTTATGTCTTTTGTATCACACTTTGGCTTTTTTTTTTCCTATGCCATATAGTAAAACTATTTCAACAAGTAAACATTCCATGTAATTTATTTGTATTTCAAAAGTAGTTATGTATAACAAGAATAAAATCAACAGCAAATCATTAGCACTTTTTGACGTGATCGAACCGAGTTCAAATCCGCCTTTAGCCAAACTTTTTTTTCTCCATTGTCAAATCTCATGAAGGAAGTAATCAAAAAGTTCAAAATAAAGTATTGGGTAGGGGTAGGTGTATGGAGGGCTTTATTGTCCCAATTAAGGTGGTATCCATTTAATAATTTTAATTAAAACTATAATTTACACTCAATATGTTATTATTGCAAACTGTTTTATAATGTACTACAATACTGAGGTGCAGATAATTGCCACTATTTGCAATAAGTAGTATAAATAGCAGAAAATCTTGCTGTTTTAACATAGTGTAAATAGAATCTAGCTATTTGCACCGTGTAAATAGTACGTTAAAAAATACTGCCATTTTCACTTAGTGTAAATAGAATCCATTGCTATTTGCACTTAATGGCAATTCAAGCAGACTCTTTGGCCAGAAGTTGAAGATTATGACATATCAAGGCAGTCTCTGGCTTGCATTTATTAGTCTGAATTGTAGGAAGGGTTACAGAGGGGGCTAGAAGAGATGCTAGAGCTATACTGTATAGATTTCACTCCATTCTGTACTGCAAAACAGGAGCAGAGGATTGACTACTGCACTGCAGCAATGTGTGACCAGGGACAATTTGGTTTTAACTTAATGAATATTACATGAAGTAGAAATAATTCCCAATAGGCTGGTCCATAACGTCCTAATGCTGCGTAGAACACTTTGCGGTGCTTGAGGTCTATTGTCGCCTGTTTCTCTGAAATGTGGATTGGGACCAGTCGCATGCATGTTGTTATGAAAAGTGGAGGCAAAATCATTTCTTCCTTCTTTGCATCGTTCTTTCATTCGTTCGTTCGTTCGTTCGTTCGTTCATTCATTCAAGTTTCACCTAATGATGACACATTTCCCATAAAATAATAATAAAAACAACATTTCTTACAATATTTATTTATTGTTTGTTTATGTTAAACCAAATAAAAATTGTTACCCATTAACCCACAGTGTGCTGTAGTGTGCTTTGTTTCATAGCAATCATTTATCTTCATAAACTATACCGTTTGAGCTGATTCAAAATCAAAAACCCCCTTTTTAATCAAAAAAAGAAAGAAAGAAAGAAACAGGTTTTTGGACAAGAGACGTCAACTCCTTGTCTTACACTTCCCTTTCTTGTTTAGTACCTTTGTAGTAGTATTGGGATGACACCGTCTGTCAAGATTTTGGATTGATGACCGACAGCTGTTGACCTTTGACCTTAGGGATTAACTTTATGGCTTTTTAATGATCGCAGCTGTGTTATGACATGTGTTACGACAGGTGTTATGACATGTGTTTGTAATATATCAAGTTTATGTATCCTCATCCGTGAAATAAGAGAGCGGTTACGTTGTTCGTTAATGAGTTGCAGCTGTTTGGGATATAGCATACCGGACCTCCGATTCGTAACGCAACGTGTTTGTAATGTATCAAGTTTATGTATCCTCATCCGTGAAATAAGAGAGCGGTTACATTTTTCGTTAATGCGTGGCAGCTGTTTGGGATATAGCATACCGGACCTCCGATTCGTAACGCAACATGTGTTTGTAATGTATCATCTTTATCTATCCTGAAATAAGACGGCGGTTACATTGTTTGTTAATGCGCAGCTGTTTGTGATATAGCATGCTGTAACGCAACATGTGTTTGTAATGTATCATCTTTATCTATCCTGAAATAAGACGGCGGTTACATTGTTTGTTAATGTGCAGCTGTTTGTGATATAGCCACCGGACCTCAAGCTCGTAACGCGACATCTGTTTAAATTGGATTGATGGGACAGCAGGTGCTCTTATGTGGTGTCACGCCGTCCCATAGGTTTCGGTCAGCCTGCTTGGATGTGAGAAAGAGATATTTGTTTAAGGACAATTTGAAAAATAAGTAAAAGAAAAACAATTTTAAGTTAGAGATAGTTCTTAAAATTCAAGGTGATTTATTGTTATAGCCAGTTCTGTCAATGCATTTTAGATGTCTAAAATAAAATTACATCACTAAAGGGGTCAATAAATGAGTAATAATGAGAGAAAAATAACTCTCTCTCTCTCACACACACACACACACACGGGCAGATATACCAGACTAGAGGAACAAGGGGTCCCCTCTCTCTCTCTCTCTCTCTCTCACACACACACACACACATTCTATTGGTTGTATTCTCAGCATTATAATGAAATAAAGAATTAAAAAACTTAGCTTAAAGAATAAAATAAATATTGCAATAAAAAACTTTGAGTACAATGAAAATGACTTACATTTTCAGGGGGGTTGAGAAATTACGTCTTTACACATTGACAGCATATCCTCACATAAAAGGCTTGCAGATAGTTGAAGCTAAATTAGAAATTATCTGAGTGCAGAGTACTTCCCCATGGTTCAATGAAATGAGAGGCAGGGGAGGGGGGAGGTGGACCAGCCATCACACACACACACACACACGCTCAGGCATACTATACCAGACTATAGGAACCAAGAGTCAAATATGGAAAATATCGAGTAACGTTGGGGATAAAAAATATTTGAAAAACATCACCGGTCATCTGGTAGCTGCTTGGCTTACTCCTTGATTAATTATAGAGGTTCAAACACTTACACTAGTTTTAGGCATCGCTAAAAATACAAAAATGTACATTTTTACAGGAGCGGGAAAAGAGATTGTCGTGTTAGGGTTAGAGTTAGGATCAATTATAAACACCAAATGGCAAAAAATAAATAAATAAAATTATATATATATATATATATATATATATATATATATATAAATATATATTAGCAGGTCAAAGGATAAGGGCTATTGTCCCGAACATGTCTGGACTTGCCATAGATGTAGTGATTTTAATGCTCCATCAATACCTACAGTATACCTATCCATCACAGTAAACTTTCTACATTTATTTTTCATTAAAATTTTCAAAAACATAATTTAGTATCATTTATAATTTAAAAAGTTTTTATGCTCATGGAGACAAATTTTGCAGAGGTCAGTCATTTGGACTATTACTATGGTTTGTGGGACACTCCATACAGATGTAAATAATGTTTTGTTTTGTTTTGTTTTTTTACTTTACAGATTCTAGACCTACCCATCACACAAAAATTTCTGCACATGATTCCATTTTTTATTAAATTTTGTTTGTAAGCGATCTTAATTATGAGGACTCAAGAAATTTCATCATAAACCACATTTGCAATGTTATATCAGTGTAATACCCATGTCATTATACAAATTTGTGTTCTGAGAAATCATATAAACAAGTACACACATATAAAAACATTTCAAGCTAAAAAGAGACTTATCTCTATTTTAAAGAATATGGAAATAAATAAAATATAGATTTATATAAGACACCATAGTAACAAACATGTTACTCGAGCAAAGTAAGCCATTTATCATACATTTTAAACAAAAATTTTAGTTTTTCACTAACCAAGCATAAACGTTGTTTTCTCAATAACAAAAACACAAACATGTACATTCATGCTGCTCACATATTACTGTAGCCCAGTTTGTGACAAATACAGTATAATCAGACTTTAGCCATTATTATATTTTTAAGATACTGAAAAAACACAAATGTCAAAACTTCTCCAATTCCCCAAAAACCCACCATTTTAAATAAAATATTGTTTAGTATTTATAGCATTGTAAAACACATATAATCATACAATTGTCTTGATAAATCATATAAACAAGTACAGACACAGCACACACACACACACACACACACACACACACACACACACACACACACACAAACTGACACCATTCAGAAAGGTCAACAGTCTAGGTCTCCACTGAGCGCTAAAAGCTAGTTTTCCAACTCTTTCAAGTGTTCCATCTCCCCAAAATCATATATTGCCCCATTTTATACTTTTTAATGTAGCTTGAACATTTGAATAAAAGGTTGGCAAATGTAGCTTCATAACCGTTGTGTTTTGACACAATGTCATCAACTGATTCTCTTTAATTTATAAGATTTACTTTTATTATTTCTACAAAGGTTCATGCTACAGTACTTTTATCAGTCTAATAAATATGCGGTCAATACATGATGAAACAATAATCGTCAGGGACGTGCACAGGAATTTTGAGGGGCAGTTGCTCTGACCTAAAAAAAGGGCACTCGCCTACCAACCAACCCCCCCCCCCCCCCCCCCCCCCCACACACACAAAAAATTGATTTCATAAAACTTGATGATGATCGTCCGTTTGTTATACCTTTCCGACAACGTTAAGTCGTCTCACCCGACAACCGCGACAATCTCCTAGTGCCACTCATGCAGGCTCAGCTCAGGTGCCGGTCGCGTGCAGCGCTGCAGCCACGTAAACAGACTTTGCCCTTCCCCTACTGACTTTCACTTTCCCGAATATGGAAGTGAATGAGGCTTTGCGTTTTTTTTTTTTTTTTTTATCTAGGCTTACGTGAAATTCTGCATCCATTGTACGATTTTTTTATTTATTTTTTTCCACCTCGGAAGGGCAACGTGTGTCGAGAAGGGTATATGGGCAGTTGCCCGGGCAACCTGAGCAACCCCCCTGTGCACGTCCCTGATAATCGTGGTACCAAATAAGTTTTACACAATGTTTTTAAGAAAGGGATGTTTTAAAATACAACTAAACCAGACTACAGATTAGTTTTTTCTTTTTTTTTTACACACCTACGTTTCAAGTAATTTGGTGTTTCACATCCAAGCGGAATAGCTCTTATTTTCTAAGTTCCAATACAGGGCTCCAGATGTAGCTTCTTAACCGAACAAAGAAAACATATTTTCACATTCATTCTACATATTTTTTTTATATATTTTGCACGAGTACCATGGGTTCATGCCTTTTTTAAAGGCTTGTCTGATGCTTTAGATGCATCAGAATGTGGATTTTTTTTTCAGTATCCAACATGAAATTAAAGAGTTGTATCAGTTGTTTCAGCTGTTTATTACCATTTTCTTAGGTTATTATTTTACTCACATATAGAATAGGTGTAGAATAACCTTATCATCCATGCTTTACCCCTTTACAGACCCCCATGCACAATTGTAAATTCAAGAGGCCTAGTTAGCACCATTTAATAAAAGTGCCACAATGCATTCAGAATACAGAAAACCCCCTCTCGATCTATTATGACAGGCGTTTTACTTAGTCAAATGATCAGGATTACGGATGATACTGTACACATTTTGTTGGACTGTTTATGTCACTACTATGACTGTACTGTAGGTGAGGCCTTCTCTCTCGATGAGCCATCAGCATTCACTGTTTATATAAATAAATGAAAATTAAGAAAATTTCTTGAGAGTGTTTGACTAAGTCGTTATTTCTTTTTAGGACGATTATTCATCTATTTGATGTGAGACCCCATTAAGTATCGACACAAAAATTAAGGCGTGCTATTTTACACTTACAACTGAATTGGCATATCTTACCATTGTGCTCAAAGCTACACATTCAGTAAAGTTTGAGGTCGTGCACAGTCTTGAAAAGGCTACAGACACAAAATATCAAAGGCATTTTTTAGTGCTCTCTATGTAACTCACAAGTAAATATCATATGAATACAGAAAACCCACTCGGAATCATTTGGGTATATTTTTATAAGCGTTGTTTTAAATTACCTTTTCCTTACGGCGCTAGATTTAGACCTCTTGCACAGATGTGCACATTTTATTCGTCGTACTCGTTTAAACATTTCCGCTCGACATTAAAGTGTAGGTAATGTGATCACAATTAAGAAACATAACATTACACTACATGCCCTTGAAAAGGCTATAGACATAGTCGTTTATATAGGAAATATGTTTGTGCAACAGAAATATGTATCGGTATAACAAATACCTAATAGTGAAATCCTCTCTTCTAAATTTGTTAAAGTTTTAATGCTGATTTTGATGGCCTACCTGATACCACTCTACACTTTTTCATTGTTTTTAGATGAAGACTATTCTCAGAATCTGGTCAATCATGTTGCAAGCGTTTGCAGGAAAATATGAACAAATACATTATAAGAAAATAAAATGATAGTCCTTCTACAAGAGATGTCTACGAAGAGGCCGCAAGACACAAGGCCTCGACATGAAGAGCGAGTCTCTGTTACAACTATTACGTAAACAATGACGCATGGATGACGTCAGGGATGCTCTATTTTCTTTGTACTCGTCTCTAAACAACACTTCAATAAATAAACCACTGTTGATATGTAGTTAATTTAAGCGAGAGGAGGGATGATTTTGACCATTTTAGTCAGTCATTGAGTTTTAGGTCTGATCCAGGAAACAGCAGTACAACTGCAACTGCGCGTTGTCATGTTTGTCTTAATATCCTGTTCTTTTTTAAGAAAACATGCGGAGCAATTTTTAACATCTCGTCATTTTCACAATTGTAAATGTTTGTTTAGCTTAAATATTAGTTTAAGTCGGCTACATAGGTGTCAGGCATGAAGCTTATATTTATTTATTTATTTTTTTTAAAATAATTATGATAGAGTTACAAGTCTCGGTTGGTTGGGTGAAAACTTGACAGTAAAAGTGTCAGGGACTAGAGTGTTACTCAAACAGTCCGCCATGTTATCTTTTAATAATTATATTTTATCGCATGTTACTAAGACAAATTCTGTAACACTGATCATAAACATGTTGAAATGAATATAAACGTGCAAATCTATAATATAGCCTAACGATACAACAGACTGATCCCTGCTAAGTACGCCTAAAATTGCTTTTTTCATCGCCTTACACTATGGAACCGGAACAATTTTATGTTTCCACGACTTGGATCATTCTTTCTGTTTGAATTCGTTTAGGCTAGTTTCACCATTCTTATCTCATTTTCCCATCTAATTGTAATTGCTAGGCCTCGCGGTTTGCTTCCTAGTTTTTGCTGTCATGTTAACGAGCTCTTTGTTCGTATGCAGCTGTATTTCTGTGAATTTGCTTGATTTAATAAAGTATGCTTTAAACCTCGGCTTCATTCGAGACATGTCCGTTATATTATTACATTATCCTAGTTAAGATACAAGATCATTTCTTAATAATTATTTTCCGTCTACTCGTTTTCTTTTTATTCAATTGACTAAAAAATAAAAACCTTCTCAGAGGTTCTCACAAACTACTTGAGTTTACTCTTGCACAGTTTGCAAGAACAACCGGTGATAATGCACGATAAAACATTTAAAGTGTACGTTTTATGACTGTTGAAGGCGTTACGTCCTTGGTTGATTGACGCCTACAGCCCCAACCTACATTCAGAATTTGGTATTTAAATAAGGTTTAGAGGCCACATAGTTAACCGGAGAAGACATTGCAATCTCCTGTTACAATGGCTGCTGCTGTTCCAAACAGTCCTGAAACATCTAGAAGAATGATGTCTGTAACACCGCCAAGAAGTTCTGTTGAAATGAGAGAGGACCTGACTTTAGCACCAAGGAAAAATCAAGGGAAGAGCCTAAGAAAGGTTCTCATTGAAGATGAAGATATCGTGAAACAAGATTTCACTGTGTCTTGTGATCGTGTGGGGAGATTTGTGTTTGACAAAGAGTTGCAGATTGCGAAACTCTACGTTTTTGGAATCTTACGATGAATATACACCCGAATGGCTCCTACCTGCTTTTGACCGCCATAGACTGGACATACTTCTACAATCAAATTTGGAGAAACTTTATTACGGATGAAAACATTTGGTACAATTTCCAGTGGGATGGTTCAATGCCTGGCATGAGGTATAATGCGAGCAAGCCGCCAGACTACATATCCATATCATCCTGTTGGAACAAAACGCTTCATGACCAAAATTATCTTATGCTGGTAAATAAACGTCGGGAGGACTCGGAAACAAACTTTTTGTCTCAAAGCAGCGATGAGTCTGACTCTGATGAGTATGATCGAGACTGGCCTCTTCCTGAGGTCAGCCCTTTCGAATGCTGCAAAAAGAGTCTATATTTTGAGCAAAGCAACGTACCTGTGTTAAACACCATTTTTTCAAAGATAGACGAGCTGTTTAAGTCAAGTTAAATTTATTTTAAACCGAATAATCAGTCTGTGTATTCAGTATAATTGTGTATTCGGTATAATCAAAAGCTGAACTATGATATTGTAATGTTTCTTTTTCAGCGTTTACTCACCCATCTATGTGTTCCTTGTTGTATGTTTAATTGTTTAATAATTGGCTATTGGGTTAAGTTTTCCCAAGCCACAATACAATACCAACAAAAATCCTAATAAATGACCGAGTTATCTCATAATCTTTTTCTGTTGAATAAAAATTCCTTTTATTCAGTTGATTTAAAAAAAAAATTATTTGTAAAATTGCTCATTTGTAAGTCACTTCAGAAAAACTCTAAATGATTAAATCCAAAAAATGAACTCGGAGAAAAGGACCTTTTATTTATCAACCTTTTATTTTGAACAATATATTGTTGAATATATATTTACACATTGAAGTAGTGAAGAAAATGATCAAATTGCCGTTACAAACAGTGGTCTAGCCAACAAAGAAAATATCTTAAGGCCAGTATGTTTTACTGTAATATGAAATCGACAAGCGTTCCAACAATTTCACATATCATGGATTCAAAATTTTTTGAAACCAGCGCCACGCATAAATCTGTTACACACGTACACAGACAGAGAACTTCATTAATTTATATCTGATCCCCACGTTCAGTCATCATATCCAGAATTTTCTGGTGGATACACAGATTGGCTCTTTGCTGTAAATAAACATGCCAGTCAAATCAGGCCAAGGGTTATTTTTCAAGTTTCGTACAAAGTCCATTTCGTTCTTGAGATTTTTCACACGCTTGCTATCTCCTGTAGAATCATGATTCAGATCGCAAGCATGCTCGTTGACCGTTTGCATCAGTTTGATCATCTGTCCTCGGTAATGCGGTTTGAACGCAGACTCTATGAAGTTTATTACGTGACACGTTTTCCCCGCGGGGCAGCCGCACCTCAGCTGATCATCCGCAGCGGCGTCAGAACTCCAGTCGCGCTCCATCAGCTTTTGCTCAGCGTCAGACATCCTTTTCAGAATTCAATTCTCTCCAGGAGATAAACTTTGCCCCCCTAATCGATATAGAATGTTGTCGCAGTTTCCTAGAATCTGGACCGACGGTCCAGGCCTTGTGCAATTCCAATTTCAGCTTCAATTTCCGGTTCATGGTTCAGATATGTCGAAGCCTTATTAATTGAAAAATTGCAGAGTGCTCAGACAAATTGGATTGTTGGTCCATGTAGATAATGTTTTGATCAAAAAGATGTTGCGGTAGCTCCGTTGACCATGCTGTCAGGATCTAGTAAAGTACACGATAACTGCAGAGTTTATCCAGAACAGTAGCTCTTCACACACAGGGGATGTAGCGTATCTGTAGTCACAAGGAAGTAGTGGCGGATCTTCTGTAAATTCGAGCTAAATAAATTGTTGGGGCTAAAGTTTTTACGTTGGTGGTAATAATAGAATATGTCAAGAAGATCTATATATTGATTTCTTAGAATATTTAATAAGTATTGCAACGATCTTTTATTGGTTTATTTTATTGTTTATTTAAATGAATAGCTATGCGTCTTTATGGATACTTTCCAAAATTGATAACATAGATAAAAACATATAAGAGACAAATCGATCCCATGTTCTCTCATGAAAATGCGGCGCTGCGTTCGTGCTCTGTAGCAGACAAGCATTTCTAATGGGAGGACACCTGCGGCTGTGGATGCCAGCTGTGACTGCAACTGGGGCGCAGCTCTTCACTGAGCTACCTTTGTCTGTGTTTTAAACACACGATTCCCGCTCGAGTCGGATGTGTGACCCCCTCCGTCTCGTTTTACTTCTGTGAGAAACTCTGCACTCAGCTTCAGCTATCAACTGCAATCCTGTTAATGTGTAAAGACGTAATTTCACATCCTCTCTGAAAATGCATGTCGTTTTCATTGTACTCAGAGTTTTTTATTGCAATATTTATTTTATTCCTTAAGCTAAGTTTTTAATTATTCATTTCATTACAATTCTGAGAATACAACCAATAGAATGTGTGTGTGTGTGTGTGCGTGTGTGTGCGTGTGTGTGTGTGAGAGAGAGAGAGTTATTTTCCTCTCATTATTACTCATTTATTGTCTCCTTTAGTGATGTAATTTTACACATCTAAAAATGCAATGACCGTACTGGCTATAACAATAAATCACCTTGAATTTTAAGAACTATCTCTTAAAATTGTTTTTTTCTTTTACTTATTTTTCAAATTGTCCTTAAACCAATATCTCTTTCTCACATCCAAGCAGACTGACCGAAACCTATGGGACGGCGTGACACCACATAAGAGCACCTGCTGTCCCATCAATCCGATTTAAACAGATGTCGCGTTACGAACCGGAGGTCCGGCATGCTATATATCCCAAACAACTGCTGCACTTTAACAAGCAATGTAACCGCTGTCTTATTTGAGGATAGATAAAGATGATACATTACAAACACATGTTGCGTTACGGCATGCTATATCACAAACAGCTGCGCATTAACAAGTAATGTAACCGCTGTCTTATTTCAGGATACATAAAGATGATGCATTACAAACACATGTTGCGTTACGAATCGGAGGCTATATCCCAAACAGCTGCCACGCATTAACAAACAATGTAACCGCCGTCTTATTTCAGGATACATAAAGATGATGCATTACAAACACATGTTGCGTTACGAATCGGAAGTCCAGTATACTATATCCCAAACAGCTGCCACGCATTAACAAACAATGTAACCACTCTCTTATTTCATGGATGAGGATACATAAACATGATATATTACAAACACATGTCATAACACCTGTCATAACACAGCTGCGATCATTAAAAAGCCATAAAGTTAATCCCTAAGGTCAAAGGTCAACAGCTGTCGGTCATCAATCAAAAATTTTGACAGACGGTGTCATCCCAATACTACTCTTTGTAATATACAGTTTTTGGAAATTAAAAAGAATGTATAATTTACAGTGAAAAACCGTAAATTGACATCCCAGAATTCCCTGTTACATTTAATGTTTTTTCGTTTAAATAATTACAAAGTTCTGAAACTAGTGATGCACGATATGAAAAGTTTTAACCAATACCGATAACCGATAATTAAGTCCTTCTCATGGCCGATACCGATAACCAATAAATTCAAATTTTTATATTATAATTTTCATATAATCTGCAGTTTGTGCACCCAGGAGAATACAAAATCAAAGATGCACTGATGACACTGATATTTTAGTAGCTCTGGCCTAACTATTACAGCAAACATCAGTCCTGACTCTTGAAATGTTTTTATTTTTTGTGTAAGTCACTACAATACTTAGTAACAGAAATGGTTTAACAGAACTATGACAGAACTATGGTTTATCTGCAATTAACAATTCATTAACAACAAACTTATATTCACATATTTCATGCATAAAGAAATGCATCTATTCAAACTTTTTAGTGCATGAGGATGAGGAAGTTATATAGGGACTTTAAGCAACAGCTGAGAATGGAACAGCTACGTTGACCAGAAGTAAGCTGTTACACGCGATGACGACCTTTCAAGTGAGATATAAGATTTGTTGTGTTAAAACTTGACGTCTTTTTTCCTCCTCTCGGAATCCTTGCTCAAGATGCGTTGCAAATAGCAATGGCATTGTCCTCCTCTGCCACCAAGAAAAACTTCCAGACTGGCGAAGACATGTTCACAAATGATGACCTAATGAGCGGGACACAAGCTGAGAGTCACTGGAGTTTAAAGCTGCGGTCACAATTTCACTCGGAAAGTGGATGACTCTCAGATAAATCAGACTGATTGATTGATTTACTAGCAAGCGTACTTTATCGGATCTAGTTATCGGATTTCATTTATTTATCGGAGCAATAAAAATGACGTCATTTTCACTCATATGGGTCGATATTTATCGTTTCAATAAATATTGTGCATCCCTACATGAAACTCTAGATGGTGCAGTTCGATAGGTCTAACTCAATCTGACATAATGACATCATTATTATACTGCACAGCTAATTGGTTCTCTCCTGTACTGGTAGCCAATGAGCTTGCTGCTTAACTTTCAAATATATGACTAATGCTTGCTGTAGCAGTTGCAGCATGCTTCAGAAACAACTGAAATCAACATCTAAGATAAGTGAATGCTCTTTTAATCCATAGCGCTGTGTATTTCGTGGTCTGCCAAAGTGAATTAAAAAATGAGCAACCATAAACAGTTTACACTAAGTGTCATGTTAGCAGTTTAGCAGTTAGCAGTATGCAGTCTAGGGCATGTAATCGCTCTGAGGACACGCTGATAGTAATGGACATGAAACAAGTTAAATGAAATAAGCATTCTTATATATGTATTTCAACCGGGGTAATCTCAGTGTTCACGTTCGTTTAATTCTAATGTTGATGTTCCATCAGCTGTAAAGAGTGCGGTATATTTCAACTGCATGCAGCGTCAGAAGCACAGGCTTATTGCAGTCATATAAATGACAGTGTTGCAGGAGAAGGAAATAAGAGTTATCGCTTAAGATCTCTATCTACAGTTGTCGTAGTCCAGAGTGAAATGCATTATGGTTAGTGTAGTTTGGAGAAATGTGTTCGTGTGACGTGTGCTCTCGCTGTGCTGTATAGTTCAGAAACAGAGAACGTGTATATTTAGGGGCCAAGCACCGAAGGTGCGGAGGCACCTATTGTGTTTGTTAGCGGTTTTTTTTTCTTCCGCTCGAAGTCTATGGCAGCCCATAGAACCGCTTGCGGGAAAGTTGTAAAATTTGTCACACTGATAGAGGACAGTGTCAATAGTAACCACAGCAAATTTTCCAAAGTTTCACTTTTGAAATGCTAATAGCTTTTGAACCGTAAGCCAGAAAATGAAACTTCCTTTTTCCTCTGAATCCTTGGCTCAAGCCGAGTCGAATCCAGTCCAAAATTCAAAAATCGTAAGGTTTAGTTTTTTCGCTATATTCAATTGTTCGTAAAACCTACTTTTTCGAACTCGTCCTAGACGGTTCACCCGATTCTGACCAAAATTGGCTCAGATCATCTACAGACCATGCAGGCAAAAAGTTATGGAATTCAAGTTGATTAGTCCAACCGTTCTCGAATAATGCACGAATAAATTCTACGAAAAGCATGCAAAAATGGATCTGAGGCTATATCTCTGCAACGGTTTGGCATATTGAGAAGAAACTTGGTGTGTGTTATAAAAAGCATGACCTGAGGCTACCTGCAGTGTTTCAGCACTGTGCCACCTAGTGGTCAGGAGATATGAAAAATGCATATTTTTGCTTATAACTTGTGAATGGTTAGGCTAAAAATCATCAAATCTTGTCTCTTTAGATTCGGTGCATCATGCCTGATTTTCCCATATCAGCCATTTTGGGAGTCAGCCATGTTGAATTTTGTCATAAAACGCTATATTTTACGAACACATTAACGTATCGTTACGAAACTCAGTGTGGTTCTTCGACACCATGCCCTGATGGTACTCAAAAAGTTTGGGGACAGCGCCACCTTTTGGTCAAAGGTTATAATGAAATTTCTAAAAATGCTAATAACTTTTGCTTACATTAGCCTATTGTAATCAAACTGATGTTGATAGATTCCTTGGGTCATGTCGAGAACATCGATACCAATTTTGCAATAATTGGCTAAACTTGCTGTTCGCCATTTTGACTCATGTTAAAAACCTACTTTTTCTAACTCCTCCTCAAACGTTTGTCTGATTTTCACCAAAATTGAGTCAGATCATCTTCAGACTGTGCTGGCAAAAAGTTATGGATTTTGTGTCGATATGTTACACGGTTTTCGTTTGGCGCATCAACGAATTTGCTGGAAAGATGCCAAACTGCATCTGAGGCTGTATCTCAGCGAAACTTTGACACATTCGCACCAAATTTTGTACGTGACATTGTCACCTCACACTGACCACGCTACACAAGTTTGGTAACGGCGCCAACTATTGGTCAAGAGTAATAAGCCATTGATTAATTATTAATATTGAAACTTCCAACCATGCTAATAACTTTTGACTGCATTAGCCTATTGTAATGAAACTGGTCTCAAATTATTCCTTGGGTCATGCCGACAACATACATACCAAATATGTCATAGTAAGCCGAACGTCCTGTCCGCCATTTTGATTTATGTCAAAAACCTACTTTTTCGAACTCCTCCTAAACCGTTTGTCCGATTTTCACCAAAATCGAGTCATATCATCTTCAGACCATGCTGACCAAAAGTTATGGATTTCATGTTGATAGACAAAACCGTTTTCGCATTCCACAGCAACGAATTTGAGGCATGATGCCAAAATGACACTTGAGGCTGTATCTCTGCAATGCTTTGGCATTTTGACACCAAACTTTGTGTGTGCCATAGTCACCTCACACAGAACACACCACATCGATTTGATAATGGTGCCACCCGTTGGTCAAAAGTGAAAAGTCATTCAGTCTTCTTACTAGTAGTTTTAAATGATTTTTCAAGCATTTGGAGTACAATAATCTTAAAAGGCCTTCAATTACTCAGTGCTGAAGTTTGTCTGACGCTCCGTGCTATGCTTAGCTCCTCATGTTGCCGCTGATGTGCTTGGCCCCGTCATTGCTGCTTGCAGCTATATTCTGCTTTATTTCAGTTCATTCAAGTCAGTCCACCCATGGATTGTTATGCACTGGAACCCTGACACTTTATCTGCATGAGAGAGTAAAATGACATGCACTGATTAACTTTGTCCGTCTCATCATTGCGCAAACATGATTTAACAAACTGTTATGCTGCCACTGGGACTAATGAAGTGGAGAAAGTAACAACAGTTATAAAATGACTTAAATTAATGATATGATATGAATGAATGTAGTTAAATACAAATAACTTACACAAAGTTTAGGTATACAAAACTGAAGATCAGTAAACACTGTGGAACCAAATAAATAAGAAACCTACGTTTATTAGCAAAACGAATAAGAAAGCTTGGAGACACGGCATACTTGATTTAAAATAAAATAAAAATACACAGTTTAAATAAATAAAAATCAGCAAACACTGTGGAACCAAATAAATAAGAAATTAATGTTTTAAAAAACTTCCAATATCACCTTAGATAAATGGCAGAAGTCAACAGTATTTTCAAAATCCAAAATATTTTTAAAACAGGCGCTTTTGCATGTCGTTTTAAAGGGGTCATCAGATGCGACATGCACTTTTACAAGTTGTTTGAACAGAAATGTGTGTTGGCAGTGTGTGTACACAACCACCCTATAATGATAATTGATCCACCCAGTGTTTTTTTCTTTTTTTTTTTTTTTTTAAA
Organism: Acrossocheilus fasciatus; assembly: GCA_036784905.1. Lineage (NCBI taxonomy): Eukaryota > Metazoa > Chordata > Actinopteri > Cypriniformes > Cyprinidae > Acrossocheilus > Acrossocheilus fasciatus. Next base: position 23,378,542 of record CM071955.1, on the reverse strand, counting down.
TCTTGTTAAATCATTTCCCCTTTCTCATATCCAGCCATTCTCAGATTCCTATCTGTGTGACATCACACAGACCCAGGCCCCTCCCACAACTGTTGATTGACACTGGTGTTTTACCTTAGACCTGCCCTGCTGTCATCAGTCCGCCATTGTTTCGACACATGAGCAGGAGTAGACAAGAATGGCTCCTAAGCAATTCTGCCCTACAAAGGCAAAAGACCTTAACTCGCTAGAGTGTGAAACTGAGAAAAATGACTTTAAAGTTTTTTTTTTTTATTATTATTTGTCCAGCCAAATTAATTATAGGTAGGACACTGGAAATTTGGCAATTAGTTGTTTTAGTAATGAAAATGATCTACATTAAAAACTTGTGAGCTCAAACTTGATTTTTACCCCTATTTTGAAGTTACTGTACTCTGCCTTTGCATTGTTTGCAAAAAGTGAGAAGTCACACCAAGGCAAAAGACAGTAACTTCCACATTATCAATATTTGGTTGCTGATCACCATTTACAAAATCATTACAGTAACACCTGCATAAAGTGTATTGATCATGGGCTATCTCATATATGCTATTGCATATAGAAATGTGACTGTATTAGGTAACACTATTTCGATAGTCCACTTTAGACATTTCTACTAACAGTAAGTAACTTTGCAACTACATGTCAGCAAGCAGTCATTAGAGTATTAGTAGACTGTCTGCTTAATATCTTCTAACATTTTATTTTGATGGGTCCACAACATACAACATAATGACTATGAGAAACTTTGGAAGTATATGTCAACTTGTTCTACTAACCCTAAACCTACCCTACTGAGAGTTAGTAGACATGTAGTTGCTAATTAACCCTCTGGGGTCTGAGGGTGTTTTGAGGGCCTGGAGAAGTTTTGACATGCCCTGACATTTGTGCTTTTTTCAGTTTCTTATAAATATATAAATGGCTAAAGTCTAATAACACTGTAAACAGCACAAACTGGGCTACAGTAATATGTTAGCAGCATTTATGTACATGATTGTGTTTATGAGAAAGAAACATTTATGTGTGGTTAGTGAAAAACTACAATTTTGAAGTCACTGAAATAAGGCCATAAAACACATACAGAACATTTGTTCACAAGACTTTTGAGAACTTTATCTTGTGTTTTTGCTTCAAAATATGAAAATCATCTTTTTTACTTGCTCACAGAAAACAATATATTGATTTAAATTTTCTAAGACAATTTTTGAGTAGAATGGGTCTATGCGAGAAGGCGTCAACCTTCACATTCACACCTGAGAAGACAAAGGCCCACATAATGAGCTGCATAATGAGCCATTCAGGCAGGTATGTGACTGAGAGGGAAGAGTTACAAGAAAGAATATGAGGACAAAATAAATGTATATATTTTTTGTTTGTAGTTTATTAAGAATATATTTAGCTATCACACAAAATAACTTGAGATTCACTTGCGAGTGCAGTTAAACAGTTTATTACAAAACAATCAAAGCTGACTTTTTAGCATCATTACTCCAGTCACATGATCCTTCAGAAATCATTCTAATATTCTGATTTGCTGCTCAAAAAAACATTTATAATAATAATTATCATTATTATTAATATTATTATCATTATGTTGAAAAGAGCTGAGGTTTTGCAGGGTTTTTTGATGAAAAGAAAGTTCAGAAGAACAGCATTGTTTGTAACATGATAAATGTCTTTATCATCACTTGTGTGCTAAATAAAAGTTTTAATTTCTATATATACTGACTCCAAGCTTTTGAACGGTATAGTGTATATTATTACACTTGGAGTAAGACTGGATTAATGATACTGAAAATGTAGCTTTGATCACAGGAATAAATTACATTTTAAAATATATTCAAATAGAAAGCAGTTATTTTAAATAGTAAAAAATATTTCATATATATATATATATATATATATATATATATAAACCCGATTCCAAAAAAGTTGGGACACTGTACAAATTGTGAATAAAATCAGAATGCAATGATGTGGAAGTTTCAAATTTCAATATTTTATTCAGAATACAACATATCAAATGTTTAAACTGAGAAAATCAATTTTCAGTTAAAGGAATTTCATTATTGAATTCAGAGATGTCATTGTCTAGCTCAGTTTAGTTTAAATAGTATCTGTGCAATCAAATCGGCGATAATCACTAGACAAATAAGTGTCCCCAACTGAGCAAGCCAGAGGCGATAGCGGCAAGGAACCAAAACTCCCTCTGTGACAGAAAGGAGAAAAAGAAAAAAAAAACCTTAGGAGAAACCAGGCTCAAGTCGGGGGGCCAGTTCTCCTCTGACCAGACGAACCAGGAGTTCAAAAGTTTATATTTCTATTTTAATTTTGTTGCCATTTCTAAAAATAGTAGTATTATGTAGTTAGGTATTTTATTATATTTTTAGTTATTTTGTTATATTTTTTTAGTTTTATTGTATTTTAATCGTGGTTTTCGCTGGGGATATGTCTCTGGGGGTCATCTGGGTGTCCTGGTCTCCGCTGACGATCAGGGCTGTAGACATCATCTCTTGGTGCTGATCCACCATATGATCGGATATGGACTGAGAAACAGAATAGGAAAGAAACAGACAAATATTAGCGTAGATGCCATTCTACTTACGATGTAACGAGTACACCGTGTGTTGTGGGGAGTGTTCCCAGATCCGGTTGATCTAATTAATGCAGCCTAGCAATCCTTTAACGGATTTGAATAATAGAAGCGTATTAGTGTGTTATGTTTAAGCCAGGCTAAAGAGATGGGTCTTTAATCTAGATTTAAACTGACAGAGTGCGTCTGCCTCCCGAACAGTGTTAGGTAGATTGTTCCAGAGTTTGGGTGCTAAATAGGAAAAGGATCTGCCGCCCGCAGTCGATTTTGATATTCTAGGTATTATCAAACAGCCAGAGTTTTGAGAACGCAGTGGACGTGGAGGACTATAATGCAATAAGAGCTCACTCAAATACTGAGGAGCTAAACCAATCAGGGCTTTATAAGTAATTAGCAAGATTTTAAAATCTATCCGATGTTTGATAGGAAGCCAGTGCAGTGTTGACAGAACCGGGCTAATATGATCATATTTCCTGGTTCTAGTAAGGACTCTAGCTGCTGCATTTTGGACCAACTGTAGTTTGTTGATCAAGCGTGCAGAACAACCACCCAATAAAGCATTACAATAGTCTAACCTTGAGGTCATAAACGCATGAACTAACATTTCTGCATTTGACGTTGAGAGCATAGGTCGCAATTTAGATATGCTTTTGAGATGAAAAAAAACACAGTTTTACAGATGCTAGAAACATGGCTTTCAAATGAAAGATTGCTATCAAACAGCACACCTAGGTTCCTAACTGATGAAGAAGAATTGACAGGGCAGCCATCAAGTGTTAGATAATGTTCTAGGTTATTACACGTGGGGTTTTTAGGTCCGATAATTAACACCTCTGTTTCTTCAGAATTTAACAGTAAAAAATTACTCATCATCCAGTTTTTTATATCGACTATGCATTCCGTTAGTTTCTCAATTTGGTGCGTTTCACCGGGCCGCGAAGAAATAGAGCTGAGTATCATCAGCATAACAGTGAAAGCTAACACCATGTCTCCTGATAATATCTCCCAAGGGTAACATGTAAAGCGTGAAAAGTAACGGCCCTAATACTGAGCCTTGAGGTACTCCATACTGCACTTGTGATCGATATGATACCTCTTCATTCACTGCTATGAACTGATGGCGGTCAGATAAGTACGATTTGAACCATGCTAAGGCGCTTCCACTAATGCCAACAAAGTTTTGTAGTCTATTCAAAAGAATGTTGTGGTCGATAGTGTCGAACACAGCGCTAAGATCCAGTAGAACTAATAAAGAGATACAGCCACGATCAGATGATAGAAGCAGGTCATTTGTAACTCTAATGAGAGCAGTCTCAGTACTATGATACGATCTAAATCCTGACTGGAATTCCTCACAGATATCATTTTTCTCTAGGAAGGAATATAATTGTGAGGATACTACCTTTTCTAGTATCTTTGACAGAAAAGGGAGATTTGAGATCGGTCTGTAATTAACAAGATCTTTGGGGTCAAGTTGTGTTTTTTTTTAATGAGAGGCTTAATAACAGCCAATTTGAAGGTTTTGGGGACATATCCTAATGACAATGATGAATTAATAATAGCCAAAAGAGGATCTATGACTTCTGGAAGCAGCTCTTGTAGTAGTTTAGATGGAATCGGGTCTAACATACATGTTGTTGGTTTAGATGATTTAACAAGTTTATACAGTTCTTCCTCTCCTACAGTAGAGAATGAATGGAATTGTTCCTCAGTGGATCTATAGTGCGCTATCTGATGCGATACTGTAGCTGACGGCTGCAAGGAGACAATTTTATCTCTGATAGTATCGATCTTGGAAGTGAAGTAGTTCATATAGTCATTACTGCTATGCTCTTGGGAAATGCCAACACCTGTTGATGCTATATTTTTCGTTAATTTAGTCACTGTATTGAATAAATACAGAGGGTTATGTTTGTTTTCTTCTAGAAGAGACGAAAAGTAATCAGATCTAGCAGTTTTTAATGGTTTTCTGTAAGATAGGGTACTTTCCCGCCAAGCTAAACGAAATACCTCTAATTTAGTTTTCCTCCAGCTGTGCTCCATTTTCCGGGCTGCTCTCTTTAGGGCACAAGTGTGCTCATTATACCACGGTGTTGGACTCTTATCCTTAATCTTCCTTAAGCGTAAAGGAGCAACCGCATCTAAAGTGCTAGAAAAGAGAGAGTCCATAGTTCCTGTTACATCATCAAGTTGTTCTGAGCTATTGGATATGCTGAGGAACTGAGATAAGTCAGGAAGATTATTTATAAACCAGTCTTTTGTGGTAGAGGTAATGGTTCTACCATATTTGTAACAAGGAGTTGGCTTTACAGCTTTAGCTATATGGAATAAACAGGAGACTAGATAATGATCTGAGATATCATCACTCTGCTGCAAAATTTCAATGCCACTGACATCAATTCCATGTGACAGTATTAAATCTAGAGTATGATTTCGACAATGAGTAGGTCCTGACACATGTTGTTTAACACCAATAGAGTTCAGAATGTCTATAAATGCTGATCCCAACGAATCTTTTTCATTATCAACATGGATATTAAAATCACCAACGATTAGGAATTTATCTGCAGTCAGCACTAACTCCGATAGAAGATCAGAAAATTCTTTAATAAAGTCTGTATGGTGCCCTGGTGGCCTGTATACAGTAGCCAGTACAAACATCACAGGGGATTTATCATTAATACTTGTTTCTTTGGATAACATTATATGAAGCACCATTACTTCGAATGAATTATATTTGAAACTCGACCTCTGAGAGATACTGAAAATATTGCTATAAATTGTAGCAACACCTCCCCCTTTACCTTTTGGACGCGGTTCATGTTTGTAACAGTAATCTTGTGGTGTAGACTCGTTTAAAGTAATGTAATCATCTTGTTTTAGCCAGGTTTCTGTCAGACAAAGCACATCTAGTTTATGGTCAGTGAACATATTTACAAAAAGTGCTTTTGAAGAAAGGGATCTAATATTCAATAAGCCAAGCTTTATCATGTGTTTATCTGTATTATATCGTTTTTTTATTTGTCGAACATCAATTAAATTGTTACTATTACTTTGGTTTGGATGTTTTCTGTATTTTCTAGTTTGGGGAACAGACACAGTCTATATAGTGTGATATCTAGGTGAAAAAGTTTCTATGTGCTGAGAGTTATCTGACTTCTGTGACGTGAGGCGGCTAGCAGACCATCGGTTTAGCCAGTCTGTCTGCTTCCTGACCTAGGCTCCAGTTAGTTAAGTACAAACTCTAAGACTATGTGCCATATTTCTAGAGAGAAGAGCGGCACCACCCCAGGAGGGATGAGCACCATCTCTTTTCAACAGGTCAGCTCTGCCCCAAAAATTCTTCCAATTGTCTATGAAGCCTATGTTATTTTGTGGGCACCATTTAGACATCCAGCCATTGAGTGACGACAGTCTGCTATGAATCTCATCACCACGGCAAGCAGGGAGCGGACCAGAGCATACAGTGTCTGACATTGTACTTGCAAGTTCACACACCTCTTTAACATTATTTTTAGTGATCTCCGACTGGCAAAGTCGAACATCATTAGCGACGACGTGGATAACAATCTTACTGAATTGACGTTTAGCATTAGTCAGCACTTTTAAATTTGCCAAGGTGTCAGGCGCTCTGGCTCCTGGTAAACAATGGACTATGGTGGCTGGGGTCTCTATTTTCACGTTCCGTACAATAGAATCGCCAATAACTAGAGCACTTTCATCAGGTTTCTCAGTAGGTGCGTCACTGAGTTTGGATGCGTGTCTCTAGTTCCAAAACCTTCTCAGTCAACCTAACTATTTCCCTGCATTTACCACATATGAATCCTTCGCTGCTGACAGAGCCAGATAAACTATACATGTGACAAACAGTGCAAACAACAATAGTAGGAGAAGAAGCCATTACTCACCGTGATTGATGAATGATACCAACTTAACTTACCACTGTTGTTTGATGAGCTTGTGAAAAACGGAGCGAGGGGGAAAAAAAAATAAAAATAAAAAATAAATAAATAAAAATAATAGGCGCCAATAGAAATGCAAATTCTAGTCCATTTTAAATGAGCCTTGGCCCAGAGAAAACGCCTGTGCTTCTGGATCATGTTTAGATATGGCTTTTTTTTTTCTTTTTTTTTTGACCTATAGAGTTTTAGCCGGCAATGCCGAATGGCACGGTGGATTGTGTTCACCAACAATATTTTCTGGAAGTATTCCTGAGCCCATGTTGTGATTTCCATTACAGCAGCATTCCTGTATGTGATCCAGTGCTATCTAAGGGCCTGAAGATCACGGGCATCCAGTATGGTTTTCTGGCCTTGACCCTTACACACAGAGATTGTTCCAGATTCTCTGAATCTTTGGATGATATTATTCACTGTAGATGATAATAACTTCAAACTCTTTGCTATTTTTCTCTGAGAAACTCCTTTCTGATATTGCGCCACTATTTTTCGCCGTAGCATTGGGGAAATTGGTGATCCTCTTCCCATCTTGACTTCTGAGAGACACTGCCACTCTGAGAAGCTCTTTTTATACCCAATCCTGTTGGCAATTGACCTAATAAGTTGCAAATTGGTCCTCCAGCTGTTCCTTATATGTACATTTAACTTTTCTGGCCTCTTATTGCGACCTGTCCCAACTTTTTTGGAATGTGTAGCTCTCATGAAATTCAAAATGAGCCAATATTTGGCATGACATTTCAAAATGTCTCCCTTTCAACATTTGATATGTTATCTATATTCTATTGTGAATAAAATATAAGTTTATGAGATTTGTAAATTATTGCATTCCTTTTTTATTCACAATTTGTACAGTGTCCCAACTTTTTTGGAATCGGGTTTGTGTATATATATATATATATATATATATATATACACATACATACATACACACACACAGGTGCTGGTCATATAATTAGAATATGATCAAAAAGTTGATTTATTTCACTAATTCCATTCAAAAAGGGAAACTTGTATATTATATTCATTCATTACACACAGACTGATATATTTCAAATGTTTATTTCTTTTAATTCTGATGATTAGAGCTTACAGCTCATGAAAGTCAAAAATCAGTATCTCAAAATAATAGAATATTACTTAAGACCAATACAAAGAAAGGATTTTTAGAAATATTGGCCAACTGAAAAGTATGAAAATGAAAAGCATGAGCATGTACAACACTCAATACTTAGTTGGGGCTCCTTTTGCCTGAATTACTGCAGCAATGCGGCGTGGCATGGAGTCGATCAGTCTGTGGCACTGCTCAGGTGTTATGAGAGCCCAGGTTGCTCTGATAGTGGCCTTCAGCTCATCTGCATTATTGGGTCTGGTGTCTCTCATCTTCCTCTTGACAATACCCCACAGATTCTCTATGGGGTTCAGGTCAGGCGAGTTTGCTGGCCAATCAAGCACAGTAACACTATGGTCATTGAACCAGCTTTTGGTACCTTTGGCAGTGTGGGCAGGTGCCAAGTCCTGCTGGAAAATGAAATCAGCATCTCCATAAAGCTTGTCAACAGAAGGAAGCATGAAGTGCTCTAAAATTTCCTGGTAGATGGCTGCGTTGACTGTGGACTTCAGAAAACACAGTGGACCAACACCAGCAGATGACATGGCAGCCCAAATCATCACAGACTGTGGAAACTTCACACTGGACTTCAAGCAACATGGATTCTGTGCCTCTCCACTCTTCCTTCAGACTCTGGGACCTTGATTTCTAAATGAAATGTAAAATTTACTTTCATCTGAAAAGAGGACTTTGGACAACTGAGCAACAGTCAGTTCTTTTTCTCCACAGCCCAGTTAAGATGCTTCTGACGTTGTCTCTGGTTCAGAAGTGGCTTGATAGCCCTTTTCCTGAAGACGTCTGAGCATGGTGGCTCTTGATGCACTGACTCCAGCTTCAGTTCTCTCCTTGTGAAGCTCTCCCAAGTGTTTGAATCGGCTTTGCTTGACTGTATTCTCAAGCTTGCGGTCATCCCTGTTGCTTGTGCACCTTTTCCTACCCAAATTCTTCCTTTCAGTCAACTTTGCATTTAATATGCTTTGATACAGCACTCTGTAAACAGCCACACCTTTCAGTAATGACCCTCTGTGACTTACCCTCTTTGTGGAGGGCGTCAATGTTCGTCTTCTGGATCATTGCCAAGTCAGCAGTCTTCCCCATTATTGTGGTTTCAAACAACAAGGGATAGCCAGAATTTATACTGTAGGGATGGTCATTTATTCAAACTCAAATGTAAATATTCTAATATTCTGAGATACTGATTTTTGATTTTCATGAGCTGTAAGCTCTAATCATCAAAATTAAAAGAAATAAACATTTGAAATATATCAGTCTGTGTGTAATGAATGAATATAATATACAAGTTTCACTTTTTGAATGGAATTAGTGAAATAAATCAACTTTTTGATGATATTCTAATTATATGACCAGCACCTGTATATATATATATATATATATATATATATATATATATATATATACTGTATATATAATATCCAACAAGTGAAACAAGTAAATCATACCTGATATTTACGTGTTTATAGAGATTATAATTATAATTATAGAGATTGCAAATAAAAAACAAAAGAGGAAAACGTCTGTGGAAAGGATAAGGCAAGAAGTAGGACCTGTGTAAATATCAGATCAGCTTTCCAGCGCTGGAGAGAAGTCAAGGAGCGGAAGGCCTGCGATCGGAAAGCCGAGGTTGCTTTGTTTCTTCTAAATAGGTGAGTAACACTGTGCCTACACCAGACGCGCCGCAACAGCTAAAGTCTGCCTACACTGGACACGATAAAGCGACTGTTGAAAATCATTTGAAATGTGTGTCAGCACATCATAAATAGAACTACGGCAGCAGTTCTCTGTCAGGGATTTGTCGTGCCGTGCAGCATCACTGCATTATAGATAGCATCACTGATTATTATGACTAATATAGTATTTTATCGTGCCGCTCGCATCTGGTGTAGACACGGTGTAACATTGGTTTTGCTTTGTTTCACAGAACTAATCGTTGCCTGGGTTGCGTACGTATGTGTGGGGTGGAGCGATCAAAATAGGGGCGAGACCCTTTGGGGTAGGGGCGTGTTTGTTGTGGTGATTTCAAATATCAACATTGGCTACCAGAAATCACTTACCCCACCTTTAATTGACCCTTTTCTGGGAGTTTGATTGACAGGTGATCTCACCAATCATAACGCCGGATCCACGATTTTGTCCAACAAACAAACCAGATAGGAGAGTATTGACGTCTTTTTGTGGTTGAAATAAAATTCCTTCTAATGTTCATTCATGTTTATTTCATGCTATCTGAATCCAGAATGTCAGTGTTTTTCTCCCACCATCCCTGTAAAAATCCCCGGCCGAATTAACAAGGTCATGTGGTAATTTAATTGCTTAATTAACTGCTCCACCACAACAATTGAGTGCTGTTAAGAACAAAAAGACCAGAAAGCATGTAAACATTTGAAATGGGTCATTATTATGGCAGTAACAGGTATACAATACAACTTTAAAATGTATAGGCCTACAATTACATACATAAAAATGTAAACCAAGCAGCTTTGTTTACCTCACGTAAATAAGAGGTTGCATTAACTTATTTCTGGTAATCTCCACATTTTTAATGACACCAATCATTTTGAAAGATAAAATTTAAGAAAGCCATTTCAACTATTTTCCTATTTTTAAACCAGAGATTTAAATAAATAATGAATAGTATATTACTACATGCATATGACATTTTATTTACAGTATAGCAGACAACAATGCGACTGGCCATGTCAGCAGTGCACTCCTACTGTGAATAAAGCATCAAATCCAAGAGTAAATACATTTTTACATATGTTCACATGAGAAACAATTACCATCTGATAGGTCTTCTGAGTTGAGTTGGTGATGCATAAAGTTGATTGCAAAAGATCCCAGTGTCAATCTACATTATGTACAACCACTTAATGTTCTCATAGTCTATTGCAGTTGCACTTGTAATGTAAAAAATAGCCAAAATGGTTAGATTTTTTTTCTTATCCGTGCTGTTAATGTTATTTCATTCAATGTCTATTGTACAGATTGTTTGTGTAAGAACAAAATAAAAGAAATGTTGATTGAAAATAATCAGTTTACAGGTCCAATATTAAAATCAGGGCTCTGAACCGGTTCAAGGAACGAAAACGAAAACCGGAAATGAACAAAATTTTGACTGGAACAGAACCGGAACCGGAAACAGAAACAAAATCAAATTTTATAGTTCCGAACAGAATGAAAAATTTGAAATGGCCATTAACTGGTTAATAACGTTATTTTAACGTTCCATATAATATTTGAAATTTGCTGTCAATCAATCAGGAATTCAAGTAGTACGGCCTATGCAAATGTGACGCTGATGCATCCAGCAAGTGAAATACCCGCGCGCTCAGCTGTGAACTCATCATAGTCGCAATGGCAATGCACCGGCGTAGTTTATCTGAGGATAGTTTAAGATGGATTCAACAGATCTGCACCTGCAGCGCTTCTGTGAACGGAGAAAACAGAATAAAACTATAGGCTTACATTAAAAGGAATATATTTATATACCTATACACTAAATACTTCACTTATATCACTGACAGAGTAACGAAACGAAAGGAAAAAAAATGCTGAGTTAGGCCTACGGTTCATCGTGACGCGTTCCAAAGTTCTCGGAAAGGAAAACAAGATGGCAGAAATTAGTTTTCTTTATTTTGCAAAAGCTTTACAGTTTTATTTGTTTTGTAAAAGCTTTACAGTTTTGAATGATATCTTGCATCTGTATAACCAACCATCGTTGGTATATTGTGGTGGCGCCTGACGCGCACAAAGATGCAACATATTTTTGCGACATTGCAGCTAGTTCATTATCAAAATAGGTAACACTTTAGAATACTGTTCCGTCGTTAATGAATAACTACACATGAACAAATGGCTAATGCACTATTAACATTGTAGTAACTACTATTAACTAACAAGAAACTCTGATTAACGATTTATTAAGTAATAGCGTTAAGTTGAATCTGGTAGTTCACTATTAGCTAACCAATAACTACTATTTTTTTCATATATCCTGAGAACTCCTAAGAACTACTTTATTGAGGTTCATAATTAATGTGAATTATGCATAATGAATAATTAATTCTAAAATGAAGATCATGGTAACCTACTAGTAATGATTTAAGTGTTACCAAATCCTTCTAAATGAACTACTAATTACTTGGATCAGTATTCTAAAGTGAAAATCATCATAACTTCCTACTTTAGAATACTAATCCAATTTTTTTTTTTTTTTCGTTTTACGTCGATTAAAGTACAAAGCCTATAATAAATAACATTTTAGCATCTAGATAAGTCGTGAATATGGAGACATTTGGATTTGTGCCGAATGAGGGAGTTAAGCATCAGTTTCACCTTTAATTTGTTTTGGGATTTGTTTTTTATAGCCTATAGGCTATATATCCTTAAATTTAGAGGATTTGTTGTGGAGAGAAACTAATGTGTTTATAATGTTTGTAAACATTTTGATTGACCGACATTTTAGCCTACATCATTTCTGAATGTAATAGCAAAGTCTCTTTAAAACAAGTCATGTCACTCGGCAGCCATCTTTGAAACACTTCTCGGGCATGCAAGTGCAGCTCCTATCTCTTTGAATGGGGAAACATTAAATTCTCCAAAACTGTTCACTAAGCTTACGATTAAATTTAATATTTGAAATCACCAAAGAAATCTGATAACAACTGTGTCATAAATGTTGTTTATTTTGCTCAAATAGCATTATAAAAAGCTTATTTTTCAGGCTAAATCAGCCAGTGTGCATGCGCAGTCCTAAGCGCATGTCTCAGAATGCTGACTGTTTCTATAGCAACCGAGACTTCTAACGGCAGCAATCCCTAATCGGTAAAGTCGATTAGGGATTGCTGCCGTTAGAAGTCTCGGTTGCTATAGAAACAGCAATCCTGCGATTGAGTGGCCATATTGAGCGTTGTATTTTTCCCCATACAAAACTACAGGAGTGACACAACTTGGGTATTCTATATTCTTTGGTAATAGCCTAATAAAATGTGACGTGACTTTCCTCGAAACGCAATTTTATACAAGTAGCTTTTTTTTTCTTTTTCTTTTTAACAATGCAGCAAACATTTTTAAATATCTTAAAAAAAAAAATACTTTAATGTCTGTAACGCATTAATAGATTTTTTTCTTTTGTTTAGTAGCATTTAGTCAAATCTAGAAAAGATGATGCTGGCTGTGACTAAGCAGCGGGTTATACCATCCTGTTTTTTTCTTTCCTTTTCTTTTTGTGTAAAGGAAACACTGTAATTTATTATTATTATTATTATTATTATTATTAGGCTATTATTATTCTTATTATTATTATTATCATTATTATTATTATTATTATCATTATTATTATTATTATTATTATTATTATAAATAGGCAAAGACAATTTAAAAAAAAATAACGTTATTAACCATTATTTTTTCTACTCAAACCGGTTTCGGAACGGTAATAAAACAGAGGAACACAGGAACAGAAATGTTAAAATATCGATTCTGCTCGGAGTGAACTGACTTTTTTTTTTTTCCATTTTCAAGCCCTGATTACAATAAAATAATCAAATATAATTATGACTTCTTTCCTTTTTATACAATTACAAACAAATCCAGAGAATTAAATGCATGTATAAGACACAGGAACATTTCACAACAAAAAGGTATAGCAGGTGTATCATTAAAGTGCTGTAGTTTGAATGTGCTCCCTTTAAACCAGGCCATAGGTTGCCTTGCCAGATATCTTCTCAAAGTAAGTTTCTCAAAGTCTCCAGATGTGTTTGCAATGTCTTCCTGCATTTGAAATGCATAAAGAATCTGGTTTCAATTTACACTGATAGTCATAAAAAAATAAGTTTTAAAAAAAAATTAAAACAAATGTATTTTACCTGAAGGGTTTAGTTTTGGATACTGAATCATAAATCTCCTCATTTTCATATATTTCCTGGATCACTTTATTTTGTGGAGCAAACTTGCATACCAGGGACATTACATTACTGACCAGCTCACTGCACAGCATCTGAAATGTAGCAATGTAAACAAACATAATTACTAGTAAAATCATAAGATCAAAGATAAAAATCACATTATCAACTTCCTCAAATCTGACAATTTCTTAAATGACACGTAATACATCCTTAAACCCTGCCATTCCTAGAGAGTACTCTGTTTGGCCTTAGCTACAACTACAGTGATTGAAGGCAGATTAGAGTAGACGTTTGAGGGACAGCCAATGAAGTCCATAGGCTGGCATTATGCAAACAAACAGGTAATTGCTAACAGGAAGTGAGACTGGAGTTTCTGACACTCATTTCAGCACAGCTGTTCAGAATAAATTCTTACTCTTAGGAGACAAAACTTTATTTGTCATGAAATTTGATCTTTAAACCTTTGCAGACCTTTTACATTTACAAACAGCTATTTTACAATGCATGAAAAGTAATATTTTTGGGGGGGAAAAATATGGGCACTTCAAATATCAACAAGATTCTCTAAATCTAGAGGAACTTACAAAGAAAGTCCAAAGATTCCCTTACTCCAAGTATGGACCAGTGATGGCTTCTGCTTTTTCAAGAATGTTATTCTGCAAAGAGAAGAAAAACTACATGAAACAGTCACAGTCAATGACAGATTTGTTGTCATTATAAGCATGTGAAAATGTAAATTTAAAAAAAAAATGTAGTTGAATCTACAGTGCATTTGTGAGTTCTCCAGGACTATAGACAGAAACCATTATGAATAATATACAGAAAACAGATACCTTATCTGTGTCTAGTTACCAGTGCATATTGAATAAGATAACAAATATACAGTACATTTTAGTTTTTGGTAAACCATCTGCACTTCATTACAATAGAACTAACATACTGGTCTCTATACATCTAAGAAATACTACTAGAAAACATAAAATATAACATGGAAGTCAATAAAGTTGTACAAATATGAATTGTAATAGAAACCAATTATTTTTATTTTACCTCATCAGGAAGCTGCTGATACAAAGGGATATGGCCCAGATTTATTTTTTTCCCAATTCTGGTATTACTGTCCTGAAATATATATTTTTAAATAAAAACAAATGTATGGGTACAGAGCATTATTATTATTATTTGCTGGCAAGTTATATTCAACAAATCCGTTATAATCATTTTTTTCTTAGACTACTATATTTTAAGCTACATACAGTTTAAACCAGGAGTGCCCAGTCCTGTTCCTGGAGATCTACCTTCCTGCAGAGTTCAGCTCCAATCCTGATCAAACACACCAGTCTGTAAAGTGCACTTGAAGACCTTAATTAGCTGGTTCTTGTTTGTTTGATTTAAGCCTAAAACACACTGCATGATTTTCGGCTGTCCCAGATGAAATACCGCCTTCGTGAAGCAATCGCAGTGATTTCTGTTTGGCCACGATTGTTTCAAGATGCCAATCTTTCATCTGGAACAGACAAATTGGGCAGTGTGTTTAGGGCATAAGGCTGAAGCTGAACTTTGCAGGAAGGTAGATCTCTAGGAACAGGATTAGTTTAAACCAAGGGTTCTAAAATTGTTCCTAGAGTCTCTCAAGATAATCTAAGGAAAACAAGGAATAAGGAAAAGGAAAAAGGAAAACTTTCATGAAATGCTGCCGACTGTGGAGGCTCCAGGAAAAAATAAAATAAAATAAAATGCTTGAGGTGGTTTTTGGCTTGTGTGATTAAGAGTAAATGCAAATAATGTGAGATGGAAATGCAATTGCCGTATAAATTCCTCTATTTTTCCTCTATCAAAAAAGTCATGTAACTTTGTGAGACAGGTTGCATAACCTGACTAACCAGCGACCGATCTTATTGCACAGCATCTGAAATGTAGTTAAGGTCATTCTTAAATGTCCAAGCAAAGTATAGTCATACAGAAATACTTTGTTACTTTTAGCATACTATGTGCTGCTCTCATCAGTGATATGAACCTATTGAGTACTCCTGCCCTGAGAGCAGCGCATAGTTCAGTAAAGATTACAGTAATATGAATATTGAGTACTCCTGCCCTGAGAGCAGGTACGCGCAGAGAGTTCCTCAGGGGCAGGGGCTCAAATGTAAAAAAGGGGCAATATGACGGAAAAAAAAAATATATATATAGGTCAAAAGATCGGATACATTACTATTTTATATTCTTGCAAGAAGTCACTTATTGTCAGACTGTGTCTCCGTGTCTTGTTTTCCCCTTCTCTTGTGTACTTATTTGGATTTCCTGTCCGTGTCCTAGTTTGTCTTCATTAGTTAATTCGTCTCCAGTCCTGTGTAATTAATTATCTTGTTTCCCCAAGTGTACTTAAGTCCTGTGTTCCCTCAAGTCTTTGTGCTGTCTTATATGTCTATCGTACATGTCAAGAGTTGTAATGTTCAAGGTTATAGTCAAATAAATCACTTATAGTCAACAGGCCTGCATTTATTTGATCAAAATTTTACGTATTTACTTAATGCATTTTATGCAATGCTGATTTATTAGCAATGTTGAAAACCTGTGATACTTTTTTCAGGATTCTTTGATGAATAAAAAGTTAAATAAGAACAGCATTTATTTAAAATATAACTTTTGTAACAATATAGCCTACACTACCTTTCAAAAGCTTGAGGTCAGTGTTTTTTTTGTTTGTTTGTTTTTTTAAAGAAATTAGTTTTTACTCAGCAAGGATTTGTTAAATTGATAGAAACAGTGATAAAGATTGACATTGTTAGAAAACAAAATCTCTATTTTGAATAAATGCTGTTCTTTTAAACTTTTTATTCATCAAAGAATCCTGAAAAAAGTATCACTTTTAGCATACATTTTGTAATTTGTATGTAATTTGATTTATTAAATGAGACAAACCGCAGATCCAGATTGCTCCACAAATAAGCTCGTCTGTCCCATGTAATTTTCAACCGATTTATGAATAAGAATGGAAAATAACCACTCCACTTCACGTATTGTCCAATGAAATTTGAACTCCTTGTGCCACTCACTGAAAGAACCATGGCTCGAGAGCCTCGGTTTCCGAACAGACTGGAATATCAGTCGAGCAAAATGCATGAAACCCAGAGCAACGCCTCAGATTGACAGATGTCTAAAAGTAAACAGGAATTTTCCGACTTTTGAGCGATTAGTTACTGTTTTGTACAAATTGTCATGTTAATTAGAATTCAAATTCATTTTGTTTTATTTAACAAAATATCATTGCTATTTGTCTGAGAGGGTCACTTTTGAATAATTTTGAAAAAGGACAGGGGTTCGAACCCCCAAAGCCCCCCCATCGTGCCTGCCTGAGAGCAGTGCATAGTTCAGTACAAATAACAGTAATATGAATATTGAATACTCCTGCCCCGAGAGCAGCACATAGTTCAGTAAAAAATAATATGAATATTGAGTACTCCTGCCCTGAGAGCAGCACATAGTACACTAAAAATAACAGAAATATGAATATTGAGTAATGTTACTCCTGGCATAGTTCAATAAAAATAACAGTTATATGAATATTGAGTACTTCTGCCCTGAGAGCAGCGCATGGTTCAGTAAAAAATAACAGTAATATGAATATTGAGTACTCCTGCCCCGAGAGCAGGGCATAGTTCAGTAAAAATAACAGTAATATGAATATTGAGTACTCCTGCCCCGAGAGCAGTAATAATGCTAATGCTAACGTTAACTGACTGATGAAATTTCACGGAGATTTGAAGGAGTTATGTTGTCGCTCATACTGGTTTCACAGACAGCATGGTAGAATTGGAAAAGCATGTTTTACTCCAGTTACCTCAGCAGCTTTGGTGCGATCAACTGATGAAACAGTCTAATGAAAATGCATACTATATGATATATTTAGTCAATGATTATTTGTTCTGTGCATCTTTGTTCACTATGTCTCACTAAATGTTAGAGATGGTTATTTTGTCATTAAAATACATGGTAAATTCACTTACCTTGTTATGAATGCCTCCCACGAAGTGTCAGTAACTTATCTGTCTGAAGTATTCCCTCCTCCACACACACAAGTTCAAATATCCTGACCCCACCTCTGCTTCAATTTCCTTGATTGAATCTGTGAACCAATCTTTTTCCTTTCTGCCCTCAGAACATGTTTGAGTAAGTAAAACCCGTGCTCGTGGTGGGCAAGTGACATAACTGGTGTTGCGGCTTCACACCGGTAAAACCGTCAACATTGTCTATCTGTTACGGGCGTGTGGTTGTGGTTTAATATAAATGAAGGTAAATGAAAGACGGGAGAACGAAATTGCATCAACTCACTTTTTCCCATTTATTAACTTAAGAACGGACAAATTCACTGGGAGAACTGAGGACATTTATATGAACAGGAACAAAATAACAAACAACGTAAAGAAACTCAGGTGGGGACAATGAAACGATAATTAACTAACAAGGAACAGAACTAAACCAAATAAGGACAGATGGGAACTCAGACAGGCAGACACGTGACACTATCACAGCAACCTTACTTTGAAGCAGCAGCAGTACATATGTCTTTGCAATAGATCTGCTTGTCAGGGCGGGTTTTGTCTTGTTTTTGTCTTGTATTGTACATTCTATGTCTCCTGCTTTGTGGGGGGTTATTTCATTTGTTATTTTCATTATGTTATATGTGCAGCAGCAGTATTTCTTACATGCTCACTGCAGCATGTTTTTGATGTATTGGCAGTAGCAGGGATAGGAATAATGGCGTTATAAATAAACAGCGTATGTACTAACGGCATTATTTTTTTCAGTAACGAGTAATCAAACGAATACTGTTTCCCCTGTTACAAGGCCATTACCGTTACTGACAATAAATTGCGCCGTTGCTATAATTTATTAGAATATTATTAGAATTTTATTTTTCAGTTTATTTGAATGGATGGGCAGTGTAGCTGTATTTGACGTACCGTAAACTCTAGTGTGAAGGTGCACGACTCGCCGTCGCTTTGTCTCACACACGCGAAGAAAGATGCAGAGCAAGAGAGTCTTTCAGAACATGCAGAATTGATGCGCTACATGTAAACAATATTCTTTGTTGTATTTTCCTGTCAAAATAACGGAGTTCCTTTGGAATTCTTCAGCTTTTAAGAACTGCCGGGTTCTCTTGTAGTGGGCAGAACTAATCCGCATATTCATATATTATCGTCCCTGTTTTGATTTCAGCAAATCAATTCAAGCAAACGCAGACAACGTTATTAATATTCATGAACCCAGCAGCTCATTAATCCTTAGTGTGTTATAGTTATTAGCAGTAGAATTCGTAGTAGTTTTGTTATCTTATCAATTTTTTTGCCCTTTTATTATAGAAACACTAAATGACAAACAATATCTTAAGCACTACGGCCAGCCCTAAGTTCAGTCAACATGACAAATATGCATGCATACTTAGTTATTCTAATTACTAATGTCATCATATAATTGTCACGTTTCATGGATTCGGTATCTCATTCTTGCTTGTGGTGTGTGTGTGTTTAAATGGTGGGTGTGTCTTAGATACGAGCTGATTGGAGTCAGGTTCGGCTCGTATCTCTCTGGCTATTTATGGCACGCTAACCTGTCTTGTCTTCGTCAGTTCCTCTGTGTTTGTCCCTGGGTTCGGCTGACGCGTGTTCCTGGATCCGCACGCTGTTTGACCAGTTCCACTCTCGTTCTCCGGCTGATGATCTTCGTCCGGCTTGGCTGCCCATTTAGATCCCTGCGCTACCCACCAGCGAACCTCTTGTGAACTATTTACTTGTCTTTGACTTCAGTTAATAAACTGTTATTTACCGCACCTGAATCCTCTTGTCTCATTCGCCGTGACAGTAGGAAATGACCATGCAGGATTCAGCGGAAGCAAAAGATCTTCAACACTTCCTGGGTAACACTACTTCTCGTATGGACGTTCAGGAGGATCAGATCAGGATGACTGGACGGGCGGTCCAAGAGCTGGTAGCGCAGGTGTCCGAGCTCTCCACGCAATTACAACAGCTGAGACTACCCGCTGCGCCACCCACGCCACCGATATCCTTGAGACCAGCGCCTGACTCTACACAGCTTGAACCATGTTTACCCACTCCTGAGAGGTATGATGGGGAACCCAACATGTGCAGAGCATTCTTGACCAAGTGTTTGATGTTCTTTTCCCTCCAACCATTTACGTTCTCCACGGAGACATCGAGGGTGGCGTTTGTTCTAACACTCCTGACTGGTAAAGCTGCACTATGGGGTACGGCGGTGTGGGAGAACCAACACCCGTGCTGCTCCTCGTTCCACCGCCTGTCTACCGAGATGAGGGCAGTGTTCGATCACGCCGTGACTGGGCGCGAGGCGGCCAGAAGACTCGCCGTTCTCCGCCAGGGTGAGCGGTCGGTTTCTGATTATTCCATCGAGTTCCGAACCCTGGCGGCGGAGTGTGGGTGGAACGAGGAGGCGCAGCGGGACATCTTTCTGCATGGGCTGGCTGATCGCATTCAAAGGGAGATTGGTCTGCTGGAGTTACCAGACGGGTTCGAGGATCTCGTAGTGTTAACGCTACGGGTGGATTCACGTTTTCACCAGCTGAATCCCCGTGCCCACAGTCAGCCGTTTGCGAGTTTTCCCGAGCTTTCTTTGGAGACCAGGAATGAGGTCAGCCATGCTACGGACATCGAGCCCATGCAGATTGGCAGAGCTCGGCTTTCCCGGGAGGAGAGAGATCGTCGCAGAAGACAGGGGTTATGCCTTTACTGCGGTGCCGCAGGACATTTTCTGATGGAGTGTCCAGTAAAAGATCGAGCCCGACAGCAGAACTGAGGTTACTGTCGGGTGGAGCTTCGTTGGATAAACCCTCAGCGAGTACTCTCCTCCCGGTGAGATTGCAATGGGCAGCCAGGGACTACGAGTGCAGCGCCCTCATCGACTCGGGATCTGAAGGTAACTTCATTGACTCGACTCTAGCCGAACACCTTCACATCCCCAGAATTCCTCTGGGTCGACAGATTTCTGTCAGGGCACTTTGTGGATTAGCGCTGCCCAGCATCACTTTCTCCACGCCCACACTGACTCTTGTCACCTCAGGCAATCACTCCGAACGTATCAAGTTTTATATCACTGACTCTCCTCTGGCCCCTATAGTGTTGGGTCATCCTTGGCTCACCCAACATGGCCCTACGATCAATTGGAGACAGAACTGTGTGACGGCGTGGAGTGAAGGATGTTATGCCTCGTGTCTTGTGTCTGCGTGTTCCCCTGTCTCTTGTGTTTCGTTGCAGGATGAGGTGGCGAACCTGTCTAACGTGCCCAGGGAGTACCACGACCTGAAGGAGGTGTTTAGTAAGTCCAGGGCTGCTTCTCTTCCTCCACACCGTCCCTACGACTGTGCCATAGAGTTAATCCCAGGTACTTCTCCGTCTAAGGGCAGGTTATATTCGCTTTCCGCCCCGGAAAGGGAGGCCATGGAGAAATATATTTCTGATTCTCTAGCAGCAGGGATCATTCGCCCTTCTTCTTCTCCAGCGGGGGCGGGGGGTTTTTTTGTCGCTAAGAAGGATGGTTCCTTGCGACCGTGCATTGATTATCGGGGGTTGAACAGCATCACGGTTAAGAATACCTATCCTTTACCGATGATGTCTTCAGCCTTCGAACGGTTGCAGGGAGCCTCCGTTTTTACCAAATTGGATTTACGCAATGCTTACCATTTGGTCTGCATTAGAGGGGGGGATGAGTGGAAGACCGCGTTTAATACCCCCAGGGGGCACTTTGAGTACCTGGTCATGCCGTTTGGGCTATCCAACTCCCCCACGGTTTTCCAAGCACTCGTCAATGACGTGTTGAGAGATATGGTCGATCAGTTTATATATGTCTACCTGGACGACATATTGATTTTTTTCTTCTTCTCTCCAGGAGCATGTTCAACACGTCAGACGAGTACTCCAGAGACTGCTAGAGAATGGGCTTTTTGTCAAGGCGGAGAAGTGCGCGTTTCATGCACAGTCGGTTCCTTTTCTGGGGTTCATCGTGTCGCCGGAGGGGGTTCGCATGGATCCTGACAAGGTTAAGGCTGTGGTAGATTGGCCAACCCCTGATTCCCGCAAGGCCCTGCAGAGGTTTCTTGAGTTTGCTAATTTTTACCGGCGTTTCATTCGCAATTTCAGCCTACTAGCCGCTCCTCTGACTGCCTTGACCTCCACCAAGATGACGTTCAGGTGGTCGAGTGCAGCCGACGCTGCATTCACCAAACTGAAAGGCCGCTTCGTTTCAGCTCCCATTCTCCAAGCCCCTGATCCCACACGTCAGTTCGTGGTGAAGGTCGATGCGTCAGAGGTGGGGGTAGGTGCGGTGTTATCCCAGCGTGCCGTCTCGGACGACAAGATGCACCCCTGCGCGTTTCTTTCTCATCGTTTATCCTCTGCCGAACAGAATTACGACATTGGTAACAGAGAGTTGCTGGCCGTCAAGGTAGCGTTGGAGGAATGGCGTCACTGGTTAGAAGGTTCGGGGGTTCCTTTTATTGTCTGGACCGACCATAAGAACCTTGAATATATTCAGTCCGCTAAACGTCTTAACTCCAGGCAGGCTCGTTGGGCACTATTTTTCGGACGTTTTGATTTTTCCATTTCCTATCGGCCGGGTTCTAAGAACATTAAACCCGACGCGCTGTCGCGCATTTTTGATCGATCAGACCGCCCGGTGTCTCCCGAGTGCATCGTACCTGAGAGATTGATTGTCTCTGCAGTCACTTGGGAGATCGAATCGAAGGTCCGCACGGCCTTAGAAGGGGTAACGCCTCCGCCTGAATGCCCGGCGAGTGGATTGTTTGTGCCGGAGAGGTTACGGTCAGACGTTATTCGGTGGGGTCATTGCTCCAACGTGGCTTGCCATCCAGGAATTGGTCGCACCATCTTTTTGGTTAAACAACGATTCTGGTGGCGCACCATGGCTCGCGATATCCGAGAGTTTGTTTTGGCCTGTTCAGTCTGTGCTCGAGGCAAAACTTCCAATCGACCACCAGAGGGGTTACTTCAGCCGCTGTCGGTTCCTTCGAGACCCTGGTCCCACATAGCGCTAGATTTCGTTACTGCCCTCCCGCGGCAATACGGTGGCTTTAACCGTAGTGGACCGGTTCTCGAAGGCGGCCCATTTCATCCCCTTGCCCAAATTTCCCTCAGCCAAGGAGACAGCGGCTACTGTCGTGAATCACGTCTTTCGCATTCATGGCCTCCCGATGGACGTGGTTTCCGACAGGGGTCCCCAGTTTGTATCCAAATTTTGGAGAGAGTTTTGTCATTAACTGGGGGCGACTGTGAGTTTGTCTTCGGGGTTTCAACCTCAGACCAACGGTCAGACTGAGCGAGCCAACCAGGATCTCGAGAGGGTGTTGCGATGTTTTGTCGCTCAGAATCCCACTTCCTGGTGTCAGCAGCTCTCGTGGGTTGAGTACGCACATAACTCGTTGCCAGTGTCGTCTACGGGCCTCTCGCCGTTTGAATGTAGTTTAGGCTACCAGCCACCTCTTTTTCCCAGTATGGAATCTGAAGTCACGGTCCCCTCTGCCCACGCCTTCGTCCAGAGGTGTCACCTACCCCGGTTCCTCCACCGCCGCGTCTCGTAGACGGGGAACCTACTTATTCGGTAAACCGTATCCTGGACTCGAGACGGAGGGGACGCGGATTCCAGTACTTGGTGGACTGGGAAGGTTACGGCCCAGAGGAGAGAAGTTGGGTACCAGCCAGGGACATATTGGATCACTCCCTTATTGATGATTACAATCAACAGGGTAGGTTGGCTGAGAGCGCCAAGAGGCGCTCCTAGGAGGAGGGGTACTGTCACGTTTCATGGATTCGGACGGTATCTCATTCTTGCTTGTGGTGTGTGTGTGTTTAAGTGGTGGGTGTGTCTTAGATACGAGCTGATTGGAGTCAGGTGCGGCTCGTATCTCTCTGGCTATTTATGGCACGCTAACCTGTCTTGTCTTCGTCAGTTCCTCTGTGTTTGTCCCTGGGTTCGGCTGACGCGTGTTCCTGGAGCCGCACGCTGTTTGACCAGTTCCACTCTCGTTCTCCGGCTGATGATCTTCGTCCGGCTTGGCTGCCCATTTAGATCCCTGCGCTACCCACCAGCGAACCTCTTGTGAACTATTTACTTAAATAAACTGTTATTTACCGCACCTGAATCCTCTTGTCTCATTCGCTGTGACAATAATGCTAAATTATAATATCATATTATAATGCTTGACTGACTGATGCTAAGTGTCAGTAGATAAATAGTGTAGATTAATGTACAAATTTTTATAATAATAATTTATTCTATTAAGTGTCCATTTCATTCATTTAACATATTTAATATTGGGGCATCCAAGTTATTTGACACATTTGAACCTTTTATTTTTAAAGTAACACAATAGTTACTTTCCCTGGTAATTAGTTACTTTTATAATGATGTAACTCAGTTACTATTTGTGAGAAGTAACTAGTAACTATAACTAATTACTAAAGTAATGTGCCCAACACTGGTAGAAAGTCTCGGTACTTGCTCTGCCACCGCAGCAGCAGCGTACCACATCTATTCCGCCAAGACCAAATACATTAACATTGTCATGTACATTACCATGCAAATCACTCCGAGCGTTGCCATGACAGAAATACAAAGTCCAATAGGTCTAACTCAATCTGACATAATGACATCATTATTACATGGCACAGCTGATTGGTTCTCTCCTGTATCTTTAGCCAATGAGCTCGCTTCTCAACATTCAAATATATGACTAGTGCTTGCTGTAGCAGTTGCAGCGTGCTTCAGAAAACCCTTCACCTTACTCAGATCCACCTGTGACGTCACATGGACAGACGGCTCGATTTGAGAAAGGGGTATAGATTTAACAAGATTACAAAAAAAACAACTGGGTGGATTTTTATCACTATAGGGTGGTTGTGTACACACACTGCCAACACGCATTTCAGTTCAAACAACTTGTAAAAGTGCATGTAGCATTATATGGCCCCTTTAAGAACAATTACAGAATAAAATAAAACATTTCATTACCATTTGAAATTTAGAAGGGTTCAATTTGAGCAGATGATTTTATCATCGCTGTCAGCACTTCCCCAATACATTCAGCATCTGGCTTTTTTTTTGTGATCTCAACCATATTCTCAAAATTATCGTTTTCAATATGACTTCAAAATCAATATTTTTTTAATCACTGGTATCTTATTCACCACATTCACCATCAAATGACAGTGAAATTTATATTTCATTGCGTACAGTAATTGCTCCCCAGTAAAGCCATTCAAACCAGTTCAATTTTGGCTGATTATATTCTTTTGTTTTATGCTTGCAGTAGACTAAAACATCACATCATCATTATGTATCAAACAGTGCCAGTATTCGAGGAATAAAGATACATTGCACATATTGAGTCATCAGATATGAAAATATAGTTGCCCAGGAAAAATATACTTACGCATTTACATACCCCAGCAACCCTATACACTTTTTACAAATAATGAATCAGAAAACAGGCATTCTTTTATTATTTTTTCTTGTTTTATTATTTATAATAAATAGATTGAGGAGTACTAAGAAATTTGATGTCTAATTTTAAAAAAAATTAAAAACGAAGAGGGTAGTGAATGATGTCCGAGGTAGCTAAAGCTGAAGGGTCAGTTCCAACCCTGTTCCAACACACCTGCCTGTAATTATCAAATAGCCCTGAACACCTTGATTAGCTGATTCAGGTGTGTTAGATTGGGGTTGGAGCTGAAGTCTGTAAGACGGTAGCTCTCTAGTAGCAGGGTTGGAGACCTCTGCTCTAGGAGAAAGCTAAACCTCAATTTTATGCAGTAATGACTCTTGATTCTCTGGGCCAGAGCTCATCTCAGATAGTCAAAAGTGTGTCAAGTCTTGTATCAAGCAAGATTAGACCAAAATTTTGCTTGCAAAATTCCCAAACAATTAAACATTGTAATTAAAAGGAAAATTGATGTCACACAGTGTTAAACATGCCTCTGTCCCAACTTTTTTGGAGAGTGTTGCAGCCATCAAAACTTCTTTCTATTTACAAAATAAAATTTGCTAGCCAGTAAAAACATTGTAATTTGTTTTTCTTTGTACTTTAGTCAATTAAAGAAAGGTAAAAAAAGAATGAACAATTAACATATTCTTGATTTTATGGCATTTCACACAACCCCAAATCCAGAAAAATTGGAATGGAATGTTATGTTGTTTTTTTTCCTCCAGGTGGCACTATTCTGACTCAATTCAATGGATTTTAAATAGTCACAAATAAACTATAATAATGTTAATTCTCACCCCTTATTATATTCTTACCCCACATTTGCCACCCCTTCTATAAAATGACAATATATTGCTATAAGTGGGCAAAGACAAAGAGAGAGTAGGCAACTCCTCTATCCCATCCACTAACTGTAAGTATATGTTTCAAATCAGTCTTGACCCTGCTAACAATGAAAAATGATGGCTCAAGTGATTTTGTTTCTTTATCAACATAAAGTAATAAAATGTGAAGGGCACTAGTCTATTGGGAGAGTTACATTGCAGATATAGACAATGTCAGGGCTGAATACAGATTAGGCCTTGTCCTTAGCTCCCTGGGGGGGCTAACACAGGACTGGCTGCCAAGTATATTACACTAACTTGCCATGGTATACTCCCTGGACTATTAACCCCTATGCACTTCTCTGGAACCCTGTACTCAGTGCATTCAGATGCATGGCCATGTTCAATCTTATCTCATCTCTCAGAGGTAAGATGATAAACTGCCTCTCCATTAGGGTGGAGAGGGACAGAGTGAAAGGTGGAGAGGTAGTAGGACTGTGCTAGTTTTGATAATGCCTCCCTGTGGTCATAATACTTTGTAAGGCATTGGTGCAGTTGAATTACTACGCTAAATTCAAACCCCTATTGAATTTGGGGTTTGATGCAGTCTTGAATTAATAAATTTAACCTGAAAATTTATATGTGTACAAGGGTCATTGACATATAAGGATTTTTAACAGGCCTATTTTAAAATAGAAAAAAATAATATCTATTATAATTTGTCAAACATTAAGAATGTTGTGTTGACATACATTCATGTTAAAACATTTAATTATTTTAGTGTCTAGATGAATTGACCATAGCCTAAAAAAATTATTAATAATTATCGTGTTTAGAAACGAAGTATTTGCATTTCTTTTGAGTTTTAGTAAATAATTGTCACGGTACAATAATGAAGCACCGTGGAAAAAAACAAGGTCTGGGTCCAAATGCAGGTGAAACTAGATTTAATAAACAAAAAGGCAGACAAACAGAAACCAAAAAAAAAAAAAAAAAAAACAGATCAGAATGAATCTTCAAGACAGGAACAAGAATGGGATACAATTACAGCAACAACTGTACTTGCACCCACCAACAACAATTAACTACAATTAATCAGCCAGGCAGAGTGGTGAGTGAGAGGATAATATATAGTCTGTGACAATGGGGAACAGCTGAGGGTGTAATAATGAGTGACAGGTGAATGGAATCTGGAGTATTGAGTCCTGGAGAATGGGAGGTGGCAACCTCTGGTGGTGAGAGGGAGAACCGCAGGACCCGAACTCATGACAATAATGATCTCATGTATTGTTTTATGATTTCAGATTTACCTTCTTAAATGTAGTTAACAGATTTATTTCCTGTAAGTTGCATAAAACTGATGAAAATGTTTTAAAAAATACCATTCACTTAAGTATACTGTATCAGTGATTCATATTCCAGCCATATAAATGAGATTTTATTTTTAATTTAATACAGTTATTGCTATTATTGGTCGCACCACATGATTAGTGGTTGCTCCAAATGACACAAAGACCTTATATCAATAAAAATCTATATAAAGAGATGTGTGAAATGTGCAGCACATTGCATTAACTGCAGGCATTTCTTTAGCCTCAGTTATTTCTGAACTTTGCTTAAAGGTGCGGTATGTAATTTATCAAAAACGCTTTTGAAAAAAAGTCGGGGGCGAGTTCCAAAACAAACTTGTAGCCAATCAGCAGTAAGGGGTGTGTCTACTCATGATGTGAAGAAAAGAGCGTTCAGTGCATGGCATTAGCCGAGTAGAGCAACAGAAAGATAGAGATGGCGGATAAAAAACAAAAGAGGAAAACGTCTGCGGAACGATAAGGCAAGAAGTAGTACCCGTGTAAATATCAGATCAGCTTTCCAGTGCTGGAGGAGCGGAAGGCCTGCGATCGGGAAGGTGAGGTTGCTTTTTTTCTTCTCAATAGGTGAGTAACTCCGTGTCTACACCAGACGCACCACAACAGCTAAAGTCTGCCTACACTGGACATGATAAAGCAACTGTTGAAAATAATTTGAAATGTGTGTCAGCACGTCATAAATAGAACTGCGGCAGCAGTTCTCTGTCAGGGATTTGTCGCGCTGTGCAGCATCACTGCATTATAGCATCACTGATTATTATGACTTCTATAGTATTTTGTCGCGCCGCTCGCGTCTGGTGTAGACACGGTGTAACATTGGTTTTGCTTTGTTTCACAGAACTAATCGTTGCCTGGGTTGCGTACGTATGTGTGGGGCGGAGCGATCAAAATAGGGGCGAGACCCTTTTGGGGTAGGGGCGTGTTTGGCTACCAGAAATCACTTACCCCACCTTTAATTGACCCTTCGCTGGGAGTTTGATTGACAGGCGATCTGACCAATCGTAACGCCGAATCCACGATTTTGTCCAACAAACAAACCAGATAGGAGAGTAGATTCATGTTGTTGGACTTGAACTTGAAAAATGGTGTGTATTGACGTCTTTTTGTGGTTGAAATAAAATTCCTTCTAATGTTCATTCATGTTTATTTCATGCTACAACTAGTAAAGAGGTGCTATAGTGATCTGTCAGGACACATTAAAGAGCCACAAAACTGTATTTATTGTTTGAATATATATATATATATTTTTTTTTATAAAATTTGAAATATGAGACTTTGTTTCATACCAAAAGTAACCTGCTCTGTCTTGCATGTCGGTGCTGTAAGGGTGGTTTCCCTTACAGCACCGACTGTAGGATTGCCGAATGACTAAAGAAAAGTTATCAGCACGATGATATAAAACTCTACATTTCTAGTCTATTACCACCCACTGCCACTTATACCAACGACGGAAATATGCGCGGTTAGAATAGCTAAATATGTGGGACAGCGTTGCTATTAAGTGACTATATTGTATTGCAATAGGTAGCACTTCAATATTAACCTTGAATCAAGACTAGCTCATAATTTATAATTGAAATGGTTTAATAACAGTATTTCATTATGGAAAAGAGGCAGCAAAAGAAAAGAGCCAGAGCAACAGTTACAATCTTCTTTAATCCCTTTCTTGACCATGTGACTAAAACCAGACATTCAAACTGACAAATCAGCAGATTACAGCTTCACCCACTGTGCAAAAGGTGTGACAATTAGTAGACCCCCAATGTATACACATCTTGGCCTACAGGCCTTGATCACTATCAGCACATCTGTGCCTTCAGGAATGCCAAATGGCCCTTTTGTTACTCAATATATGTTTGGGACAGGAAAGCAGAAGTCTTTGATAATTTTCAACCTAACAGTGCCATGGTTTGTGTTTTTTTTTGTTTTTTTTTTTCTTGTTTTGCTTGGCAGTGGCATCTGGTAAAATAGTTGTTAATAAATAATTAATAAATTACTAATAAATGCATAATTAATAAACTAAAATAACATGCTCTATTTTTTGTTGTTGTTGTTGTTACAAATTATACAGAGATTAAACAAACCGTTTGAAATGTTTTTTTTTTTATTACCCAAATTGCATAAAAATATATTCCAAATTATACTAAAATAAAGTATTTTATGTACAGGTGCATCTCAATAAATTATAATGTCGTGGAAAAGTTCATTTATTTCAGTAATTCAACTCAAATTGTTAAACTTGTGTATTAAATAAATTCAATGCACACAGACTGAAGTAGTTTAAGTCTTTGGTTATTTTAATTGTGATGATTTTGGCTCACATTTAACAAAAACCCACCAATTCACGATCTCAACAAATTAGAATACTTCATAAGACCAATAAAAAACACATATTTAGTGAATTGTTGGCCTTCTGGAAACTATGTTCATTTACTGTATGTGTACTCAATACTTGGTAGGGGCTCCCTTTGCTTTAATTACTGCCTCAATTCGGCATGGCATGGAGGTGATCAGTTTGTGGCACTGCTGAGGTGATATGGAAGCCCAGGTTTCTTTGACAGTGGCCTTCAGCTCATCTGCATTTTTTGGTCTCTTGTTTCTCATTTTCCTCTTGACAATACCCCATAGATTCTCTATGGGGTTCAGGTCTGGTGAGTTTGCTGGCCAGTCAAGCACACCAACACCATGGCCATTTAACCATCTTTTGGTGCTTTTGGCAGTGTGGGCAGGTGCCAAATCCTGCTGGAATATGAACTCAGCATCTTTAAAAAGCTGATCAGCAGGAGGAAGCATTAAGTGCTCCAAAATTTCTTGGTAAACGGGTGCAGTGACTTTGGTTTTCAAAAAAGACAATGGACCAACACCAGCAGATGACATTGCTCCCCAAATCATTACAGACTGTGGAAACTTAACACTGGACTTCAGGAGTGGCTTAACCAGAGGAATACGACAACTGTAGCCAAATTCCTTGACACATCTGTGTGTGGTGGCTCTTGATGCCTTGACCCAGCCTCAGTCCATTCCTTGTGAAGTTCACCCAAATTCTTGAATCGATTTTGCTTGACAGTCCTCATAAGGCTGCAGTTCTCTCGGTTGGTTGTGCATCTTTTTCTTCCACACTTTTTCCTTCCACTCAACTTTCTGTTAACATGCTTGGATACAGCACTCTGTGAACAGCCAGCTTCTTTGGCAATGAATGTTTGTGGCTTACCTTCCTTGTGAAGGGTGTCAATGATTGTCTTCTGGACAACTGTCAGATCAGCAGTCTTCCCCATGGTTGTGTAGCCCAGTAAACCAAACTGAGAGACCATTTTGAAGGCTCAGGAAACCTTTGCAGGTGTTTTGAGTTGATTAGCTGATTGGCATGTCACCATATTCTAATTTATTGAGAGAGTGAATTGGTGGGTTTTTGTTAAATGTGAGCCAAAATCATCACAATTAAAAAAAAAACAAAGACTTAAACTACTTCAGTCTGTGTGCACTGAATTTATTTAATACACGAGTTTCACAATTTGAGTTGAATTACTGAAATAAATTAACTTTTCCACGACATTCTAAATTACTGAGATGAACCTGTATATAAACCATCAATTAAATATATAAGCACAAAAATCTGCCAATCTGAGACATATAACTATAATGGAAAACACTCTACAGGAGTCACACCACATTATTTTTAGTCGTACCACATGATATTTTCAAATTCAGTCAAAATTTACAGGCACAGAATTGGCCACCTAAACAAAACAAATTAGCTTCCCACAAAAGGTCACTGTGAAATTTGTAATAAAATTAAATATTTGTAGAAATAACTTAATATGTATTGTTTTTTCAGGTCATATCACATGATATCCAAATGTGGACATTTCAACCTTTGTGGTCTTTGCTTGAATCTACAACTACACTGCCAATATGAAGGCGTTACTAGAGATGAGCTGGCAATATGAAATTAAAAAGTTCAGTGGCACTCATTAACCCTCTTACTTTCATGTTCAACTTTTGTTGCTGTTGTTGTTTGTTTTGTTTTTGTTTTACCTATTATGTCTGTGTGTCTGTCTTAAAAAATTTTTAAAAAAAAATAAAAATGGTCCCACTTTATATTAGGTGGCCTTAACTACTATGTACTTACATTTAAATTAATCATTTGATACAATGCACTTATTGTGCACATACATGTTTTTACATTGTACTTATATTTTTTAAAAATACCTATATGTACTTACATCTGTAATTAATTTCTGTAATTACATTTATAATTACACTGTTAACCCATCCCTTACACCTTAACCCACCCTTAAACCTACCCAGACCACCAAACCTGTCCCTAACCTTACCCGTATCCCACCTCAATAGCAGCAAAAGTGATTTGCAATACAATATGAACACAATAAGTACATTGTACTTATTTTTTTATGTAAGTACATAGTAGTTAAGGCCACCTAATATAAAGTGTAACCAAAAAAACTAGCTACATCTACTGTGCTGGACTAACTGAGACTTGTCATGGCACTTGGATACTGCTGCACTCTCGATGGTCTGATTGCTTCTATTGTTCTCATTTGTACGTCGCTTTGGATAAAAGCGTCTGCTAAATGATTGAATGTAAATATAAATGGTTTTTTTTGTTTGTTTTTTTTAGTTTAATAATTTGGACCACACTGATTTTTACTGAATAGGACGTAGTCTGAAAATCCTGTGCTGCCTGTGCCATGCCCCAAACCATCTCCCTGTCACTTTCCATTCAACACCTAATTTAACTAAAAACAATATAATAAGTCAAAAACAAAACAAAAAGCATAAAAAGTTCATGTTTAGTTGAAGTGCCAGATGAAACGATATCTATAGGAGCTTTCGCACCGGAGGAACCTTTTCATAGTTCCTAGAACTACTGGCGGACATATCCACTTTTGGTGTGTTCGCACCACAGAAACTAGAAACGTATTTAGTTCTAGCAACTCCATTTGGAGTAACTAAATTAGCTCCTACTTCAGAGTTGGGTCTAAAACAGTTCTACAGGAACTAACAGTAATGTAAGTGTACACTGATTGGCCAAATGCATACAAAACACAGGCTACCTGGTATTTTTTTAAAAGTCATGTAAAAATATTTACATAGAACATGGAAACATGGAAAACAGCAATAACGGCATTTAGCTACCTGTTGGCTGCAGCGTTGTTCTTTTCTCAGCCTCGATGATATGTAACACTGCAAGTTGTCATAGGAGATTTAGTCAGATTTTCGTGCTCCCCTCAATTGCGTAAAATGTGTGTTTACAACAAAAACAGCTCCAATAATGGCGTCTTCCTTTGATGTTTGTAAATGCTGTGCCTAAAGACATCACTGTCGGCCGATTCAGAGTTCCTGTTGCCAATGCGAATGCAACCAGGAAAATGGCCTGAGGGAGAAATTGGTTCTCTAGGATCCACCATGCGAAACTACACGGTGCGAAAGCCCCTTATATGCTGTCACTTGTTGGCTACATGCGTGAATATTGACTGCTACAAGTTTGTTAAATGCCTGTAATATTACTAGTCAGTAAACTTTAAGATTTTTAGAAGCAGCTAATTTTGACAGAGTATACATTTGTTCCAGATCTGTCAGAACACCTCACATATCCTCATTTGACTGATTAGAGCCAAAAAGGTGATTAGTGTCTTCAAACCTTCTGCAAACCAGTCCAGAGCCAAGTGAGTATTATAAACAAAAACCTCTTCATATACTTTTCTTGAATAAAGTATATCTAAATGATATCTAAATGCTACAACAATCAACATAAAGGAAGATGTCATGTCACCATGTCCTCCATGTTCTGGCAGGAAGTTAGCCTTAAAGTACTGCAAGGAGAAATTCCCCTTACACTTTTTTTTTTTCCTTTGTCTCCTCGCTCTGAGAGCTTGTGGGCAAATTGAGCTGAAATTATCATAAATATAGCTGTCGTTTGCCAAGAAGAGGCCCTTGTGTGCTCACAGTGTGCATCATGAGAGACAGAGTGCCCATCTGAATCACGTCACACCCTTCCTGTGGTAGTTGATTATTTGTCAAGTGCAGTGACAGAGCATAGCACAACTCATAAGTCTTTTTTTCTCCTTTTTTTTTCCCTTTTGTTTTTCTCTATTGTCTTTCAGAAGACCTGCAGTGTCCTTTAATGGCTCCCTTTGGAGTTGTAGTATTTGTTTTAAAATAATTTGGTCTCTTGAAAACCAACCAAAGAAAGAAAACATACCCATGCAAATTCTGAATCTGGGCCGCTTTACTTTGACATGTTCATCAAACAAAAAGTTGAGTAGCTCCATTCTATGACTACTGTAAATCTGCAAATTCACTTTACTTTTTGGAAAAATAATTTGGAATTTTGCCACGCTTGTGAAAATTCTGATAAGTAATTCAGTGACTTCTAAGCAATCAGGGAGATCTCCATAAATAAAACTATGAATGCATAATGCATATTATATAACATTCTCTGTGGAAGACATTGTGTAAATACTATGAAAGCCCGTTTCTCATCTGTATTGTGGATCAGCAGAAGGAGTTTGCCCCCTACAGTACTTTATCTTGGGGTACTGGATTCTCTTGGTGAGCCAGGTCAGGCCTCAGGGCAGGCCAGCACAGCATTTCTTCATTAGGCTGTGTGCTAACCTTGCAACAATACAGTGACATCCTCGTTTTTCATTAGGCCGCATCTCTGCACATTGCCGCCAGAGGTGGACAGAGGGCATACAACAAAAAAGAAACGGAGAGAATTGTTTAAGTCAACATATTTAACCTGTGTCTATGAATCTGAGACAGAAATTTGTTTCTATGTGCTCAGAACACACTTGACTATCAGGGAAATATATTGGAAGAAATACTAAACAAAAACAATGTGTGGAAACTCAGCGATCCAAAGGAAGGTTGATGCCATTAGTGAACAATTCCTCTGTCAGAACAAGCAATCACGTCTATGTTTGGAGCATCTGATGCCCATATGTACATAGTCAACAATAATTCTCACCAAATTTTCCAAAGCTCACTTCAATGAGAAACCGTTATAACATGATATTAATTTTGACTACAGAAACATGATGTTATAGTGAGGGTGTGCGCATATTTGACTCGCATGCCCAATGTATGACTCCTGTATGTCACTGTAATTGATTACCTTGATTTCAGTCTTCATCAATCAAAATTTTACTAGCGCAACACTTGTTTTCTTTATTCCACCGAGAGCTTTAATCATATACTCCTGCAGCGGTTGGGTGTTTTGAACCACCGTTCAGTATAAAGAGAAATTGCACTCTGGTCTGAAACAATCACAGAATACATATAATGCCGAGTTCACACTGCACGATTTTCAAACTCATCGGATCGCTGTTGTTTTCACACTGTGTGGCTATCTGGGGTAGCATTCAGTCGCTGCTGTGTTCACATTGCACGATGGATCGGCGACAGGGGCTTTCACATTGCACGATTTCACAATAGGAAGAATCGCCGACAACTCTGTCTGATCAGCAAACTACGTTTCACAACAAAACCCACGCGAGAAGTGATAAGGAGATAACGCGAGAACCTGCGTGCGTCAGACCGTTGTTCTCGAGCGAGACTGGAAGTATTAAAAAAATATAGCCAGCAAATTGTCTGTGCGCTGATTTCCAGCTACAAAAAGAAAAAACAGATTATGCAGGAGGGAGATGCAGGGAACAGGGATTGTGTTCTGCAAAGAGTGGTAAATAATAATTGTGCAGTAACTGTTAAGCTGATGTTGCGGCTGGTCAAGCGTTTGTGCTCGTTTCTGTATGATATAATTGTACATATTAAAATACTGATATGGTCCATAACTCCTCACTGAACTTCCCTATGCCCTGTATCTTTGCCTCTCATTGGCTGAAGGTCATCGCGATGTAGTTTTCAGTCAGAAATCATTGCACACAGCAGGATTGTGAATCGCCGACAGCTCCAGATATTTAGCATGCCAAATATTTCGCGGATGTCGGCGATTCCCTCATATCGCGTCGTTGATAATTCACACTGCGCGATTGTCACTCGCGTGAACGAGCTCCGATTTGCCTCCGATATAGGGCATTTGTCGGCGATTTATCAAAGCCTGTCGGCGAGTGAAAAATCGGTTGTGCTTTGTTCATTTAATTTATTTATTTTAATTATTATTATTTAACATATTAATCATAAAATATTGAACTATATGAATATATTTAAATAAATTTTAAGTTATGTCGCAACTCGTGGCAACTTATGGGAACATGATATGTTGTGGCCAAGAAAAATTAAAGCTGCAGTTCTTAACTCGTTTTGGTTAAAAATGATCCAAAATCAATATTTGAGTAAGTACCCGATTAGACTGATTCACATCAAGCATTCTGCTGCATCATTGCATCACATCTGTAAACAAAGAAGGAGTCCTGGCTAGTTACATGCTATATTGCATGTGAGGATGCTTCAGGTGGCAGATCGTTTATTGCCTTTTCTCACAGAAGCTGGAATAATTAAATTTATAATCTTGATGGCAGATTGTAATCCATAAAGTATTATGTGTTTATGAAACACATTAGTGACTGAAATTAGATTATATTCCAGTTTTTTTTTTAAATTTAGGCTTTTATTTACATATAAACACGCATACATAGAGCACATTTCATATGGTAAATAAAAGTTAATTAGAACAAACCTCATTGGTTCTTGTGCATCAGAAAAGAAATGAGGGTGAATACTTTTTCATGCTTGTCATGTGACACACAGCAGCTACGATAGCACTGTATAACTGATATAGGCTTATGTTTTATTTTTATTTTATTCCTTTTTAGTCAAAAATGTGTTAACTATCAGGAAATGTCTAGATTCTCAAATATAAGGGTATGTAAGTAAATGCGTTTGCACCTTTATAGATTGTTATTTGGTCAATAAATGGTGATGGGCAAAGTATACTAATAGTGTAATCTATTAACTACACATAAAAAAAAAACTGACTTTTTACTTAAGTACCAGATATGGGTGTCATGCCATAAAAGATTTTTAATATGACTGACTTTGTATTTAATGTGAATTTAATAACAATATTTTAAGTTACTAATTATAACACTTTCATTTTATAGAGAGCGAAGAATATTTACATTATCAAAGAATATTTTCATTCAGTCTAGCTAGAGTTCAGGCACTCTCAAAAACTCCCATTAAAATCACTGAAGCTATTTACACTGTGAAATGAATATCTTAACTTACATTCATAAGCACATCTGCACTTTGTTGTTTCTGATGAGAGATAACCAGATAATTCAATCAGCGAGCAAGTGAACAAAACACTGCGTTTCAGCAATGACTCATCTGAACGTCTCTGATTGGTCATTGCATTCATAAGCTCAACAGAATCGCATGTGATTGCTTATAATGCAGCTATGTCAAATTTATTATAAACAATGCTACAAGCATCTCACGTCCATAAACAAAGAAAAAACAAAGGATTTTACACGCATGCGGTGGATACATTCAAAAACGGCATCAACCAGTGACTTGGCTTGCAGGATGCATCAGAAAATAGCAGAAACATACAAACATTGTCTCTGCTTTTTGTGCATAAATTTTAAGAAAACGGACAAGTATATTACTGTGGCAGGCAAACACCAGAAGGACCATCTTTCACAGGCAGAAACGTTGTCAGTAGGTACGTAAAAAAGTACACACACGTTTGAACTGTTATGCCTTATGCTGGGTAACGTTACCATAGCTAACTTTCAATTAGATTATTTATTAAATTTTTATTGTACAGTCAGAGTTGATATTTTGCATACAGCTACAGCCAAAACACTCAATATTGTTTAAATGCAAACACAGTTTTTATTTAATGGATATTTACAAATTAATTTCATCATAGATTTTTTTATTATTTATGTACAGGCCAGATGCTGAAAGTGATAGGCTGAGATGAAAGAAGACAATAGCATTCTTGTGCATTAAGACTCTGTGTCTCTGGAGGTGCGATACCATAAGTCAACATTATTTCAAAGCAGCTTTACAGTATCAAATAGGAAAATAGTATGTCAGTAATGCAAAAGGACATTAAAAACATTATTTAAAAAAAAATAGTAAACACTCAATTTTCAGTTAAAGGCAGTTCATCATTGAGTTCAATGATGTCATCGTCCAGCTCAGTTCAGTTTAAGTCCTGTTATAGACAGTATACCAGGTTCTTGACCAGGGACGATTCTAGGATTTTCATTTTAGGGGGGATCAGCCCCCAATGAGGGTAAAATAATAAAAAATAAATAAATATTTACAAAAATATTGATTGAAAATTTGTACAAAAAAAATTGAACCGTTCAACATAAATTAAATTCAAACAATAAAAAATATATATATTTTTAAATTAATACAAAACACACACACACACACACACACACACAATGTTTCAATCTCTGTCAATCACTCTGATATGCAATTAAAATGAGTGCACTGACTGAGTGCTGTCGGTCACTGTCTTTAATCATTTCTATGCATAACTGTATGGTAGTTAATGCCCCATGCACTGTAATATTGTGTGCTATATTGAAAGCTAAATTTTCAAATGAAAATAGCAATAACGTGATTGTTTTATAAAGTATGCATTCATATGTGTTAAAGGGGTGGTTTACTGCTTTTTTTCTTTGCTTGATTGTGTTTATGGGGTGCAATATAACATGTCTTCGTGTTTCGTTTGTTAAAAAACGCCTTATTTTTCATATTTTTCACCTTTATTGTAAGCCGCTTTCTCCTCTGTCATTTGAACGACCGGTTGACTTCCTGATTCTAAACCACTCCCTCAGAAGCAGGCGATGGGCTCAGATTGGTCAGCTGGGCCGGTGTGTTGTGATTGGCTAAACTGCGTGGAAACGTCACGCCCATTACCTTCACGAGCGACAGCTGCACGTGCGGTAATGAAGAGTCAAGCAGAAATTCCGCAAGCACGGCTCTTACAAACGTTTCTGAATGGAAGTTTGCTGTTGTGATTATCATTTTCTGAAGTTTGTACCCGTTTGTCTTATACACACAAAATAGCATCGAACTAACTGGCTCAAACAGTGTTGGCTTGTGTTTACGTTCTTGATCAAACCGAAAAAATACGTCATAAAGTATACATGGAAAATACATTTACCAAATTAGTACATAATTACAAATTCGGGTCCAAAATGTTTGTACGCGTTTGTCATAGACACAAATAGCATTTAACTAACTGGCTACCAGCGTTGGCACTTGTTTACGTCCTTGATAAAACTAAAACATTACGTATGAAATTATACATGCAAATACATTTAAAATTATGAAATCTTACTTACAGTTTGTGGCCCAACAACTGCTGCCTCTGGTTTTAAAGTTAGAACTGCTCCATGTTTTAGTAATAGTTTCTGTATGAATCCGGCATTGAACTCGTGTAGATTCTGGAAGCTGTCTTCCGTAAAATGCGAAGCACAGAGAGCTAAATTAGGATTGTAATTGTCAGGAACATAATCAAACATAAATTTTAACCGTTGTTGATGAACTACAGCATCCGTAGGAAGCCCGAACACAGAAGACCTGACAGCTGGGTGAAAATAACACCGTTTCGACTGCATGACTACAACTCTCCACTATAACTCTTCCTCTTCGACAAAGCTGCAGAACATGGCCTCGCCCCCTTTTCTGCATGTTCCGGAGGGAGGGATTTGATGGGTTCTTTACGTATGCAACCCGGGAAGTATCTCGTTGTAGTCCCGTATGAGTCGTTTTTGTAGGCATTAAACTTCCTGATTTTTAAAAGACAATATCTCCGCTTACGTTGAACTTTCAGCGCCGCAACTTTACAGATACTGTTCATGCACCAACAGCAATGTTACACACTATTTAAAATGAAAAAAGTGAAATTGCAGTAAATCACCCCTTTAAGGGCTTTCGCTGAAGGAAACAGTGGTGTGATGAGTTTCATTTGAAATTTAAAGGGAAAGAATCGCAAGATTTTTAGGGGGGCTGAGCAGAAATCGCTAAAGCCCCCCTAAAAATGGCCTAGCGACGCCCATATTCTTGACAGTTTATTGCAGGGGTGTCAAACCCTGAGCAAACGTCCTGCAGATTTCAGTTCTGACCCCAATCAAACACACCTGAAGCAGCTAATCAAGGTGTTCAGGGCTACTTGATAATTACAGAAAGGGGGTTGGAACTGAAGTCTGCAGGACGGTAGCTCTCCTGGTCTGCTGTAACAGTTACTGGGGCCTTAGACGAACAACGAATTACTATATTGCATTATCAAATAATAAATATTAATTCGCTCACATTATTGCACATTCCAAAAGTAAAGCATTGACCATATTCATAGTCTGAAGATTGTTGGTTTGTCTGTAAACACAGTCTTGACTGCACAACTCTTGGCACAGTAGTTCAATATGATAAAATGTGTAGTGGTTCATGAAGGTAAAAGAAAATATAAATATTTCATAACCAATGTATTTTCTTTCTGAATAATAAAAAAGCTTCTTAATTTGCCTGGTGAATTGCTTTTGATTTGCTACTATTTATACTAGATTTAAAATAAAAGCCATTGTGAAATAATTATGGTACATAACATATCTTTTCTGTTTTTAAATGTCTTTTCTTTCAGAAATCAGCCAACCTTCATGCCAGCTACAAGATCTTCTGTGAGAGAATCATTTGCCATAGAAAGTAATGTGTGTGTACATTTATCATTTATATAAAAATAGACACACATACATATATTTGTTATGTTTGTATATTAAATATATTTATATAATATAAATTATGTGAATATAAATATATATGTGTTACAGAACAGAAGGAGACCACAAATGGAGGAACAGGTTAGTGAAGGGGTATTAAATAATAGGAATCGGGTGCAGAACAATGGAGAGTTGGCAGGTGAGTATCAACTTCACCGGAAATATAGTCAACTTAGCTTGGTGAGTTAACATGCTCTTTCTTCTTTTCATAGGAATCCTAGGATGAGGTTGGCAGAGGACAAAGGAGATCGGGATCGGCAGGTGAGCATCCAATGCTTCTTAATTTGTGAGTCAGGTAAGTGTGTGGTAGCGACTTCACATGATGAGACCAGAGATCAGTGCTTGAGTGGAGTTAATGTGGCTTTGTACGTGTCTTTATCACGGTGAGACAGTAGCGAGGAATGAGACCTCGGGTGATGGTGATCAGTGGCGGTTTTAGGCATGGGCGAACGGGGCAGCCGCCCTGGGCGGCATTTTTTCATGACACGTGGGGGGCGGCACAAGCACTTGAAAAAAAAATAATAATAATAATCTGCGCCGCTAAGCGTTTTTCTATTATCTATCATATAACTGTGTGGGGAATTGGCGAATTGGCGCCCCGGCTTGCTGAGAAGGTGCCGTAGAGCCCTGCGCGGGACTGTTTTCTTAAACCCGCACCCGCCCGCTCCCGCTGAATTTCTGACCAGGACCGCCCGCTCCCGCAACCTGCGTGTTCCACTTCCGCCCGCGCCCGCAATGTTTGTGTGCACTCCCGCCCGCTCCCGCGGACTTTCTGTCAGAGCTTGTAAAAAAAATGTTGGCTACACAAATACTCAAATATTCGTTCAACTTATCATCCAGAATAGCAGGATTTAAACATGATTGTGTTTAAATAAGATGAAATAATGCTAAACCAAAACACCACACCCGACAAAAACATTGGGTATTTTTTTTTTATTAGCGTTATTAAACATTAACTGTTAAAACAAAAGCACAAATAGCAGTAAGGTCAGAGGGGGTGCTAAAAAAAAATAATTAAATTGAGAGAAAGTAATGAACGCCTAGCTTTAGCTATCAGTTTTTTTTTTATATAGGCTACAGCAGCTTCGAAAAAGGCATATTTAACTTTTTTTCCTGTGGTATTAAACTTTCCACTGTTAATAACTTCTAATGCCAACTGCCAAATATGACACTTACAAAGTAAGAAAGAAAGTTGGGATTTTTTTTTTCATTGTTTAGTTTTATTTTATTTATTCATTTAAGTTACCTTTATTTTTTTTTTATTTTTTTTTTTACACATATCTAGTAATTTCCACAGGGGCACACATTGCGGGTGATAACCTCCCAGTGCTGCATCATGCATGTGTAGCCAGAGATATTGTCAAAAGCATAAAAAAATGGCAATATTAAGAGGATTTAGCATTTCCAATTAATGTAGGCCTGTTACATTCTTCTTCTTATTAGGCCTATTATTATTATTATTATTATTATTATTATTATTATTATTATTATTATTATTATTAGATTACTTTTATTATTAAATTACATGAAATTATTGCCCCGCAATAATTTCATAGCGCATCACCGCATGATGCGCTGTAATAATTAGTTTACTCCTCATTGAAGTTTTTTTTTTCTTTTTAAAAACAGGTCTATTAATTTATACAATTAATTATATGACTAGAATTATTATTATTAA
This sequence comes from Acrossocheilus fasciatus, assembly GCA_036784905.1. Taxonomy (NCBI): domain Eukaryota; kingdom Metazoa; phylum Chordata; class Actinopteri; order Cypriniformes; family Cyprinidae; genus Acrossocheilus; species Acrossocheilus fasciatus. The sequence goes on along the minus strand of CM071955.1, from coordinate 23,336,813 downwards.
CACTGCAGTCATCAATGAAAATTCAGAGCAGCTTTATTTCATGCACCGATTTTCAAAAACAACCTGTTTAACGCGAAATACGTTTCGTCTGGTGTTTTTCACTTTAGGAGCCACAAGAGAGATATTAAGGGAATAATTTAAGACAGTTATATACCGTTATCAGCATATGTTAAATTAGATTCGTCTCTCGTTGCCTCGGAGAGAATATGCGCCGTTACTGCAGCGTTAACCGTCAGTTTTTTTTTTTACTTTCACTTTCTCTATAGTGAATTGACGTTCACCGTCTTGCGCAAACTTTGCCCTTTGCTTGCTTGAGTTGCTTGACCCCTCCCTCATATTATTAATTGTTTATAGGCCACATAAGCACCTTCTTTTTTTTTTAGGTTTTTAATATTTATTTTTCAATGTTAATGAGAGTGACACCACAGTTAAAAAACAGGAACATCATTAGGAAATCCTTGGTGGGGCTGTGCCGGGGCTAAGCAAGTTTCTGATGGGGCTATAGCCCCGTCAAGCCCCGCCCTGGCGCCGCCACTGAGCCTACTGCTTGATACAGACGCACCAAATGATTTACTAAACAAACAGTTTAAAGGTCATTTCACACCCAGTCCGAAATGCTCGCACGTTAAAAAAATAGATACAACCTCACATTATGTCACACACTGCCTCCGAAACTTTCGTCCTTCATAAAAAAAAAAAATCGGATCAGGTTCGAGTTTCTGCGTTTTCGCATCCGTAGCATGCATTTTGATAGGAAAGCACGAGGAATATACGAAAAATCCGAAAAACGCACGCAAAAAATTCAGACTAAGTGTGTGCAGTGACCTTAACTGTTAACAAACAGTTTAAGTATGCTAAATAAGCCAAAGCAAAATATGAAATAACTTTAACTTAAGTAAATAAACACATAAATTAGAAAATAGGTATGTCGCCTCTGGCAGAGGTGCTAGATTCATGTCCTTGTGCATATTTATCGCAACTTACGAAGTTTAACTCTTTCCCATTTTTTCAGTGACAATTGATAATTGTTTCCAGATGTCTGACTTGCCGCTTTAATTTTCTTCTCAACGTAATGTGTTGACTCTATTTCAATTACACACCAAATCCCACCGTTCCCTGCGGGTCTCCCGCGAAAATTTTTGATCGCCCACTCCCGCCTGCAACAAAGGTAAAACCGCCCGCTCCCGCGAGATTTGCGTTGGGTCCCGCGGAGGGCTTATCCGCACTATTAGGACACGTGGGATAAAGTCAGTCACACCTTGACTTTCTTCCAAATAACGAACATTTCATTCATAATATTAAAACACAGGCCTATAATTTGCACGTTTTTGTTTTTTTCTGAATTGTGAGAAATGGCTAATAAAAATAGGTAATACAAAACGATTATGTGGAGGTGAATTGGTTTAGTCTCGACTTCTGGTCGTGAGTGACGGTGTTGGGGGATGGGAAATATGTTGATTGTCGAGTGCCAAATAAACACAGAGTGTTTATTATGTATATACAGTCAGGGATGATTCTAGGATTTTCATTTTAGGGGGGCTCAGCCCCCAATGAGGGTATAATAATAAAAAAATAAAAAAATATTTACAAAAATATTGATTGAAAATTTGTACAAATAATTGTAGAACCGTTCAACATAAATTCAATTCAAACAATTAAAAAATATTTTTTTAAAAATTAATACAAAACACACACACACACACACACACACACACACACACACACACAATGTTTCAATCTCTGTCAATCACTCTGATATGCAGTTAAAATGAGTGCACTGACTGAATGTTGTCGGTCACTGTCTTTAATCATTTCTATGCATAACAGTATGGTAGTTAATGCGCTGTAATATTGTGTGCTATATTGAAAGCTAAATTTTCAAAGGAAAATAGCAATAACGTGATCGTTTTATAAAGTATGCGTTCATATGTGTTAAGGGCTCATATGTGTTAAGAGTGGTGAATGCAGCGAAAACTTTACAGTAGATTGGAAACCGACTGCTCTCCCATGACCTTTGTAAACTGTATTTATGACAAAGAACTGCATAGATGTAGATTTTATAACAATCTATCGATAAACACAGCTTGTCCTCTCCTCTGCGCCAGTGCAGTCTGTGGATTGAAGAACGCGCAAGAAAGATGGGGAGGAGCCGAAGTCTGCTGCCGTTTTCGTTTGAAATTTAAAGGGAAAGAATCGCTAAAGCCCCCCTAAAAATGGCCTAGCGACGCCCATGTATACAGTATAGAGTTCTGATAACTCATACTGTTTTGTGCAGAATTGTGTTTTTCAAATGTTCTGTTGAAGGATTTGTGCAATTGAGGAATATAAGCTTATAAACTTATATTGTTATAGTAAAACATGGCTATTTGTGCAATTTTTTTTGCAATATAACCTAAAAAGAATTTTTTCTCGGAGGGGGGGGCGCTCAGAGGGGGTCTCGCCCGGAGAGTAATTCAATGTAGAACCGCCACTGATGGTGATCGTAAACTGTGAGCAGGTGTGGGCCGGGGAGGATTCTGGGAAATAGAGTCCTTAAAGTGGTAAAGTGACAGAGCTGGTGACTGGGTGACAACATGTAAATATTTTCAAAATATATACTGTATGTGTGTATTTATATATGCATAATATACATAATCACGATTAATTGTTTGACAGCACTAGTTGACATAAACTATCAATAAGTGCGTTTACATGGACCCTCTTAATGCGATTATAATGAGATTTTGGCGATATTGCGATTATGCTTTACCTCATGTAACTTCGATCTAAACAATGCGATTAAGCTCATAATCGTAGCAAGCATAATCGTATTAATATAGGTGGCGTACGCCGATTTTAATCGGAATATACAGGCATGTAAACACCTTAATCGCAGTGTTGCCGCTCTGACCAAAGTGCGCATGCGCTTGTGACATGAATAACGTGACACGCACCTGTAATAATACGGAGATTAGAAACGATGGAGGGGAAGAAAGCATCGCATTCTGAGGAAAACACAAGCTGCCAGCAGTCTCTGTGCAACATGATCTCACAGAATTCCGTGTAATGTTCACGGACTTAATTAACCTCCGAATCTGTGGTGGCATCACGGAATCGCCGAAAATTCAGTGATGGGCTCACAGAAAAAATTCCGTGATGGGCTCACAGAAGTGATACCAATGTAAGTCAGTGACAGGCATCAGCCGTGCTCCACGCACGAAACCAGTGAATCCGTGCATGGACCACGGCTGATGCCTTCTGTGAGCCCATCACGGAATTTTCGGCGATTCCGTGATGCCACCACAGATTCGGAGGTTAATTAAGTCCGTGAACATTACACAGAATTCTGTGAGATCAGGTTGCTCTGTTCCTTACCCTCATCCAGAAAGGGCGAGCAGAACGCGACGGCAGCGTATAGGCAAACAAATTCCATCATATTTCTATCATGGCGCCGAAAAAGCGTGGAATACAGCGATACAAAATCATTATGCATTAGACGTAAATAGATTAAAACAGCGACCAACACTGCTCTTTCTGAGTCCATCATCATCGCAGTCTGCGTTTACATGCGCACGAATATTGCGATTATTTCCAATAATCAGAGTAAGGACTTAATCGCATTACGATGTTTACATGTCAAGAGCAAAGCTCTTACTCCCGTTTACATGCAATTTCCATTATTCGCTAAGAATTGTGGTTAATTTTTTTTACTGCCATTATTCACATACCCCACTGGACAGCACAAATGATGGACTCAGAAAGAGTGTTACTGGTCGCTGTTTTAATTTATTTACGTCTAATGCATAATGATTTTGCATGGCTGTATTCCACGCTTTTTCTGCGCCATAGAAATGTGATGGAATAAGTTTGCCTTTACGCTGCCGTCGCGTTCTGGATGAGGGCAAGGAACAGAGACTGCTGGCAGCTTGTTTTGTTTTCCTCAGAATGCGATGCTTTCTTCCCCTCCATCGTTTCTAATCTTCGTATTATTACAGGTGCGTGTCACGTTATTCATATGTCACAAGCGCATGCGCACTCTGGTCAGAGCGGCAATACTGCGATTAAGGTGTTTACATGCCTGTATATTCCGATTAAAATCGGCGTACGCCACCTATGTTAATACGATTATGCTTGCTGCCATTATGAGCTTAATCGCATTATTTAGATGGAAGTATTGCGTTTACATGAGGTAAAGCATAATCGCAATATCGCCAAAATCTCATTATAATCACATTAAGAGGGTCCATGTAAACGCACTCATTGTCAACCTTTGATAATATTAGTTGATACAAATACATTTGTTCATTTTTTTTATAGTAGTTCACGTGCCTTAAAAGATACTGCTTTTAAAAACAAAATTAACATTAAATGACTAAACAATTTGCAGTACACTCGTTACACATTAAATGTACAGTAGTAATATGAGTAAATTATGCATAATTATAAGCAACTAACCTGATACAAAACCATACTCTAACTGTAAGTAAATATTGTTAATATTACTCGTTACTTATGTGACCTATTTTACTGTATCAAGGACACCTTAAAATAAAGTGCAACCATGAATACTGTAGAAGTACTATATGTTAGTTCATGTTAATCATTAATTAATGTTATCAAATTTTTACTTTATTTCAACCAACATCTTTTAGTTGTCTTTTCTTGATTCAAGATTCAAAGCATTTATTGTCTCAACAAGTTTCCTTGTACAATGAAATGATTTCTTTGCTGTCCACAGTGAATGCCAAGACAAGTGCAAAAACTATGTAAAAAATAAACACACACACAAACATAATAAAAAATAAAACTATGCTTCAGAAGTACACATATAAACTATGTAAATAAAGACTATAGACTTAAGTGCTTGTGCAATATTGACAAAAGTACAGTGACGTGGAAATTGAATGCAACTATATGATATTAGCAGCAGTAAATGTCATTCTGAATCAAGAATGCATGGTCTCTGAATTCTGTGTGCAGAATGAATCTAGGTGATTTATAGCTAAACAGCATCTAATAGTTGCAATGACAAGCAGAATACTGTGATATACGTGTTCCACTTCTGATTGTTTTGGTCATCACTCATTGTGTTGCTCATTTGTCTCAATAATTGCCCTTTGACCTGGAAGAAAATGGTGATAAAAGGAGCCTTCATCACATTGGACAATAACAACACATAGAAGCCTCCTGAGAATGAGCAGGAATCAATGATGGAAGGCTTTTTTCCCCCCTGGAGAATAAGGTCCAGAAAAATTAGAAATGTTTAATTTATTTTGGCTGATTTATCAATATAAGTTTCATTGAGGGTGCTGAAGTCCAGTTAAACAGGTAAACGTAGTGGTTTATGGAAATGTTGCAGTACAGTTTGCAGTGTTAGTACGGTAAACTGTAGAATTGACAAAATTGTGTAAAAGTTTCCTGTTCATTTTATTATTCACACTTATTCTATGATATTTTAAGATAATCTAATTCTCTTTAAATTTCCTGTTTAGTTAAAGTGTACTTGCACTTTGAAGAGTCTTTCACTAATAGAAATCTACAAATTAACTCTAATGGATTATATCAGACTAATGCTAAAATTGTAAATAGGAAAAAGTACTGACATTATGCAGCATGAGATACTCGAGTACTAGATGTACACACAGACAAAAGTAGACAAAATAGATGTGTTTAGCAGTGAATAAGGATGCTGCTGATGAAATATTAATTCAATTGTAATGCAAAAACTGTGCATTTGAATTTAACATGTGGTAAACAGTGATTAGGACAGATTATAAAGATTATAACATACTTAAAACATAGAAGTTTGTCCTATATGTTGACTTGCACTGATATTGGAGCAAGTCCCAACATCTCAGTTCTTAGGCAAGGAAACTGTACATATACAATATGAACACTCTCCACTGTTCCTCCAGAATCTGAGACCTGGATTTTAAAATGAAATCCAAAATTTTATTTCATTTCAAAAGAGAACTTTGGACCACTGTGCAGCACTCCAGTTATTTATTTTTCCCCCTTAGCTTCTATCTGCGGTTCAGGAATGGCTTGGTACTAGAAATGTGATAGTTGTAGCTCTTTTCCTGAAGACGTTATGGGTGCATGGTGGATGTTGATGCGTGACTCCAGCTTTATTCCACTCCAATTTCTTTCTCTTCCAGTCAACTTTCCATTAATATGCTTTGATACTGCACTCTGCAAACAGCCAGAACTGAGATAGTTTAGTAAATAAATATATTATAATGTTAATTATATAAATACAATGTGCATACAATGTGTGTATATAATACATTAATGTGTATTTTATATAAATATAAATGCATTATTTATTCATTTAATTAATGCATTGTCAACTGCTAATTGCAAGGTATGGACAATATGAGACACTCATTTAGAGGTGAATTACCAAATATGCCTCGGACCTCAGTTACTTCATCCTCAACCCTTCCACACCGTGGGATAAGTTTCATTCTCTCGATTACACTGGGTCCTATTTTGCATATTGGTAAGTAAAGACACTGCCTTAATTCAACATTATATTTGTGAAAGACATCTTTCAAAGCTGATGAAATGTATTTAGGTGCATGTCGTTGAGTTAGCTCCCTTATAGCCCAAGTGCACCACAATTTTTTTTCTCAGTCACTCTACTGGTGTGGACATTCATGGCAAAAAGAAAAGGGCCACACACTGGCTGTTTGCAGTCATTCTTGACCAGAATGGTAAGAGTATAACTTACAGGTTTTTTTTCAACTGCTTACACACGAAATCTTTACTTGTCACACAAATTCTGAAATCTGACACTCAAACACCAGAACCACATACCAAATCTGCAAAAAAACTCAGAAAACAGTTTTTGCAAAACATAACACACAATTACACACACAAATCTAACAGGAAGTATCTTGATTTCCTTTTTCAAACACAACCATTTAAAATGCCACACTAATTCATCAGTGCTTCACACTAACTATTTAACACCAAAAAATCATGGCTTTAGAATAGGCCTATAAATAGGCCACAGGTCAAGTTATACAGTTTTTCTTACTTTGTCACTTTGATGCATTTCACAGACCAAAAATTAAATTCTCAAAACTACTTTGTTCAATCTCCACATCATCTAGTCACTTGTGCATATCATAAAAGCAGTTGCACATTCTTTTGAACAAGTTGTGATTGCTTTGGTACATTCATGCAATTGATCATGTACATTTGTCTGCGGTTTCCTACATTATCAGTGGCTAATGTCATGTTGCTCAAAATGCATTATAGTTCTCTGTGTAAGTCAGACCACTAGTAAAAGTGTAACTGTGAATTCGATCCAGTTTCTTTCGATCAATATCACACATACAGTAATGTAAATTTGTATTTTTGAAATGGATATATAGCATAAGAAGTGCAGCCTTCTGCATTTCAGTACAGTAACTGTCATCCAAACTGTTGCCATAGTTTACATCAGGTAATACTAACAGAGTGCAGTGTTATATTGATAACATGACTATGTATTTTGACCATCTTGTTTGTGAACAATGACTCAAGGACTCTGATGGCACTAATATGTTCATTGACATAAATACTTACTTTTGAGAGATGATCTAAAGATTTTTAGTAAGTTACAGGCTTTTGCAGGTAATCCATTGTGTGTGGTGCTGTTTGCACAAATTGTTTTGAGAAATGCACATACTTCTTTGCCAGTATTACAGTAAGGATGCACCAAAAATGCACCAAAGTGACAAACAATGGATGCAAACAATGTATTTCCTTTCTTTCTTTCTTTCTTGGATTTTATAACTGACAGCTTACTATGCCCAACAAGTTTCTTTAAATTCTAAGAATTAGCTGGTTTCGCATTAATAACATAAGCCCAGCAATACAGATAGTTAGCTTTACTTCATGTTGCTGAAAATCTACAAATTGCTACTTCTTTGTGGTTATTTAAGACATAAAGCTTGTTGTGATCTTGGCAGGTAAAAATAACTTGCCAGGTCATTGACTTCCTTTTTGTATTATGAAACCAGTTTAGATGGAGCACTATCCTATGACAAAATTATAGAAGCTCATCCAATAGATGTAGCGGGTACTACATTGCATGTAAAGAGTGTTTAAGAGCTTGGCATATAGGATACTAATGAAAAACCCAAAAGAGGACAGAATATCTGTGAGGATTAGTCTACCCTCTACAAGAGGATTGAGGCATGTGTGTGGAAAAAATATCTAGTAGTATTGCTGAATAAAGCAGATTGGATGAGCATAAAAAGCTTGAGGTGATCTCTCAGTGTAGAACAGGTCAGGGAGCTTCTTCCATTATGTTGTTTTGCTTAATGTAAACCAATAAACCTGGCTAACCTTGCATCTCGAGTCAATGCTTATTTAGAATGCCATTGATTAACAGTTCTGATTATTGATTAAGTTGTGCAGGTTGAGGAATCCCAATGGCTCTTGATAGTAAGTCAGGAATGGTCTGCCGGAAATGGGCCCAGACCCAAGATAAGGCAAACAAAAGCACTAATATGAACTTAGTATTACTATTCTGAAGAAATATGGAGCTAAAATAGTCTCAAAATTGTTTTATTTACAAAACAAATTTATTAACAAGTTCATATTCACAAAATATCAACACCACCAACAAATTATCATTGACGAAAGATTCACAAATGCAAAACAATTCATAAATACGTTTGTTTGTATGTTTGCATGTTTATGAATATTTCTGTGTATGAATTGATTGTTGAATCTTCATTTAAATCATTGTATGTGTGTGAATCACTATGGATTTGTTTGGGCATATTTTGAGACTTTCCTGCTAGGCACCAATTTACAAATTAGTTAGTTTTTTGTTTTTTAAACAGTCGTTCTTCCTAGCTGGCACACAACATCATAAGATGTTGATATTTGGTTAAATAAATTATCTGTTGCAACATCGGGTGACCAAAATTCAGTGTCACTTCAACATTTAATGTCAATGTTAATTTGATGTCTAATACCGCTGACATTGATATTTGCTGCTTTTAGGTTGTGTAACCAAAATCCAACATTAAGTCAATGTCAAACTGGCGTCACTGACATCAACCCCATTTTCATTCTCAAGCAAATTTCAACGTCTGTCCGACGTCATGTCCAACGTTAACCTGATGTTATATCGACGTCCTATGCCTGCTGGGTTTTTAGTCAGTCAGATAATTTTAACCCAGCCAATCTTTAAAATCAAGGATTCTCTTAAATGCAACAGTAGAGAGATCCCAGGATACCTTGTGTCAAAAAGTTTGATTTATTGCCCCTCATAAAGATAAGACCCCCACCCCTCCCTCCCACCCAAACTGGACACCCAAACTGGACACCTGTTTTGTCCACCCCCCCCACCCATCTAAATGAGCATCTGTTTTTACTGTCCAGTGATCCTAAGGTATTTATGAATGTTTTGGGAAATGTGTTTTTTTGTGTGGGCCATTGAAGACAGTTATGTGTTTAAACTTTAAATTGTGAAACTGTGTTAAACGGGACAAAGGGTAGTTTTTATTGGTGTTTTTCACTTACACATATCAACAAAAAACATCAAACATATACGTAAAATGAGCAACGACTTGCTAGTGTTGTTGTAACGAAGTCTAACTAGTTTAAAAACGTTTTAAGTTAAATAAAAAGAAGTAGAAGTGTACGTGTTTGTTTATTTAAAACAAACAAAGCATCTGACACATTAGTTAAAACAATAGCTTAATATTACAAGTTAAATAATATAGAGCTGACTCATCTTCTAAAACAAAAATGTATCAGAAGCGAACGTTAAGATACTTTACAACGTTCTAACATTAGAGATTAAAAGGTAGCTTTTGACTCATCTTCTAAAACAAAAAAGCATCAGAAGCGAACGTTAAGATACAACGTTCTAACATTACAAGTTAAAGAAAATAGAGCTGACTCATCTTACCGTCTTCTAAAACAAAAAAGAATCTGACACGTTCGTTAAGTAAAAAGTCAAAATCTTGTTACAAAAATTAAACAAAAGAAAAAGAGCAGACAATCTTACGCAGCCCGTCCGTCAGATAACCGCACACTAGCGCGTCAAAACTCAGAATGCGCTTACGCCGCTGAATCCAGACCACGCCTACTGCCGGCCCCTAACAGCGTGAGGAGAGACCAGGGCAAAGATTTAAAAGAATTAAAGTAATGTTTTAACATTAGAACGAACGTTATTTTAATAAATCTTTAACATTTCTTAATTAATGAAACAATTTGGCACTTAAAATTAGGTTAGTCTAGTTTTTTCCTTTTAAACAAACAGCACCTAAGCCGCCAGGGAAACGTTGCTTATTTATTTTATTTACTGCTTATTTATTTTATTTATTGTAGTTTAGTCATTCGCACTTAATTTAGCAATACCTTTATTTACTCTTCTATTTTTTGTCAAGTTTAAGACTTCTGACGCGTTACATTACCCAGACTTTTTCACTTTTAAAATGAGGTTACACAGCTTTTTCTTATAAAAATCACCTCCGAAGCCGCACGAAAATGTTGTTTGTCTTGTTTTATTTTATTTTAGTAGTATAATATCTTTATTTACTCTTTGATTTTGTCAATCTTAAAACTTCTGGAGCTATAGTTAAAACGCATACACGCGCATGTGAGTGGAAACCGGAATGAAAGCAAACGTTTTGGACACCTTTGGATTTTTCAGAAGTAATTAGACGCCTAAACGTTTTACATTATCGCGCGAAATGTAAATATATCGTCTCACGCAGTGCAACGAAATGAGAACGACACGTTGTGTCTGGACGTATGATTAACGACGCGACCGTATCAGATCAAGAGGGTCGTTGTAAAACATCTGAAGGTATTTCTGGAGACGCAACTCATTTGCAATCTAACGAGTTTTTGAGGGGGTCTGGCATCGTAAACTTTGCCTTCGCCGTTCATTGATCAAACGACTTACACGTTAACCATTTATGGCATGCGCCTGCTTGTATGAACTTTGTCAAAAGTTTAGACTTAAAGTTCGCTGTCCGGTCAAAGGATGTATGTCCCTTTTGAAGATTTTATATGACACATAGCTGGTTAACTTAAAAGTTAGGTAAAGTTGAGAAATTAGTATTTATAACGAATTATAATCTATTCGAATACGTCTTCAAACCGATGTTCGGGATGTAATGAGGTAGATAAAGAAGGCGATAAAGTTTAAATAAATAGAGGATCTCCAAAGATGTTGTTTTAATAAGATGGTCTATGTTGTAGGAAAATGACGTTTAATTTACTTAATTTCACATATTTTGTTATTTCTTTATACGATCTTTGATCATTGTAGCGCTTAAAACATATTATGATGTAGGTCTATACATATAACGCAAAAACTTTACCTTCGTAAGAAATATATAAGTCCTATTTCAAACGATCGTTTGAACAGATGGTTCACATCACGCCAGGTCAATAAACAGATATCCCGAACTTTGACTTTTCGTCTGTTAAAATCACCCGCGGCGTTCAAACGCGCATAGATAAGGGACGATATGCATCTACATGCGAGGGATATGCTAACATCGCAGCAATTAAGTTGTAAAAGAAAAAAAGAAAATCTAAAAGATGTTTCACCGACGGGATGAAACACCTCCAACTGTGTTAAGTAAAGTGATGAAGATGCAGCCGGCTAACCAACATGCGTCTGATGAATTGCGCGGGATGGGTTTGATGAGAATAAGGGAAAGTCAGAATCCGAATAAATATATGGCGGTCGCGAGCGATAAGTAGGAGTCTAAATATAAAATGTATCCAGACTTTCTGTTTTAAATAATGTAGCGTAAATCTATATCATACCGTCAGGTAAATTATGTAAACAGATGCGAAACCGGTGTTTAAATGTAAATAATAAAAGCGTTCCTTTATGTATGCATGTACGAATAATCGCAATATTTATAGAATGTTAGTCATTATGTTTAAACACGAATTTCGTAATATTTGACCATACTATTTCACAAATTAACGTTGTGTCATGTACCTTACTAAAGATTCGTGGTATTAGGTCACCCCCTGCCGGCTGTTATCGGATTTACGACGTATTTTCAAGAGACGTCCCCCCGAAGTGATGCGTTAAAAAGCACAAGTTATAACATCCTCATTAACTGTAAAACTCTAACTTCTCTTACGCCGCCGTTACACCTCAACAAACGTCGGAACGATGGCTGACAATTACGATGGTGAGTATGTTTTGGTCATAGGAGATGTTTAAATATTTTAACGTGAATATTTGTTTAACATGACGTTATTATTTCCAGCTACTTTTGATAATCTTGTGTTTGACGAAGATTTAGAACACATCCTCGAGGAGATATGTAAGTCTTTACTCTTTTTTCCATCGTACGGTTTAATAATGTTATTATTATTAATAATAATGATGATGATTATCATTTATTCAGTTGATGAAGCCCAACTAACTGTTTGCGAGGACGACAACGGTCTTAACGGTAAGTTGATATTAGTTTTGTTTTGTTTTTCTTAACGTGTTAAAAACACCGAACCTCATAAACAGTATTTACTAAATTCGACAGGTGTGCACAATGATGACAACAACCTTGTAACAATAACTGCAGAGGATGTGCAGAGGGAGATTGTGGAGGCCGAGTTACGTCACGAGTCAGCCAACGTCACAACGACCACCCCCTCCCACACGGAATGTTCGGATGAACAACTTCACACGCCTAACGTCCGTGCAAACGCGCACACAGACGTAATCGTCCCCTCCACGCAGCGAATGTACGGTTGTGGACAGGCCGTAAAACGCGTGAGGCTGCCCGAACAGGAAACGAGCGACTCGCCGTCCACCAGTCGTTTAAGGACTTCAGAGAACAACGGTGCGTATTAAAACAGAAAATCGCATTATCATATTTTATGTTCGACTTTTATTTAATAAATTAATAAAGTGGTTATTGTTATTCTTTTTACAGAACAAGATCACGACCAACGAGGGCTAACAACTTGGTCTGATTCGCTGGTCCACGCGTGGGATCAGGTCTCCTTCACTGATACGGAGAGTGAAGAAGAAGAAGAAGAGGAGGAGGCGGAGGAGGAGGAGGATGCGGAATTACTACGTGAAATACCTCGGGAGCTGATTAGCGACCGTGATTTAAATAGAAGGCTTGATCGCGAAGCGTTGAACCGTGTTAATCGTTACTTCGAAAGACTTTTTGATCTGGCCGGACAACCGTTAACTTACCGTCAAGTCGAAGAGATTGCAGCTAACGCGCAAGGTGACGTTATTTCGATTTTAAGAAATGTCATATCCTGTCAACAACAACACACCGAAGCCTTACGACATGCAGCGGAGTTTTGGAGAAATTGTCACGAAGAGTTATATAACGAATTCACGCAATTTCGCCAGAGTATGATCGGAGTACCGGAGGAAATTCGGGAAAACCGGACCGAACTGAGATTGGCGGTAAATGCTTTATCTTTGATGTCCGAGCGTTTGAATCTGCTACAAAGAATGTTGGTAGATTTGCATGAACGTATGATACCGAGGAGATAATGTACAATGAATTGAATAGCTGATTTTTCCTTTCATTATTTTCCTTTCATTATTTTCCTTACATTATTTTCCTTACGTTATTTTGTATGTTACCGAGGAGATAATGTACAATGAATTGAATAGCTGATTTTTCCTTATGTTATTTTACTTTCATTATTTTCCTTTCATTATTTTCCTTACGTTATTTTGTATGTTACCTAACGTATGATACCGAGGAGATAATGTACAATGAATTGAATAGCTGATTTTTCCTTACGTTATTTTCCTTTCATTATTTTCCTTACATTATTTTGTATGTTACCTATATTGAATTTTCATACTGTTATTAATGTTTATCATTGACAGCAAGGTATTATTGATTTATTCACATTAGTAAATCATATACGTGTTGATATGTAACTTCTCACCGTTGATTGTATCTCCTATTAGTTTCTGGTTCAATTTTACTCACTGATGGTAAAATGATTATTTTGAATTTATACCGTAAGTGTTTGTTTTTGTTATATCTGGACATGTTACGTTGTGAACCGTTGTGGTGTTTTCAAGGCGCTACATCCGTTTGTCTTTAAGGTTGAACTATTTTGTATTTCTGATTTTCAAAATAAATTTTCAAAATGAGTGGTAAAAGATGTCACGACGATTTGCATGGACATGTGCCAGAAGATGATCAGAGATCATTAAGACCTAGACACGATTCTCAAAATAACACCGATCTGTTACACGAGCTCATTAATAATCAATTACAGATGTTACAACCAGATTCGCTTAACATGACCGAAAGATTGCACGAACTGGTAGATGAACAGTATGAATGGCTGGATGTAACTATAAATGACGGTCAGATTGGTGCGGGTTCATCTAACGATGACGCCTCAAGCTACGATCCTTCAGCACCAAATATGGGTCTCAGCCAAAATTTTATAGATAGGCTAATAAATGAAGGTGGTCGTGTGAGCGATTTTACAATTACCCCAAGATCGAGATTTAATGGTTTAGAAATTCGCAGAACTTTAAATTTTCGCGAAATCGCCGCAGATGATTATGCAGCATATAATATCTTTTTGCAAGATATTTTGAATGAGATCGTAGATTTTTCACGTTTGTTGGCAGGCGAATCCGGTTTTATGAACGTGTCGCTGCAAGGTGAGAGTCTCCCCACAGACATTAATGCGGTTCTAACGCCAGATAATAATCACGACGTTAATACGTTTATCGATCAAATCGAACGAACGGTTCAAAGCAACGCGGATGTGGGGTGCGATTCTGTGTTACATTTATGCGTGTCTGTGGTACGTAATAGACAAGGCGGAGGTCGTAGAAAGTTAGCCGACGTAGCGCACAATATGATAATCCAAAAAAATAAGATGCATCTTTTCGTCGCAAAAAATATAACAGACAACATGTGTTTCAGCATATGCCTGGCGCGTTTTTTAAACCCTCATTGCCCCGATCAGGAATTGGTCAGAATAGCCAACAACATACACACAGAACAGGGTTATCATCCTCAAGATAAAATAGCGTTTCACGACGTATCTAAATTCGAAACAGCCCTAGACCTAAAAATAGTCATCTTTCACAGAACGTGTTCAGGTAAATTGGAAGTGTATAAAAATACAGATGAAACACACCCGAACACCGTACATTTATATCTGCATGCTGAGCATTATTATATGATAAAAAATCTGAAGAGTTTCTTAGGGTACGGCTACGTTTGTGAGTACTGCTATCAAGGCTTTAACGATCGTAGTTTACATTATTGCAAATTTACATGCAATGTGTGTAATACACCTCAGTGTCACACACATCCTAAGAAATGGACGCAATGTGAGGACTGCGCTAGATATTGCAGATCTGACTTCTGTTACGAAACGCATAAACAACCGCAAAGTGAAGGGGTGAGGTCACGCTGCGATCTCGTAAAATTTTGCGGCAGATGCTGCAGACAGTATAGAGCGAAATGGACGGATGATAAACTATCACCGCACAAGTGTCCCCCGACCAAATGTCCGCATTGCAACGACATACTGGTAGATGAAGGCCATCACAGCTGTTATATTCAGCCCGTAAAACCTGAAGTGCATAGCGAAAAATATATTTATTTCGATTTTGAGACGATGCACGAAGATTCAAGACATACTGCAAATTACGTGTGCGCCATTTCGCAAGACGGTGAAGAGTTTACAGCCGAAGGCGTTGATTGCGTAGACAAAATGGTCAAACATTTCAGACGTCCAAAATTTACAGACTTTACATTTATAGCACACAACGCTTCAGGTTTTGACTCTTATATATTGCTCGAGTATTTCACAAGTCAAGGTTTGGCACCAAAAATTATACTCCAAGGATGCAGACTCGTATATATGTACGATCATGTATTTAAACAGAGATACATAGACAGTTACAGCTTCTTACCTATGAAATTATCAAAAATGCCCTCCGCTTTAAACCTAAACGCAGACGAAAAAGGATTCTTCCCCCATCGTTTTAATCGTTTGCAAAATGCAAATTACGTCGGACCCTATCCATCTAAAGAAGATTATGGATACAATACAATGTCCGAATCTGATCAGGTCAAATTTGATACGTGGTACGAGAGCGTAGCAGGACAGGTGTTTAATTTCAAAACACAACTGGCGATGTATTGCAAGAACGACGTTGTTTTGTTACGTGAGGGTTGTATGAAATACAGAAACGAGTTTATAGCGTGTACAAACGTGGACCCCTTCGGATGTGTAACGCTCGCGGGGTGCGCTATGAAGGTGTTTAAAACACTTTTTTTATCCAAAGACACAATAGCCCTGACGCATAAAAACGCCTATCTTGATCAGTACAAAGCTTATTCTACCCCGTCCATCCAGTGGTTGGAATATATTAAAGCGACCAAAAACGTTGACGTGCATCATGCATTAAATCACGGAGAAGTCAAATTCGGATCTTATCACGTGGATGGATATTATGAGTTTAACGGCGATAGAATGGCTTTGGAATTCCTGGGGTGTTTCTGGCACGGACATTGCTGTCGTTTTAATCCTAACGAATTAAATCCTGTGTCAAAAACACCTTTCGGTCTGCTCAGAAGACAGTCTGATAATAAGCTGGAAGTTCTGCGTAAAACTTACAACCTCAAAGTAATTACTATTTGGGAATGTCAGTGGGAGAATGCCAAACAAAACGATCCTGATGTTAGGACTTTTATGAGTAATTACGCGGCACCTGAACGTCTGAATCCCAGGGCGTCGCTTTTCGGTGGTCGAACGAATGCACTGAAGCTTTACCATAAAGTTACAGAGGGCGAACGCGTATCATATAATGACTTTACGCCGTTGTACCCTTTCGTACAGTCACGTAAAACTTACCCCATCGGGCATCCTGAAATAATTTTAAAAGATTTTGAACAGGTCGAGTCTTACTTTGGACTTATTAAATGCACGGTGCTGCCACCGCGTAAACTGCTTCATCCGCTCATCCCTTTCAAATCGCCGCAGGGGAAGTTATTGTTCGCTCTGTGTCGTACCTGCGCAGAGCAACAACTACAAACGCATTGTAACCATAGCGACGAAGAAAGAGCTATTTCAGGGGTTTGGACGTCTGTGGAACTCTCACACGCACTAGTTAAAGGTTATACAGTTGTCAGAATCATGGAAGTCTGGCACTTCCCACAGACGTCAGACACATTATTCACCGAATATGTTAAGACGTTTCTCAAATTCAAGCAAGAGGCTTCAGGTTTCCCCCCGCACGTAGTGACAGATGCTGAAAAACAGTCTTACGTTGAAGATTATTTTGAGAAGGAGGGTGTTCATCTTGACATAGACAAAATAACTCTCAATCCGGCGCGTAGATCTATAAATAAATTTTTATTGAACGCCCTTTGGGGGAGATTCGGACTTAGGTGTAATTTACCTAAAACCGAACTTTTGACAGATCCTGAAGATTTCGCCCGTCACATTTTTGGAAACTACCATGTAATTAAACACTTCTCATTCGTATCAGACTCTGTAGCCCTAGTACAGTGGTGCTACGCTGAAGACGACCCCGCCCCCGCATGCGATGTTAATGTGTTTATCGCCTCATTCACCACGGCTTACGGACGGTTGGAATTATACGACCTAATGGACAGATTAGGCCCGCGCGTTTTTTACGTAGATACAGACAGTGTTATCTTTTCGTCAAAAGAAGGCGAATGGATGCCTCAAACAGGTTCGTACCTAGGCGAACTGACGAACGAACTCGACATAGACGATAACATCACAGAATTCGCATCAACCGGTCCTAAATCGTACGGCTTTAAAACTGCAAAAAATAAAGTCACCCTTAAAGCGAAAGGGATCACGCTCCATTCTTCGAATGCGCTAATCGTTACCTTAGAAAGTATGATCTCTCTGGTACAGGGATATGTAGCATCACGTGACACGTCCCATCTACTCACCCGTACAGAGACCATTGTACGGAATAAAAAGAAGTTCACACTACATAACAGATCACTTTTGAAAAGATTCAAAGTGGTTTATGACAAACGGATTCTTTTGCCTGACTGCTCCACTTTACCTTACGGTTATTAACAATATGTCCAGACCAGATGATGTGTATGTTGAAGAAGGTTTTGACTTTCGTTTTAATTTCCCGTTCTCCGCCGTGGTCTCCGGGCCTTCCGGAAGCGGGAAGACTGTCTTTGTGAAAAATCTGTTGTGTAACGCAGATAAGCTGATCAATGTAAAAATTGATAATATTGTTTTTTTATACAGCTGTTGGCAACCATTGTATGATGAACTCTTGTCATTGTTTGATATTAAATTTATTGAAGGCATACCAAAATCTTTAACGGATGAAAATTTATTGCCTCCTAATAAGAAATCTATTTTGATTTGTGATGATTTAATGGAATTAGCATATTCGAACGATGAACTCTCACGCGCCTTCACGAAATATGTTCATCATAAATCATTTTCCATTATATTGATAACTCAGAATCTGTTTTTTCAAGGTAAAACCAGTAGGACTATTACGCTGAATACTCATTATATTATTTTGTACAAGAGTCCCAGAGACTCTATGCAAATAATGGTTTTAGGACGACAAATTTTTCCAGGGAACACTAAATATTTCATGGAATGTTATCAGGATGCAACCAATAAGCCTTACGGATTTCTGCTGATTGACTTTAAAGTTAAAACGCCCGAACGTTTTCGTCTCAGATCGGAACTGTTTTCAGATCATCAGGTGGTGTACGTACAGAAAAGAACGCGGTAAACTTTGATGAAAATAAGAAAAATGAGCGATAGGCTTTGTAAAAACCTACCTCTTTTAAAACTGTTATATAAGGCTTCGCCGAAGCAGCGGCGTGTCATTTTACAGTCGGCATCGGATCAACTGATTCTATCCTTATGCGAAATAGCTCTTAACGTGCTCCGCGGTACCATACCTCTAAACAGTGCACAGTTCCGAAGATTAAAAAAGAAAAAAG
The DNA here is from genome assembly GCA_036784905.1 of Acrossocheilus fasciatus. Classification (NCBI taxonomy): domain Eukaryota; kingdom Metazoa; phylum Chordata; class Actinopteri; order Cypriniformes; family Cyprinidae; genus Acrossocheilus; species Acrossocheilus fasciatus. The sequence continues at coordinate 23,317,866 of CM071955.1, read as the reverse complement.
AAGAAATCAAATACGCGGCTAGTAAAAAGATCACCGTCGAGAGAAAAAAACGTCTGATTAATCAAAGAGGAGGATTCCTCGTTCCTCTGTTAAGTGTCGCCATACCTTTTATCACTAGTTTAATAACATCCAGACAACAATAGGAATGGAATATGCTGAAAAGCATTATGTAATTCCGCAGAATCAGCTGAATAAATTAAGAGCCGGGAACGTTCGCGAGACAATTCAACAAGTTGTGGAGAATGATTTGGATGGTGCTATAAGAAATATATTACAGAGGTCTGATTTAGATTCGCACGGGAAAGCTAAACTTTATTCCAACGTCTTGCAGAGGTTTTTAACTATAGTAAAACAGGGCGATTTGGAGAGCGGTAATTTAACTCTCACGCTCCCGAGACAGGATAACGTTCACAACGACGCACCTGCTAGTACACCTGCTAACTCACATGACCCACCGTCTAATAACGACGATGAAGAGGATCACATAGTCAACGAGATCTTAAACAACGTACCGCAAAGGCGATTAAAAAACGTCAAATTCATTTTGAATAAAATGTCTAATGCTAAGCAGTTGTGTTCATGGACAGATTCTGGAGAGTTTGTGTTTAAAGGACGCGTAATCGCCGGTTCGCATGTGATGGATTTGGTTAAAAGCATAACAGCTCCTCATACCGTCCGCGATGAATACAGGCCTCGCGGATGGACCGAATTTCTAGATGCTTTTGCCGTTTTAAATATACCATTTTCAACTATAAGCAATCCGCAAGTTAAACGGTCGGTCGAAACCCTTAAAGGGAAATCACCCGGACACATCCAGCAGATGTCGCCAAAGATGACGACCCCGTTGAAACAACGACGTGGTAAAAAGCTTACGAGCAAGTCGAGGCTTAGTACCCCAGCAGGAGATGTGTTTAATTCACCGACTCTTGATGCTAGCGCGTGGTTAACTTTTTAAGTTACTGTTTGTAAATATATTTGTAACCATGTTTGAAATATTTGTATTAAAATGTGTTGAAATATCAACATTATATTAATAAAGAAAAAGAAAAAAAAAAAAGATATAACTGATTACCCAACTTCTTTTATTTATAAAGTACACACATTTGAGATTACATCTTTTATTTATTAAACATGTAATAGAACTTTACAGATCTGCACGCAGTGAATACAATTAAATGTATCACAGAGACGAGGTTTCAATCTCTTTACAAATCGAACAACCATGTCATCATTTTTAATTAGATCATCATAATACATTTTAACAATATTTTCATAACCGTAACCTTTTGACATGTGATACAGAAAAAACACACAATGTTGGCCGCATGCATCTGATGCGAAGTCTTGAACCTGTTTGTTAGAGTATTGCACGCGAATAGAATTGTTTTTTAAAAAATCTTGGACAGTCTTCGGAAAACGCGGATCTTTAGGGTTTCCACCAAAGCTGTCGAAAAAACAACTAACGCCGTCGTTGTTTATGTAGATGGCTGCCCAGTGTTGACCCGATTCTGTGGAAGGATCCGTATTAAAAATGAGCATGGCCGGTAAATTCTTTAACGGAGTTTTGGGTAGGTAATCGCACGGAAGCACTCCTAAAAAATACGTGTTGTGCGTAATTTTATCCATAATGGCCGTTAGTTGGACGGTATTCATTTCGCCTTCTCGGTCAGTAATAATCGACCAGCACCTGTCTTCGATTGGATATTTCAACGATTGAATCAAAAATCGCGTATACGATAATGGTTACGGATTGCACGAGAGGTTGTCTGAATCGCGCTTCCAGTCTAATGTTTCCCGATCTAATTAATGATACGTGATTCGAACAATCTTCATCGGGCGATAAATTAAATCCGTAGAGGGTGTATCCGTTGAGAAAATCCTGGCGATCTATTGCCAGAGGCTGATTTTTAAGATGTCTTCCGGTAGATAATACGAGTTGATAAAAGTCCCTCACGGCGGATCCGTTCTCATATTCAGGCTGAAGGGGTTTGGACGGGATTTGTGTTCCGTCACGATATAAAGCCAGAAATTCCAGGTTAAAATGTTTAAAAGCAAAGGGGTTTTTATCGTACGCGCCTGAAAAAGCCGTATTTTCTGTCATTGCTAAAATTATAGATTTTGGTAAAGTCCCCAAAAAAAGATTTTCTTGATTAGACACGCGAGATCCTACCGGTATAGAGAAATTCTTCAGACACACGCGTTCTATGGGGTATTTAGCTGTGGTGGATAGAAGCGCTTGCGCGTGTCCTAGCCGTACGCCCGGTGAAACCGAAACTTTTTTCACAAAAAGAGACGCGGATACAATATTGAGTTTATAAGCGTTCAGGTCATCTCGCATCAAACAAAACTCGTCTTTACCTCTTGTCATCCGTATTCGCAGGTCTATTCCATTCAACATTAACTTCTCCTGAAAGAATATATCGCTATGGATGGGTGCTAGTAATTCTACGACATTACTAGCATTGGTAAACGCTGCGCGCTTCATTAATCCTGTGTTTTCACCTGCGGGATCTGTGGCGTCCATGTGACCCGGCGTGTCTTTGTAAAACAATCCGGCTGAAAAGACACTTTCGAGGGTATCTTTTCCGAAATTGATCAGAGCCTCGATCAAGCATCTATAAGGGTACGTACTAGAACTCTGTGTTATTAAGCGATCGCCTAGAGACACATCCACCTGCGAGAATATACACGCTCCGGGGTAATTTATTAAACCGACAGGTGCGCCGTCTGCTATATCGGTACCGTCCGGCCTGGTTATTTTGACCCGCGTGTATAACAGTGTGTTATTAAGATCGATGTAATCTTCACCCGTCCCTGCAATAAAAAATTCTAACGGCGATGAATCCGTTATTGCAGATAAAGGCGGTATTTCCACGTAGGTGTTTTTTGCAATAGACGTCTGGGTCATAGGAACGGTAAATAAATCTAACTCGGATTTAATACACTCCTCTGACATATTGTGGAACAGTGACATGTTTAGAAAATAGTGTTCAGCGGTCTTTTGACACGGACAGATTTCTTTACACGTTTCGCACGAGAGCGTCGTGAGCGTTTTGCGAGTGTACGCTTCTTACTAGTACGTTTAGCTTTCTTCACGCGGCCACTCCCCCTACGCGCTCGCACTCCGGGCGGTTTAAAAGACCCGCGCGACATAACCATTAACCCGTTACCGTTTTGACCGTTGTTATTATTATCGTTATACGATCTCGATAGGGCGGTGGTTACAACGTCGCTAGCTATATTTCTCGCAGCGGCTTTTAGATGTGGTTTTGCTATACTAAAACCTCTTTTCAACAGAGGTAGAGCAGTTCTGAAAAGCGCTTTGAAAATACCTCCTATACCGCCCCCGTACATAACAGGACCGCCAGCATAGCCGGGTAACCCGTTACCCGCTTGGTTTCGGTAGTAAGCGACGTAGCGTTCGGGGTCCATACTCGTGCGATAGTTTTGTTAAAACAAAAAAAACAAAACAAACCAAAAACTACTTCACTGGTCTGAAGTGTAGTTTAACCACAACTTTACCGTAAGTGAAACGTACGTGTTTGTTCTGATCGTCTTTGATTTCGATGCATATGTCTGTAATATCAGATTTATTCACAGGCGCGTAATGCGGCTTATCGAATCTAACACTGACTATGTCGTTAGACGTTCCCTCTATATGTACAGTTCTCAGTAACGGTACATACGAATCGCCGACTGATTGATATTCAATCATGTCCGTGTATATGTACATACTGTAAAAACCCCCTCTTATGTCTGCCTGATGTGGGGCGTGCGTCACGACAGGTGCGTCATCAGGATGGTCTTTGCGAGGCTGATTTACAGATCCTAGAGGCACGCACGGTTTTAAACCTAAAATAATGGCCAACTTCCCGTAAAATATCAAAGATGTGTTCGTCGGTGCTTTTAGAAATATCCTGTTTTTGACATGATCGTAACCGAGGGTCACTCTAGGAGGTAGATTCGTATTTATTTCTCTAACCAGAAACAGTACATCCTCGTAATATCCCACTTTTAACGTATTACATACTTTAGATACGTTTTGAAGATTTTTTTCTTTAATATAGATAATCACACCCGCATCCTCTTCGTAACGTTTCTCATCATAACTCAGTATGGTGGGGGTCGTGTTAATAATAAACGCCGCATCCTCCTCGTTAAATGTATACCAGGAAATTGGATAATAAAATTCGATCAGGCCTACCTCCCACTGGCCTTTGAGGTTCATACTTCTGGCGAGTCTTGTTTTGTAATTAGAAATACAGTTGTCAGGATATACATTCATCGACGCGTTGCAAGGAAGCGTAACGTAAAAACCGCCCTCGGCCATGACGTAGATTATTGCGAATGATATTTAAGATTACCTCGTCGTCATTTTAAACGGTTCTGTAAGTCCAAGATGGAGCTTTCTGGCAACCATGACGTAAATTTAGTCGGCCAGCCCCACCATTTCACGAGACAGAACGTTTTTTTTCCTCTCTTTTTACGATCTAAAATCTTCTCTATTTTAAACGACTTATCTTGATTCACAATAATTTTTTGTAATTCTTTTTCATAAAAACAACCTTCGATAATATCCCCGTCGTAGTCTTGTAACCTGTACACTGGCGGGGTCCGTGGTATGCAGGCCGCTATAGTGAAAAACTCTTCTGTGTAATTCTGCTCGTACCCCTTAGAAAATACATGCCTGACTTTAGACACCCTAACCACATCGCCAATTTTATACCTAAAGACAGGTGCACCTTTACGCATCCTTCCATACAGATTATTAAACACATCCGCTTCGTTTTCTTTATGAACATCCAGGGGTCGCATTTTAATGCTTTTGTGATAGCTGGCATTATACCCATCTATAAGGTCTTGTAAGATATCGTAATAACGCTTTGAATTGATGGCTGTTAAAAATCGCGACATTCTGTCACGAAGCGTGCGATTAAAGCGCTCCACCACCGATGCTTTTACATCGCTTGCCGTAGCAAAATGATGTATGTTATACTTTTTCATCAGTTGCTGGAAATGTTTGTTAAAAAATTCAGTACCTTTATCAGTCTGTAATTTTTGAGGCACACGGTTTTCTTTGAGTATAGATTCGAACGCTTTCGTAACCTCCTTTCCCGTCTTATTCTTCAGCGGGCGTGCCCATGCGTACTTGCTGAAAACGTCTATACAAGTCAGTAAAAATTTTATATCATCGTTTTCTTTCGAATAAGCAGACATGTCGACCAGATCTGCTTGAAACTGTACGTCTTTCCCAAACACCACGACCCTATTACGCATGTATTTCACAGGCGCGGTTCTGTGTAAGGTATATGCGTCTTGAGCGGCTAGCCAGTCCGTAACCTCTCTATCATTCAGAGTTACGCCGTATTCCTGTAACACTGCGCGTTTTAACCGTTTTTTACCCCCCAAAGACCCCGGGTTTGAAGGATTGTAGTATGTTTTTTTCATTAATTCGGACATCTTACTCCTTTTTTTTTTCAAAAATAATGACAGAACGAATAGTGTCAAGTAGGTTTTTATTTACAATCATTGTAGAAGGGGGGGGGGGGGGGTCAAACATTAAATATGATTGGTTATACGTTATCTATATATTGAAGGAACTTCATACACGATACAATATTTTTCTCCGTCATATGTTCAACTAATGTGTCAATAATTTTACACACATCTGTCGATTCATTTCTTGACAACAAGATCATACACACATCAGTTACATAAGTACAAAGACATAAAATGTTACCTATTTTAAGACTTTCTTCAGATTCAGACATGATTTCGAGAATGTTTTTAACGGTCATACAGGGATCATACCCCTTTGCGATGCATCGCCTTGTCATAAGTTTCCACTCATTCGACATCCCTCGTATAACAGTCATTTGATTTTTTATTTTCATTAAACGTTCATTATTCACATAACAATCATTATTATCATCAATGGTCTTATACAATAAATGTATTATTTCTCTCTTAATTCGTTGTTTAAATAAGAGTTTTGCCAGACAGGGCGTGCTGTAGAGGTTTCCCATCTTCCCCCAGGTTAGTCAGAATCCGCAGGTGCGCTTTTCTTCCAGCTGTCGACGGCGTCAAAAACAGCCTGTTCACAGTTTTCATCCACAAGTTTCGTCCTGAGTTCTGCCAATCCGCCCACTATGTACATCTCATCTCTGAGTTCGCACAGAACGGCATCGACAACGCCCTGAATCCTCTGGAGGTGCGGTGATAAACCGAACAGTTTCAAGGTTCTGGCCAGAATGAACTTTAGATCGGATTTACACACTTTACCCCTCAGTTCTTCAAAACATCCGAGAAAATAGTACGCCGGAGCCTCATAGAGACACGAATGTTGTGTTTGCGACGGATGATCGACCGAACAGCCATAGCAATTTTTTTTAAGCTGCCTGTCGACCAGGTGTTCCAGAATGATTCCGACAACGGCCTTAATAATTTTATGGGCGGTCACGCCGATGCATCCGTCGACCGTATCCAAGACGGAATCGGAGGTTGCGGCGTCAGGTGCTGCAGGTTGAGACGGTGCATGCTTTGCCAGGAAAGCGAGGTTATGGTATCCGAGCTCTGTACAAAATTTGTTCAGCCAGGTAATGTTGTCCGTAGACGATCCCTCCGCGGATGCAACCTCGTCGCATACAGCGCTAAGAGGCGTTGAAGTATTTTCTTGGGTCATGTTGCAGGTGTTAGCATTTCAAAGTCTATTTCCTCTGAGACCCCTGTCGCTCTGTATTTAATGATAATAGAATGTAGGCGGAGCTACGTGAACGCCTCTCCGACTGGTCACGCACCATTCGGGATGAAACAATTTCACTTTTATGTTGTTGTATCTGTCAAATGCCTCGCACCATTTAAACATTTTGTCAATCTTCTCAAATATGTCTTCTAACGCAGGGACATCTTTCCATTGAAACAAGAATTTAATTCTATAGTATTTGAGATGATCCTCTTCAGATATCGGCCATGCGCGCTCAGGTAGGCCTTCAGTGTGGTCGCTACAAAGTATATAAACGTAATCATCAGCGTACTTGTTAACATGGTCCCCCAGCACTCTGTATCTCATTCCAGGCGTAATACCGTTCCACTCCCCTATGAATAGCGGGTCGTCGCAACCGTCTTTTAGATCACGCCAGACATAATTGTAAAATAAACACCAGTCTTTTACAGTGAAAAACAATTCAGGATCTTCGCACGTGTCATACGTGAACCTTTCATCATTGTCCACGGTACGCAGTCTGACCTCTCTGTTGGTCTTGTCAAAGTTGTAACTGCATACACGATTACCGGATAAATGAAGATCGTACTTGACATTATCCATAGACTCGTGGAGGAAATTGACCAAACACGGTCCATGTTTCATCCTCCTAGGCGCTAGAGTAAGATCACCCATAGCACCCTCAACGGTCTTCTCTGGAGTTTTAGGTAACGATCTTTCAGCCATTGTTGTAGAACAATTTTCTGTTTTTTTTTTTTTTTTTTCCAATTCGCAAAACCTCGTCTGTATTTTGTGAAGGTGAAGATAGGCTACCCTCAACACTCCTTTTTTAAACACAACATTACAACTGAAGCCGTCAGTACACCTGCTGTTAGGGGCTGGCAGTAGGCGTGGTCTGGATTCAGCGGCGTAAGCGCATTCTGAGTTTTGACGCGCTAGTGTGCGGTTATCTGACGGACGGGCTGCGTAAGATTGTCTGCTCTTTTTCTTTTGTTTAATTTTTGTAACAAGATTTTGACTTTTTACTTAACGAACGTGTCAGATTCTTTTTTGTTTTAGAAGACGGTAAGATGAGTCAGCTCTATTTTCTTTAACTTGTAATGTTAGAACGTTGTATCTTAACGTTCGCTTCTGATGCTTTTTTGTTTTAGAAGATGAGTCAAAAGCTACCTTTTAATCTCTAATGTTAGAACGTTGTAAAGTATCTTAACGTTCGCTTCTGATACATTTTTGTTTTAGAAGATGAGTCAGCTCTATATTATTTAACTTGTAATATTAAGCTATTGTTTTAACTAATGTGTCAGATGCTTTGTTTGTTTTAAATAAACAAACACGTACACTTCTACTTCTTTTTATTTAACTTAAAACGTTTTTAAACTAGTTAGACTTCGTTACAACAACACTAGCAAGTCGTTGCTCATTTTACGTATATGTTTGATGTTTTTTTGTTGATGTGTGTAAGTGAAAAACTCCAATAAAAACTTCCCTTTGTCCCGTTTAACACAGTTTCACAATTTAAAGTTTAAACACATAACTGTCTTCAATGGCCCACACAAAAAACACATTTCCCAAAACATTCATAAATACCTTAGGATCACTGGACAGTAAAAACAGATGCTCATTTAGATGGGTGGGGGTGGACAAAACAGGTGTCCAGTTTGGGTGTCCAGTTTGGGTGGGAGGGAGGGGTGGGGGTCTTATCTTTATGAGGGGCAATAAATCAAACTTTTTGACACAAGGTATCCTGGGATCTCTCTAACAGTCAGTTTATATGGATACCACTGAAATGAGTGAGAAGTGCTGAAAACTGAACCCTGCTTGCTGCAAAATTGTCTGTGAATTGTCTTATAAAATATTGTAATCTACAATCATTAGGTTATAAGAGGTTTAGAGAAGTGAACACTTTAAAAAGTGTTGCATGAAAAGACTCACTTTGACAAGTTTTCAGTATAATAAAAACAATAAAATTGCACAGAAAAACAATTTTAAATAAAATAAAACCCTCTTTTAAATGAATGTCGGTGTGAATATTTATAAGTGTATGTGAATTGGATACGAGCTAACCAATTCAGAAGATTTATTACCCAATTCATATTCACAAAATTTGATTTGTAAATGAATAAGTAAGTAAATAACATCATCTGATGTCTGGTTAGATCCATTGTAAGTAACAGTCCTACCATATGGTGTTTCTTAGAGCTTTGAGTTCAAAGTTTGTTGTCAAATTGGAAATCCAAGAAAGCCAACTGCATGGCTCACCATCTAATGTACTCTTTTCACTGTAGAAACAAACAGAATGTTTTTTAAAGACCCAACCTGCATTTACAAAAAAGGGTAGCTGAAACATTTGTTTAAACATTCACATCATCAATTAGGCCTAATGATCATAATTTCCATGAAAATAACCTTTCATACCTTTACATATGAATAAAATACTCATAATCAGACTACAGTTTTTTTATGGATTACATGATTACATATAGTGGTGGCCAAAATTATTAGAACACTAGTATTTTCACAGTCAGTTATTTCTATCTTTTACTGTGTGTCAGTAGGAAATATCAGTTTACATTTCCAAACATTCATTTTGCCAAATAATTGTAATAATCCAGTGAGATTTTGTTTGCACAAGGAGTCTGAACACAGCCAGTGCTCCACACAGGGATCTGATCTCATCATCATCATGTCTGTCTGGAATGACATGAAGAAACAGAGCAAACTGAGACAGACTAAATCCAGAAGAACTGTGGCAATGAGAAGAGGGCAAAAAAAGAAAAGAAATGAAAACCCGATTGTGTTGCGTCGGTTTTTTTTTTTTTTTTACCTGAGTCTCCTTTGTTTCACCACCAGATGGCGCCATTTTAACTCCTTAGATTAGTTCCCATTTATTACATCTTTTATTGCTTTTTTTCAGTTCTCTCTGGTGTTGTGTTGGCAAGGATTAGTGGTTTGAGATCTTTTAACATCGTTCAGAAAATTATTTTATCCAATTGGAACAATAAAAAAAAAAAATAAATAAAATAACTGTTTGGTTACTCTTATTCTTCAAAATATCTTATTTTGTGTAAGAAGACTTAATTTCACAAAGGTTTAAAACAACTTGAGTGTGAGTAAATTATTACAAAGAAAAAATCCTCACCTTCTGCTATAGTCGGACCAGATCAGTGGCTTTTTGGCAAACAGATTACTCTGACTGCCTCATCATCTTAGCCCAGTAAACAAGAAGAAAAGTCAAAGTGACAAAAGTGAGCAAACAACATTATCTAGAGGGAATACACATGTAGCACACTTTTAATTTTACAACTTACCTGAGCATTTCTCTCTCTCTCTACTAGCGTTTATCCCTTCGTAATGCGGGGTCCGCTTTTCGGCAGATTGCTCTCCATTTCTTCCGATCGAGGGCATCCTCAGGGGCGACATTGTCATGTTTCATGTCTTCCTTTATCCGATCCTTCCATCGTTTCTTTGGTCTTCCTCGGGGTCGCTTTCCTTCCATGTTGAGACACAGGGCCCTCTTCGCTATTGACTCTTCTTCACTCCTGACTAGGTGGCCATCCCATCGAAGTCGCGCTCCCCTCATCTTCTCCATAATCGGTGCTACTCCCGTGGTCTTTCTGACGTCTTCATTCATTACTTGGTCCCATCTGGTCAGCCCATTATTTTATTTTTATAATAACATGGTCATCTGGAATGAACTAATCACTATGATTCATATTCAAAATGATAACATGCTGGCAAATGCTGCTTTGTTTTTTTTTATATTCAGATTCATAGTTTCAGTTTTCCATTTCGACTATTCAAGTCACCTTTATTTATATAGTGTTTTATACAATACAGATTGTTTGCAAAAAGCTTTAAAGTGAGAAACAGGAAAATAATATTTCAGTTACGCAAACAAAATTCAATACTGCTGTAAACAGCTCTAAAAACAGTCTTTATTCAGCTGAAATTAGTTCATTCTTGATTTAGTTTGGTAGTTTCAGTAAAGTTCATCAATTATGCTATACGTTTAATTCATTTATAAAGCAGCTCTGGGGAAAACAGTGATGTCAACATCAGATACTTCTGCCACCTTCTCAATAGACAGTCATTTCCTCTCACACAGGCACAAAATATTTGTGCTATTTATTCTTTGGCTCCATGTAGTCTTTGCGTTGTGTCAGTTTTTTTCTCCCAGACAAAGATGACACAAGGCAACAGCACAGTTGGCTTTCTCTCTTTGTTCTTTGATGTCAGTTTGGTGGTCACAACCTTAAGGTGGTCACCTCTGATTCTGTGTAAAACTGAAACCTGTAAAGTCTTTCCCTGCACATTGAAGGTCTCTGCACACAGAGTCAGACATTTTCGTGTTCGTTATCCTAAAAATTTGTAACGCACAGAAACCTTGCACATTGAGTCCGATGCCTATTAATTAATCCGTTGCAAATAAATTCAGCAAAACAGTACTAAATGGAGTCTTCAAGCATTGAGGATTATTTTGTTGTCCTCTAGCTTCTTAAAAAAAGTAAAAGAAAGGAAATATTGGGTCCATCCAATCCTGAGATATAAAGAGGAAGGAGAGTTCCCCCTCCTTATTAAGGAGCAGCGGGAATATCACGGGCGATTCAAAGTTTACTTCAGGATGTCAGTGGCTCAGTTTGATGCTTTGCTAGCGACACTAGAGCCACATATTAAAAAGAAGACCACCAATTTCTGTGAACTCAGTGTGCAAGGAACTATATAGAGTGCTTTGTGCTGCGAGATGAAGTGGATGAACTTGACAATCGCCATTCTGGATTTTGGCATTCGCTTGTATGGTGGCTCTGAACTGTCAAAACACCTCTCAAAATGCTTGCTACTGATGCAGATGACCTATTTGGCTAGGAACTATACTCTCATTCCGGTGTAATAATCAAGGAACTTTGCTGCCGTAACATGGCCGCAGCAGGCGCAGTGATATTACGCAGCGCCTGAAAGTAGTCCCCAGCTAGGTAACTAGTTATAATATAGCTGGGTACTACTTTCAGGCGCTACGTAATATCACTGCGCCTGCTGCGGCCATGTTACGGCAACAAAGTTCCTTGATTATTACACCGGAATGAGAGTATAGTTCCTAGCCAAATAGGACTAGAAAATCGCAACTTTTCATTTTCCGCCGGTCTTAGTACACGATATAACTACAGAAGAGTCGAGTTTTAAATAGGAAAGCTATCGAAACTCTTTGATCGTTTTTGAACGCGATGCTACTGGTCTAATAGGATTCAATGATCTATGCTAAGCTATGCTAAAAGTGCTATCGCCAGATCCGGAGATCGGCTGAATGGATTCAAAAACGGTAAAACTCAACTTATTAACTCTGTGGGAGTTGGAGAATGAGCCTATTTCCAAAAAAAGTGGAGTGTTCCTTTAAGACACTTTACATTCATACATACAGAAGTTAAATACTTACATAATGCCTTAGCAGGTACCACCATAACTATCACTGCTTTAAGAAATGTAAAATTGATTGTTGTATTTTAACTATTTTGTAAGTATTCATTTCCTTCCTGTTTCATCCAGTTCTAAAAAGAAGACATCATTTTGTGGATGACCCTTCAGTCTTTCTAACCTTTGCTCACCCCAGCGCAGCTAACAGTTTAGTGGCTCAGTGCCTGGAGAACAAGAGGCCACTTCAGATGCCATCACAAATCCCTTTCTGCAAGAATCCTTCAATATTAATTCCCATTCTATTGCCAGTTGCAGGCTGATGTCTGAAAAAAGGGTCACACGGTTGAGGCACCTTGATTAATCATTTAATGTACAGAACACAAGAACAGGTGAAAGGTGCTAGCTACTGAAATTACAATGTTGGCCATGTTTCATAGCTTGTTTGCACTGCAGAAATGACAATTCCCTTATGCTAATGTGGGCAGAACATGAATGTTCCCTCCAGGCATCATGGGAGCTTTTACATTTTATTACCTAAGCAGCACAGGGGCCCTGGGGCCAAGACACAGAGCCATTTGCAGCCGGGTATGAAGAATGTATATCCTCGTAAAAATTCACTCTGTCATGCCTGGCCAAGCACAATTACAAATTACATTATGTAAACCGATATATTCTAGCTGGAATAACATTACTTCTAACTAAACACATAGTGCTCAAGGCATTGCTGGAATAGGCCACATTTTTCACCCCTGACCTGAACATTCACACATGACAGATTCAGCAGCTCACAGATATATATATGCATGTTGACCATGGATACTTGGATTTGCATATGATCATTTGAAATATCTAGTATATGCAGTTGAAACCAGAAGTTTACACCTTGCAGAATCTGCAAAATGTTAATTATTTTACCAAAATAAGAGGGATCATACAAAATGCATGCATTTTTTTATTTAGTACTGACCTGAATAAGATAACATAAAATATGTTTACATAGGCTACATACATGCACAAGAGAAAACAATAGTTTAATTTATAAAAAAAATACCCCATTCAAAAGTTGACATACGCTTGATTCTTAATACTGTGTTGTTACCTGAATGAACCACAGCTGTTTTTTGTTTTTGTTTTTTTTAGTAATAGTTGTTCAGAAGTCCTTTGTTTGTCCTGAAAAGTTAAACTTCCCGCTGTTCTTTAGTAAAATCCTTCAGGTCCCACAAATTCTTTGATTTTTAAGCATGTGTTGTGTATTTGAACCCTTTCCAACAATGACTGTATGATTTTGAGATCCATCTTTTCACACTGAGGACAACTGAAGGACTCATATGCAACTATTACAGAAGGTTCAAATGCTCACTGATGCTCCAGAAGGAAAAACAATGCATTAAGAACCGGGGGTGAAAACCTTTGAAGAGAATGAAGATGTACATTTTTCTTATTTTGCCTAATATATATATATATATATATATATATATATATATATATATATATATATATATATATATATATATATATATATATATTCATAAGCTACAGAAAATACATGTTTCCCAGAAGACAAGATGTTACATTTTCCCTGATCTTCAAATTCAAATTTTTTTCACGGCCCAGCTCTTGCATGGAGCTTCAGTGAACACGCAGTGCAAAGGATTCTCAATAAAATATTAAAAAATTAACATTGTATTTATGATTATTTATTTGTCCAATTACATTTGGGCCCCGAAAATGGGGGGTTGTGTATAACAATGGTTGTGGTTCCTAAGCGTTTTATGTTATATTTTTGTTCAACCCATTGAATTAAAGCTTAAAGTCTGCACTGCAATTTCATCTTGATTGTTTCATTTTAATTCTATTCTGGTGGCATACAGAGCCAAATTATGAAAACTGTGTTAGTGTCCAAATATATATGGACCTAACTGTATATATACTGTATACACAGTAATTAACATTTGAAGTGGATCAAAAAAGCTCATCAAAGTTGTACAAGAACACGTATTGGTTTATATAGTGTATATATATATATATTTTTTTTTAATATATACATGTATATACATTTATATTTTTTATTCTTATATTTTATATTATACATAAATATATTTAATGTATAAACATAACATTTTTCTCAAATATATGCATGCATGTGTTTGTATTTATATGTACATAATAAATATACAGAGTTCACACACACTTTTATTTTGGATGCGATTAATTGTTTGACAGCACTAATATATATATATATATATATACAGTTGTGCTCATTAATTTACATGCGCCTTGCAGAATATACAAAATGTTAATAATTTTAACAAAATAAGAATATATATTCTCCACAAGACAAAATACATAAAGTAGTTAAATAATGTTAACTAATGAGAGTTTATTGTAAAGTGTTTTCAAAATATTGTTTAAATTGATACTTTAGTTATTATTATGGAATAAACGTTAAAAAAAACATAAAATACTATGAAATGTATAATTAGTATTTCAAATATTAAATTAAATAAAAAATGATATTAATTAAATACAAAACAGAATTATTTTTGTTCTCTCTTCTTTATGTAATGTTTATTTAACCAAGAAAATGTGACAACATTAAGTGTAACAGGGAAATTATTTGATCCTCTGCTGATTTTGTATGTTTGCCCACTGACAAAGAAATTATCAGTCTATAATTTTAATGGTAGGTTTATTTGAACAGTGAGAGACAGAATAACAATAAAATCCAGAAAAACGCATTTCAAAGAAGTTATAAATTAATTTACATTTTAATGAGTCAAATAAGTATTTGACCCCTTCGCAAAACATGATTTAGTACTTGGTGGCAAAACCCTTTTTGGCAATCACAGAGGTCAGACATTTCTTGTAGTTGGCCACCAAGTTTACACACATCTCAGGAGGGATTTTGTCTTTTAAATATATTTCAATATATTTAACAGTTCTGTAACTGGCCGTTCCGTAACTCCCCAACCGGACCTCCCCGGAGAATGGCACATTTTTAGTAGCACCCAGTGCCATTCCCCCCTCATACCCTGCGAATTTCGAGCCCTCTCACAGAGAATAGCATATTTTATTTTAGATCAACTAGAAACAATGTTTAATTTATAAAGTTTTTTTTTTTTTTTTAATATAAGTCAATAACAATTGGCTGAAGCCAGAGCCAATGGTGAAAGTCTTTGCGCAAAGAGACCCTGCCCCATTTTGGAGGTTCTGCCCACTTTTGGAGTTCACGCCCCATTTTGAAGATCTCGATCACAATTATCCATGAACTCGATACATGTTGCAGATATGTTTTACTATCCACAACCACAAGCCTTTCCTTTTGTGTGTGCAAAATTCAAAATTACATGAATATGCAGCGATTTGTTCAAATAGAGACATTTTTGTAAATACATGTTTTGTTTATCATAATTTGCTCATGCAGTAAACAGGATGTGCATTTGTGGATCAGATGAAGCGCCTGCATTCATTGAGGTCTTTTCTGAGTCAATCCTATTCGATTCATTTGGATTTTGAGACTTTATTTTCACGGTTTCCAAACATTTCATAACCCACACAAACAACTATCAATGAATAAACCTGACGTTAATTATTAACGTGTGCCCAACTACCGATCGATCTGACAAATTCACTGATGTGCGTTACTTGAATGCTTTACAACTTGTGTCTACAAAATCTGGAATTACATGAATGTGCAGCATTTTCTACAAATAGAGACACTGTTGTGAATACAAAAGTTGGTTTTGTATTAATGTAGGTCAGAATTTGTGCATGCAACAAGAAAGATGTACATTTTTGGATCAGGTGAGGCGCGTGAATTCAATAGGTGCGTTCAACTTGAAGCGGCGCTGTGCAGAATGACATCATAGTACCGCGAGAGCGATAAGAGAGCAGATGGATCCTTAAGCTTTCGAATCGCTCTCGCGATACTTTGATGTCATACACTGATCATTCTGTGCAGCGCTGCTTCAAGTCGAACACACCTATTGACTCGTTTCTGAGCCGATCCTATTTGATTCATTTGATTCAATTAATCAAATGAACAGGTGAAAGCCTTGCAAGAGCCTTGCAAGATCCACACACAGCATTATAAGAATTGAAGGATCAAATTCAGTACACACCTTTTTAATAAAACTTAGCCTACCTTGTACAGACAAGCAGAAAAATATAAAGTCAAAATGCAAAAATAAGTTTCACATTGATTATTTCCTCATTATAAAGAAAACGCTTAAGACAGTACTGTCTTAATGCATTAGGTTAAGCCTTTTCTTTATAATGATATATATATATATATATATATATATATATATATATATAGGGGTGGCACGATACATTTATTCGTACCGAACCATCACGGTATGGACATCTCGGTTCGGTGCATGAGGCCTTACAACGCATACAGGCAATTCACCCCAATCCAGAAGGGGACGCCCGCAGTAATGCAACGCTGTTTGATAACCGCCAGCAGAAGAACAGCAAATGCCAAGTTGCGCACTTGAAAACAAAGCCCTCAGACAGTGACCTGATTCTGAACGCATCTCTCACTGACAAGGGAGTATACTTTAAAGGCTTGCGCACTCAACTGTTTGCGAAATGGAGCTTTGTGCTCGTGTATCCTACCTCTCTCATTCGGAAAAAATCTAAATATTCCATAATATTTCCATACTTGCGTAACGTATCTGAAGGCGAAACTATTATTTATTATGTAAATGATAGGCTTTGTACTTCTGTCGAGTCCAACAGTGACACAGAGGCGGGAACGCTGATGTTTGGTTCACTGTATTTTATTTTGACAAAGTACCAATTGTACTGTCAAGTTAGCAATGCTGGAATTGATGTGTTTTGTGTTTTGTGTTTTGTGTGTGTGTGTGTGTGTGTGTGTGTGTGTGTGTGTGTGTGTGTGTGTGTGTGTGTGTGTGTGCTTCAACTGTTTCCTTATATCAGCACAACTTTAAAGGTCTGCTTTTATTTGTGTACACTCACAATGAAAACAAAAAAAAAGAAAACAAATAGGATGTGGCTTTCTGCCATTTGAGTTTCCTTTCTGTGAACAAATTAAGCGTGTCACGAAAATAAACTGAAACTCAGCATATATTGGCTGTTTTTCCCCTTGTATATCTGTAAACTAAATCAATTATATTTCAAGAATTTATTCCTTGTATGTATATATGTACTGCAGATTATATATATATATATATAAAACATAATTTAATAATATTTAGTATTTTAACATCAAGGTGGAAAAAATAGTAATTTGTACTACTTTCTGTTCAAAATAAATGAAAAGAAACCGAGCATAGTGGATTTTTTTTCTTTCCTCTTGTATCGAACCCTGACCCCCGACCCGAGGTACGTACCGAACCATGACATCTGTGTACCATGCCACCCATAATATATATATATATAGAGAGAGAGAGAGAGCATATATATATATATATATATATATATATATATATATATATATATATATATATAATTTTTTTTTCTGCTCGTCTGTACAAGGTAGGCTATGTTTTACTAAAAAGGTGTGTACTGAATTTGGTCCTTCAATATCACTTTTTTTTGCACGTAAGTCACATTAACCTGTTAACTGTCGGTTCCACTTTTTGAGCATAGACATGAAAATGAAATTTCTAACTTAAATTGATATTAATTTTGAATGCTTTGGAGCACAGACTCTTTTTAAAGAAGACAATTGGCAGATTATTGTTGAAGGGAAAAAAGTTATAAACATTATATAACAAAAGTTATGGAAGTTTAAGTTTATGAAGATATAAAATTTAAATATTTAAATTTGATATAAAATACATATTTTACAAAACATGTTTCACTGTAAAATTGCTTTTGATTGTTAGATTTTGTTTGGCCGCAGTTCCACACTTTTCCACTAGATGACCATCAAACCACCATTAGTAACCATATAATGATCTGAAACATGTTTTTTCCATAATTCTCTCAATATTTATGAAGTAGACATCACATTCAAAAGTATTAAGGGCAGTATGGCTGGATTTTGATTTCAATTCAACCTCTAAAAAACACATAAACAAACATGCCATGAGAACCCTGGACCTGTGCTATACAACCCAAATTCCGGAAATGTTGGGACGCATTTTAAATTTGAATAAAATGAAACCCAAAATACTTTCAAATCACATGAGCCAATATTTTATTCACAATATAACATAGGGAACATAACAAATGTTTAAACAGAGAAATTTTACACTTTTATCCACTAAATGAGCTCATTTCAAATTTGATGCCTGCTACATGTCTCAAAAAAGTTGGCATGGGGGCAACAAAGGGCTGAAAAAGCAATAATTTTTTAAAAGATTCAGCTGGGAGACCATCTAGCAACTAATTAAGTTAATTGACATCAGGTCTGCAACATGATTAGCTATAAAAGGGATGTCTTAGAGATGCAGAGTCTCTCAGAAGTAAAAATGGGCAGAGGCTCTCCAATCTGTGAAAGGGTGTGTAAAAAGATTGTCAAGTCAAGTCACCTTTATTTATATAGCGCTTTTACCAATACAGATTGTGTCAAAGCACTTAACAGTATCAAATTGGAGGACAGAGTGTCAGTAATATATAATAAGATTAAACATTTAATTTTCAGTTAAAGGCATTTCATTATTGAATTCAGAGATGTCATTGTCTAGCTCAGTTTAGTTTAAATAGTATATAAGCAATCAAATCGGCGATAATCGCTAGAAATTAGGTGTCCCCAACTGAGCAAGCCAGAGGCGACAGCGGCAAGGAACCAAAACTCCCTCTGTGACAGAATGGAGAAAAAAAACCTTGGGAGAAACCAGGCTCAGTCGGGGGGCCAGTTCTCCTCTGACCAGACGACACCCACAGTTCAAAAGTTTCAGGTTCTAACGATAGTAGTATTATGTAGTTAGGTATTTTATTATATTTTTAGTTATATTTTTTAGTTTTAATGTATTTTAATCGAGGTCTCCGGAGGTCATCTGGGTGTCCTGGTCTCCGCTGACGATCAGGGCTGCAGACATCATCTCTTGGTGCTGATCCACCATCTGATCATAGGAAAGAAACAGACAAATATTAGCGTAGATGCCATTCTACTTACGATGTAACGAGTACACCGTGTGCTGTGGGAAGTGTTCCCGGTTCCGGTTGATCTAATTAATGCAGCCTAACAATCCTTTAACGGATTTGAATAATAGAAGCGTATTAGTGTGTTATGTGTACGCCAGGGTAAAGAGATGGGTCTTTAATCTATATTTAAACTGACAGAGTGTGTCTGCCTCCCGAACAGTGTTAGGTAGACTGTTCCAGAGTTTGGGTGCTAAATAGGAAAAGGATCTGCCGCCTGCAGTCGATTTTGATATTCTAGGTATTATCAAACGGCCAGAGTTTTGAGAACGCAGCGGACGTGGAGGACTATAATGCGATAAGAGCTCGCTCAAGTACTGAGGAGCTAAACCATTAAGGGCTTTATAAGTAATTAACAAGATTTTAAAATCTATCCGATGTTTGATAGGGAGCCAGTGCAGTGTTGACAGAACCGGGCTAATATGGTCATATTTCCTGGTTCTAGTAAGGACTCTAGCTGCTGCATTTTGGACCAACTGTAGTTTGCTGATCAAGCGTGCTGAACAACCACCCAATAAAGCATTACAATAGTCTAGCCTTGAGGTCATAAACGCATGAACTAACATTTCTGCATTTGACGTTGAGAGCATAGGTCGCAATTTAGATATGTTTTTGAGATGAAAAAACGCAGTTTTACAGATGCTAGAAACATGGCTTTCAAATGAAAGATTGCTATCGAACAGCACACCTAGGTTCCTGACTGATGAAGAAGAATTGACAGAGCAGCCATCAAATGTTAGATAATGTTCTAGGTTATTACATGTGGGGTTTTTAGGTCCGATAACTAACACCTCTGTTTTTTCAGAATTACTCGTCATCCAGTTTTTTATATCGACTATGCATTCCGTTAGTTTCTCAATTTGGTATGTTTCACCGGGCCGCGAAGAAATATAGAGCTGAGTATCATCAGCATAACAGTGGAAGTTAACACCATGTCTCCTGATAATATCTCCCAAGGGTAACATGTAAAGCGTGAAAAGTAACGGCCCTAGTACTGAGCCTTGAGGTACTCCATACTGTACTTGTGATCGATATGATACCTCTTCATTCACTGCTACGAACTGATGGCGGTCAGATAAGTATGATTTGAACCATGCTAAGGCACTTCCACTAATGCCAACAAAGTTGTGGAATACATTAAAGCCAACGTTCCTCAACATCAAATCGCAAATCTCATCATCTACAGTGCATAACATCATCAAAAGTTTCAGAGAAACTGGAGAAATCTTTGTGCATAAGGGACAAGGCCGAAGACCTTTGTTGGATACCGTGGTCTTCGGACCCTCAGTCGACACTGCATCACTCATCATCATGATTCTGTCATTGACATTACTAAATGGGCCCAGGAATACTTCCAGAAACCACTGTCGGTAAACACAATCCGCCGTGCCATCTGCAGATGCCAACTAAAGCTCTATCATGCAAAAAGGAAGCCATATGTGAACATGGTCTAGAAGCGCCATCGTGTCCTGTGGGCCAAGGCTCCTTTAAAATGGACTGTTTCAAAGTGGAAAAGTGTTCTATGGTCAGACGAGTCCAAATTTGACATTCTTGTTGGAAATCACGGATGTCGTGTCCTCCGGGCTAAAGAGAAGGGAGACCTTCCAGCGTGTTATCAGCGTTCAGTTCAAAAGCCAGCATGTATGGGCAGCTTGCATGTTTTGGAAGGCACTATGAATGCTGAAAGGTATATAAAGGTTTTAGAGCAACATATGCTCCCCTCCAGATGATGTCTATTTCAGGGAATGTCTTGTGTATTTCAGCAGGACAATTCAAAACCACATACTGCAGCTATTAAAACAGCATGGCTTCATAGTAGAAGAGTAGAAGTAGAAGAAGAGGAGATGCTAGACCATGGTAAACATGCCCCCGTCCCAACTATTTTGAGACCTGGAGAAGGCATCAAATTTGAAATGATCTCATTTTGTGCACAAAATTGTCAAATTTCTCAGTTTAAACATTTGTTATGTTATCTATGTTCTATTGTGAATAAAGTATTGGCTCAAGTGATTTGAAACAGTAGATTTTCCATTTTTTATGCTGCGTGAACTACAACCCGAATTCTGGAAATGTTGGGACATTTTTTAAATTTGAATAAAATGAAAATGTACTGTTTTTTATTTATATTCAAAACACTTTTAGACCTTTTTTCTCAAAAAATAGAATGGATGTTATCTTTTGAACACGGTTTTTCATGATTTTATATGTGCATCACTATTTCAAAGTAAAGATCAGAACTCACTGTCTGACTCTGATGAGTACTCTTCTTGCAAATTAATAAATTACCGTTGCTCTGTAAAATATTTAAAAAATCAGTCACCACATATGAAAACTAGAGTCTTTAAGCTTTCAAACGATGTATAGTCAGTGGCGTAGCACAAATCTGCGGGGTCCCCACCGCAAACCAATATTGGAAATATTTCTGTTTTAAACTGTGAAGGCAAGCCAGTGGATATCATGCAAGCAACATGCAAACTTTGTGCAAGACGATGAACGTATTTCACAATGAAAGTGAAAAAAACTGATGGTGCTTTCGGCATCTGGCGACGCACGCATTAACGGCGCATATTCTCTCAGAGACGACGAGAGACAAATCTCCCACTTAATATGCAGCATATAACTGTTTTGATTTATTTCCTTAATGTTTATTGTGGCCTGAACATAGTGAAAACTATGAGAAGAAACGTATTTCGTGTTGAACAGGTTGTTTTTGAAAATCAGTGCTCTCATTGATGACTGTGTTAACAATTTTATTTAGGCTATACGCCTATAATTCATTGTAGGCTATAATAGATCTGTTTTAAAAGACATTTTTAAAACATTTTCAATGAGGAGTAGCCAATAGCCTAATCTTTTATTATCCTCACAGCACGTCAGTTATGAAATTATTGCGGAGCAAATTAATTGTAATTTAATAATAAAATTAACCTAATAATAATAGTCAGAATGTAAACCACCTACATTAATTGGAAATGCCAAATACTATTAATAATAACAATATTTAACTCCTTTTGACAATATATCTGGCTATCTCGATACATGATCATCATCTTTTAATGCACCCCATCGTCTTATTGAGGGGCCCCCAACACGCAGGAAGTCTTTTGGAAGTCTCAAACCCCAAATTAATCAAATAGGATCGGCTCAGAAAGGAGTCAATGAATGTACGCACGTCACCTGATCCAAAAATGCACATCTTTCTTGTTGCATGCACAAATTCTGACCTAGCCTACATTGATACAAAACCAAACTTTTGTATGTCTTGTGCAAATCGCTGCACATTCATGTAATTTTGAATTTTGCACAAACAAAATTAAAGGCATTTGGCTGTGGATAGTAAAACATATGCAACATGTATCGAGTTCATGAATAATTGTGCATGTGTGTGTTAATCATTTTGAGTCTGATTTCATCCCATAATCGTCTGACTCTGCAGTTATACGTACTTGGGTTTAAATGAACGAAGTCAGAGTGATTGCGGAGTGATACGACACACGTGAAAGTAGCGCTGGCATCGACTGAGTGAATATGATGAGCATGTTACGCCGGTTTATTTGCTACACAGCAAGACCCGTATAGCCTCAATAATCAATAAATTAAATTATTCGCATAAAGGCGTGTTCAGTACGTATAACGTAAAGTGTTTATATTCCATCACTGTCATTTCTGCGGCGATGGAGAGCAACAGGTGCGCAGAGGTGAGCTCGGGTGACGGTTACCCGTCCGCCGGACAGCCTCACCGGGCGGCTCTGATTCTGGCCCGCGGTGGCAGTAAAGGAATCCCTCTGAAGAACATCAAGAATCTGGCCGGTGTTCCTCTGATCGCGTGGGTCCTGAGAGCTGCCTTGGATTCAGAGGTCATTGACAGGCAAGGACAATTTTTTTTATTATTATTTTTTTAATGTTATGTTATTTTCCATTCTGTCTTATTGTTTTAATATGATGTCTTTAATATGACATTTGTTGTTCATTATTATTTGAATTGTGTATGGAAAACTTGCCGTAAACTGGGGAATAAACCTCTTATAATCCGTCGTTTCCTAAGAAAAATATCGAAAAGGTTTTTTACAGAAAAAGAGACAAAAAGAATATGAATGATGTGTTTGGCAGCGTGTGGGTTTCTACTGATCATGATGAAATCGAGCGCGTCGCAAATGTCTGGGGCGCAAAAGTTCATCGGCGCAGTCCTGAAGTTTCCAAAGATTCGTCCAGCTCACTGGAGACCATCCAGGAGTTCATTCGACTGAGACCCGGTGAGACGCACCTTTTCTGAGACCCATTTTCATGCCTCTCAAACACAGGTAAAATGAAATTGCTAACATAGATGACGCTTTGTAGAAATCGCTAATGAGATGAATATTACAAACCAATACTGTCTTTTATGCCATCATTTTCCAGCAGAAGTGTGAATTTATAAAGGTTCCATTAAGTGCAAACCTTTCTAGACAATAAATTTTAAGTAAAAAGTAAAATGAAGCATGCAGTCAGCACAAACAGGATTTTTGTAATTTCAACAGAAAAGAATAACAATGCTGTATTCAGTAAAAACATGTTACCTCACAATGAAAACAGTGACATTTTTGATGAAAAAAAGTAATGTGTGGGGAAACATAGTACATAATAATATATTTTCTTAATAATTTGAAAACAAAATAAATACATGTGTGAAAATTATAGAATAATAATAATATTTTAAAATAATGTTAAAATAAGAAGTGTAACTTATAAAAATACATCATATTTTAAGAACTAAATTTAATATTATATAATGTACATACATAATATTTTAAGTTATTGAAATATGATATTAAACTGATGAAATCCTGAAAGAGGAGTCCATGCTGCTAAATCACATATGATGTACAATAATGGAGATGAATAATTTGTATGTGCATGAATAGGAATATCAATGTAACCTAGTAGTAATGTATACAAAACAATAATTGTTTTAAATTTAACAGAACAACAATATAACAATGCAATAATAAAAATCTGTTACCATGTACAGTGAAATTTTATATTTAACAATGCAGTACCTTTTTAAATAATTGCTTGCAAGTCATTTTTAATCTAAATATAGGTAATTTTAAATATTTTATATTAACCCTATATGTAGGGTTTACACTAAAACAGTTTTCATTCAGGAATTGTTAGTAAATTTCACAAATAATTACAAAGAAATGACAACTAACACATTGAATTAAATGCGAAATTTTGAAGTAGAAAAACTTTCCGTTTAGAAATAATGTTCTTGTAAAAACAAAAAGTAATCCAATTATCTGCTTTTTTACAGTGTACATAAATTTGAATTAGCAGAGAATTATATTTAACAAAGAATATATTGCTGAAATGTTGAGATGTTTTAGTATGAATTTGTTGTAACAAAGAGGGAGAACCAGAATATAAAGAAATTACAAACAATTAAAAAAATATAAATTTCATTCACCCTTTTAAAATGGCAACATTAAAAACCGATTAGGACTGAAAAGGTCTCCAGCTTTATTGCATTGGTCATTTATTTTCTGGCTGTGTTTTAGAGGTGGACATCATCTGTCATATTCAGGCCACGTCTCCATGCCTCCACCCTCATCACCTCAGAGAAGCCCTGCAGATGATCACCGAACAGGGTTATGACTATGTGTTTTCCGTGGTTCGCAGGCACCAGTTTCGCTGGGAGGAGGTGGACAAGAAAGGTATCAAAAACATCTCATAATCAAACATGTGTATTACATGGCAAATATGACTTTCCATTTGATGTTTATGACACACAATCCTTCATGGTCACAATCCTTCATGGTCACAAGCATACATATTGTAAAAACAAAAGTAGGTTCATTTATTATACTTTGAAATCATATCTTGAATCTCTATATCTCTATGTCACTATTTATTGTGTAGTAACAGTCATAATATTAGCAGAAACTACATTTGAAATTACACGTCTTTCACTTCTGTCTTTCATTTTAATTAGAGAGTAAGAATCCATCACCGCTGAACATTGACGTGGCACACAGACCACGACGACAAGATTGGCCCGGGGAGCTCTACGAAAATGGCTCTTTCTATTTTAGTACAAGAAAGGTGTGGGAAAACGGCCTTAAACAGGTGGGACATTATCAAAATATAGTGACAAACTTGTACCTAGATTTCTGTTATGAAAAAAATGAAATTAACCAAAGAGACACTGTGTATAAGGCCTAATTTTATAACATAAGTTATATATGTTATGTAATAAGAGAACAAAATACTAATATAGCTGCAAGCAGCGATGGCGGGCCCAAGCCGTCAGCGCAACCGCCACGCCGGTGGCATCAGGAAAACTGTGCCCAGCGGGCACTTGCATTACAGTAACCCTCTGTCAGTCGGGTTTTGAGGGATACGGCAATGAAAGGGTTAATCCAAACTATCAAGACATTGAGAGACACACACACATACACGCAACAATATATACAATTTTGGTAACACTTTCAATAAGTTTCAGTTATTAACATTAACTATATTAATTAATATGAACAATAATTATATAGCTTTTATTAATGTTAGTCTCTCTCTATTCTCTCTCTCTCTCTCTCACACACACACAAACTCACACATAAAGAACAATGTAAATCTTTTGTAACACTTTTCAATAAGTTTTTATTTTTTAACATTATATAAGTTAACATTAAGTTAGCATGAACAATAATTTTATAGCATTTATAACTTATGTTAACCAAAGATACCTTAATGTAAATTGTTACAAATACTTTTAATATTCTATAAGTATTAAAAAAATTATATATATATATATATATATATATATATATATATATATATATATATGTGTGTGTGTGTGTGTGTGTGTGTGTGTGTGTGTGTGTGTAAAGAATACTGAGAATACAGAGCATTTCAGCTGATTCTATGCATTCTTTTTCATTCTGATACACAGAGAAGCAGCTCTTGAAAAATAAGGTCATGCCTCCATCTGGTGTTCATTCTTGATATTACACGCTTGGTATTAACTAACATTAAATAAGATTAATAAATGATTTTAAATTAAATTGTTCCTTTTTAGTTCATGTTAATTAATGTAATAACTTATGTTAACCAAAGAGACCTTAATGTAAATTGCTACAAATACTTTTAATATTTTATAAGTATTTAAAAAAAAAAAAAAAAAAAAAAAAAAAAAAATATATATATATATATATATATATATATATATATATATATATATATATGTGTGTGTATATATATATATGTGTGTGTATATATATATATATGTGTGTGTGTGTGTGTGTGTGTGTATATATATATATATATATATATATATATATATATATATAAGAACACTGACAGTACAGAACATTTCAGCTGGCTCTATGCAGTATTTTTCATTCTGATAGACAGAGAGGCAGCTCATGAAAAATAAGGTCATGCCTCCATCTGGTGGTCATTCTTGGTATTACACACTTGGTATTAACTTACATTATATAAGATTAAAAAATTATTTTAAATTATATTGTTCCTTTTTAGTTCATTTTAATTAATGTAATAACTTATGTTAACCAAAGAGACCTTAATGTAAATTGTTAAAAATACTTTTAATATTCTATAAGTATAAAAAAAACAACAACATATGTATATATATATATATATATATATATATATATATATATATATATATATATATATATATATATATATATATATATATATATATGTGTGTGTGTGTGTGTGTGTGTAAAGAATACTGAGAATACAGAGCATTTCAGCTGATTATATGCATTCTTTTACATTCTGATACACAGAGAGGCAGCTCTTCAAAAATAAGGTCATGCCTCCATCTTGTGTTCATTCTTGGTATTACACTCTTCACCTTTAAAACAATTTCAGTGATAGTTTTAATTGTTTTGTGGCCCCTGAGGATGATACATTTATGAAACTAAGCATGTTTCCTCAGAATGACCTGTTATATTTATGTAAAATGTTTTGAAGTGTTTGAAAAGTGCACTTTAAAGATATAAGAAAATTACTGCTATTTGTTTTACTGTTATTTTAATAAATCACCATTACCACACCGTTCGAGATATCCTAAATCCGTCCGCAATTTAAAATCTTCAGTATATTGGCATCATGTTGACAAAGTTTGGTGTGAACTACTTGTTTCTGCTTGGAGGAGTATGAATTTATTTACAGCCTGTTTTCTCAAAAAACAAACATTCAAAGAAAAATTGTTTTGTGGCCCCTGAGCATGATATATTTTTGAAACTAAGCATGTTTCCTCAGAATGATTTGTTATATTTATGTAAAAAGTTTTGAAGTGTTTGGAAAGTGCACTTTAAAGATATAAGAAAATTACTGCTATTTTTTTTTACTGTTACTTTAATAAATCACCATTGCCACACCGTTCGAGATATCCTAAATCCGTCCGCAATTTAAAATCTTCAGTATATTGGCATCATGTTGACAAAGTTTGGTGTGAACTACTTGTTTCTGCTCGGAGGAGTATGAATTTGTTTACAGCCTGTTTTCTCCAAAAACAAACATTCAAATAAAAATAGCCGACTTCCTGTAGGTCGTAGCTAATGACTGTAAATTAGAAAGTTGTCCGGCTTAATAAGAATAATTTATGTACCGAGTTTGGTGTCTGTAGCTAAAACTAACCCCCCCACTTTTGACAAAAGGTGGCGCTATAGAGTGCCTCTTCCACGCCCGTTTATGAGCTTTTTCTGGTGTCTAACTATTATTAATACAGATATGTGTATTGAGTTTCATGGAATTCTAAGCATGTTATCTGCCTCAAAATAATCTGAAAAGAATATTCAACTTTGACAAATTACCACGGCAACAATATTTTAGATATCAATATTCCCTTCACAGTTTCACATCGGCCGTGTTTTCTCATTATTCTGATGAAGTTTGAAGCAAATCGGGTAAAAATAAGATGCTGAAAATGAAATTGACACATTTCCTGCTGCCAGTTGGTGGCGCTATAACTTTTACTCATAATAGTCACATCTATTCGATCGGCATCATACAACGAACAAACCCCTGAAGTTTGATCAAAATCAGACAATGTATGTGGATGTTATTAGACATTTCGTGTCTCTCATTTTTCGCCATAATTCATCGCCTCGCCACGGGCAAACCGTTCGAGATATCAAAAATCCCTCCGCAATTTAGCATCCCCAATGTCTTGAGATCATGTTCACCGAGTTTGGTGGCAATCGTATGGAAGTCCTCAGAGGAGTATATCAAATTCCAGAGCATGCGCTTTTCAAACAGCCCTAAATAGCCGACTTCCTGTTGGGCGGAGCCTATGACATAGAGTAGGAAAGTTGTTCGGCTCAATGAGATCTATATGTGTACCGAGTTTCATATGAATACGTTTAAGTATGTGTGAGATAGCCATCAAGATATCTGGCCGTTTTGTAGGGGGCGATGTAGAGCCCCTGTGCCACGCCCGGGTCCCAGCCTTGGCGGCGTCCTAATGGCCGCGGATTCCAACGTGTGTGCAAATTTTCAAGAGTTTTTGAGCATGTTAAGGCCCCCAAAAACCCCCGGAAGGTTGAAAAAAAAAAAAAAAAAAAAAAAAAAAAAAAAAAAATAAATAAATATAGCTGCAAGCAGCGATGGCGGGCCCAAGCCGTCAGCGCAACCGCCACGCCGGTGGCATCAGGAAAACTGTGCCCAGCGGGCACATGCATCACAGTAACCTTCCGGCAGTTTGGATTTGAGGGATACAGCAATGAAAGGGTTAATCCAAACTATCAAGACATTGAGACACACACACACACACACACACACACACACACACACACACACACACAAACATACACGCAACTATATATAACAATTGGGTAACACTTTCAATAAGGTTTCAGTTATTAACATTAACTATATTAATTAATATGAAAAATAAATATATAGCTGTTTAAAAATGTTAGTCTCTCTCTATTCTCTCTCTCTCTCACACACAAACTCACAAATAAAGACAAATATGAAAAGCTTTTTTTAAAAACTTTAATAAGTTTTTATTTTTTAACATTATATAAGTTAACATGAACAATAATTATATAATATTTATTAATGTTAATTAATATTAAGTTTAAAATGTATTAATACATTATTAAAATTTAAAGATGTGTCTTAACATTAGTTTATGTTCTGTGAATTAACATAAAATTTATATTTTTAATGTTAGTATTAACTAAAATTAAATGAAATTTTTAAATGATTTTAAAATATATTGGTCCTTTTTAGTTCATGTTAATTAATGTAATAACTTATGTTAACCAAAGAGACCTTAATGTATATTGTTACAAATACTTTTAATATTCTATAAGTATTTTAAAAATATATATATATATATATGTGTGTGTGTGTGTGTGTGTGTGTGTGTATATATATATATATATATAAGAACACTGACAGTACAGAACATTTCAGCTGGCTCTATGCAGTATTTTTCATTCTGATAGACAGAGGCAGCTCATGAAAAATAAGGTCATGCCTCCATCTGGTGGTCATTCTTGGTATTACACACTTGGTATTAACTTACATTAAATAAGATTTAAAAATTATTTTAAATTATATTGTTCCTTTTTAGTTCATGTTAATTAATGTAATAACTTATGTTAACCAAAGAGACCTTAATGTATATTGTTACAAATACTTTTAATATTCTATAAGTATTTTAAAAATATATATATATATGTGTGTGTGTGTGTGTGTGTGTGTGTGTATGTATATATATATATAAGAACACTGACAGTACAGAACATTTCAGCTGGCTCTATGCAGTATTTTTCATTCTGATAGACAGAGAGGCAGCTCATGAAAACTGAGGTCATGCCTCCATCTGGTGTTCATTCTTGGTATTACACACTTGGTATTAACTTACATTAAATAAGAAAATTATTTTAAATTATATTGTTCCTTTTTAGTTCATGTTAATTAATGTAATAACTTATGTTAACCAAAGAGACCTTAATGTATATTGTTAGAAATACTTTTAATATTCTATAAGTATTTTAAAAATATATATATATATATATGTGTGTGTGTGTGTGTGTGTGTGTGTGTGTGTGTGTGTGTGTATGTATATATATATATATATAAGAACACTGACAGTACAGAACATTTCAGCTGGCTCTATGCAGTATTTTTCATTCTGATAGACAGAGAGGCAGCTCATGAAAACTGAGGTCATGCCTCCATCTGGTGGTCATTCTTGGTATTACACACTTGGTATTAACTTACATTAAATAAGAAAATTATTTTAAATTATATTGTTCCTTTTTAGTTCATGTTAATTAATGTAATAACTTATGTTAACAAAAGAGACCTTAATGTAAATTGTTAAAAAATACTTTTAATATTCTATAAGTATTAAAAAAAGAAAGAGAAAAAAAAAAAAAAAAAAAAAAATATATATATATATATATATATATATATATGTGTGTGTGTATGTGTGTGTGTGTAAAGAATACTGAGAATACAGAGCATTTCAGCTGATTATATGCATTCTTTTACATTCTGATACACAGAGAGGCAGCTCTTCAAAAATAAGGTCATGCCTCCATCTTGTGTTCATTCTTGGTATTACACTCTTCACCTTTAAAACAATTTCAGTGATAGTTTTAATTGTTTTGTGGCCCCTGAGCATGATACATTTATGAAACTAAGCATGTTTCCTCAGAATGACCTGTTATATTTATGTAAAATGTTTTGAAGTGTTTGAAAAGTGCACTTTAAAGATATAAGAAAATTACTGCTATTTGTTTTACTGTTATTTTAATAAATCACCATTACCACACCGTTCGAGATATCCTAAATCCGTCCGCAATTTAAAATCTTCAGTATATTGGCATCATGTTGACAAAGTTTGGTGTGAACTACTTGTTTCTGCTTGGAGGAGTATGAATTTATTTACAGCCTGTTTTCTCAAAAAACAAACATTCAAAGAAAAATTGTTTTGTGGCCCCTGAGCATGATATATTTTTGAAACTAAGCATGTTTCCTCAGAATGATTTGTTATATTTATGTAAAAAGTTTTGAAGTGTTTGGAAAGTGCACTTTAAAGATATAAGAAAATTACTGCTATTTTTTTTTACTGTTACTTTAATAAATCACCATTGCCACACCGTTCGAGATATCCTAAATCCGTCCGCAATTTAAAATCTTCAGTATATTGGCATCATGTTGACAAAGTTTGGTGTGAACTACTTGTTTCTGCTCGGAGGAGTATGAATTTGTTTACAGCCTGTTTTCTCCAAAAACAAACATTCAAATAAAAATAGCCGACTTCCTGTAGGTCGTAGCTAATGACTGTAAATTAGAAAGTTGTCCGGCTTAATAAGAATAATTTATGTACCGAGTTTGGTGTCTGTAGCTAAAACTAACCCCCCCACTTTTGACAAAAGGTGGCGCTATAGAGTGCCTCTTCCACGCCCGTTTATGAGCTTTTTCTGGTGTCTAACTATTATTAATACAGATATGTGTATTGAGTTTCATGGAATTCTAAGCATGTTATCTGCCTCAAAATAATCTGAAAAGAATATTCAACTTTGACAAATTACCACGGCAACAATATTTTAGATATCAATATTCCCTTCACAGTTTCACATCGGCCGTGTTTTCTCATTATTCTGATGAAGTTTGAAGCAAATCGGGTAAAAATAAGATGCTGAAAATGAAATTGACACATTTCCTGCTGCCAGTTGGTGGCGCTATAACTTTTACTCATAATAGTCACATCTATTCGATCGGCATCATACAACGAACAAACCCCTGAAGTTTGATCAAAATCAGACAATGTATGTGGATGTTATTAGACATTTCGTGTCTCTCATTTTTCGCCATAATTCATCGCCTCGCCACGGGCAAACCGTTCGAGATATCAAAAATCCCTCCGCAATTTAGCATCCCCAATGTCTTGAGATCATGTTCACCGAGTTTGGTGGCAATCGTATGGAAGTCCTCAGAGGAGTATATCAAATTCCAGAGCATGCGCTTTTCAAACAGCCCTAAATAGCCGACTTCCTGTTGGGCGGAGCCTATGACATAGAGTAGGAAAGTTGTTCGGCTCAATGAGATCTATATGTGTACCGAGTTTCATATGAATACGTTTAAGTATGTGTGAGATAGCCATCAAGATATCTGGCCGTTTTGTAGGGGGCGATGTAGAGCCCCTGTGCCACGCCCGGGTCCCAGCCTTGGCGGCGTCCTAATGGCCGCGGATTCCAACGTGTGTGCAAATTTTCAAGAGTTTTTGAGCATGTTAAGGCCCCCAAAAACCCCCGGAAGGTTGAAAAAAAAAAAAAAAAAAAAAAAAAAAAAAAAAAAATAAATAAATATAGCTGCAAGCAGCGATGGCGGGCCCAAGCCGTCAGCGCAACCGCCACGCCGGTGGCATCAGGAAAACTGTGCCCAGCGGGCACATGCATCACAGTAACCTTCCGGCAGTTTGGATTTGAGGGATACAGCAATGAAAGGGTTAATCCAAACTATCAAGACATTGAGACACACACACACACACACACACACACACACACACACACACACACACAAACATACACGCAACTATATATAACAATTGGGTAACACTTTCAATAAGGTTTCAGTTATTAACATTAACTATATTAATTAATATGAAAAATAAATATATAGCTGTTTAAAAATGTTAGTCTCTCTCTATTCTCTCTCTCTCTCACACACAAACTCACAAATAAAGACAAATATGAAAAGCTTTTTTTAAAAACTTTAATAAGTTTTTATTTTTTAACATTATATAAGTTAACATGAACAATAATTATATAATATTTATTAATGTTAATTAATATTAAGTTTAAAATGTATTAATACATTATTAAAATTTAAAGATGTGTCTTAACATTAGTTTATGTTCTGTGAATTAACATAAAATTTATATTTTTAATGTTAGTATTAACTAAAATTAAATGAAATTTTTAAATGATTTTAAAATATATTGGTCCTTTTTAGTTCATGTTAATTAATGTAATAACTTATGTTAACCAAAGAGACCTTAATGTATATTGTTACAAATACTTTTAATATTCTATAAGTATTTTAAAAATATATATATATATATATGTGTGTGTGTGTGTGTGTGTGTGTGTGTATATATATATATATATATAAGAACACTGACAGTACAGAACATTTCAGCTGGCTCTATGCAGTATTTTTCATTCTGATAGACAGAGGCAGCTCATGAAAAATAAGGTCATGCCTCCATCTGGTGGTCATTCTTGGTATTACACACTTGGTATTAACTTACATTAAATAAGATTTAAAAATTATTTTAAATTATATTGTTCCTTTTTAGTTCATGTTAATTAATGTAATAACTTATGTTAACCAAAGAGACCTTAATGTATATTGTTACAAATACTTTTAATATTCTATAAGTATTTTAAAAATATATATATATATGTGTGTGTGTGTGTGTGTGTGTGTGTGTATGTATATATATATATAAGAACACTGACAGTACAGAACATTTCAGCTGGCTCTATGCAGTATTTTTCATTCTGATAGACAGAGAGGCAGCTCATGAAAACTGAGGTCATGCCTCCATCTGGTGTTCATTCTTGGTATTACACACTTGGTATTAACTTACATTAAATAAGAAAATTATTTTAAATTATATTGTTCCTTTTTAGTTCATGTTAATTAATGTAATAACTTATGTTAACCAAAGAGACCTTAATGTATATTGTTAGAAATACTTTTAATATTCTATAAGTATTTTAAAAATATATATATATATATATGTGTGTGTGTGTGTGTGTGTGTGTGTGTGTGTGTGTGTGTGTATGTATATATATATATATATAAGAACACTGACAGTACAGAACATTTCAGCTGGCTCTATGCAGTATTTTTCATTCTGATAGACAGAGAGGCAGCTCATGAAAACTGAGGTCATGCCTCCATCTGGTGGTCATTCTTGGTATTACACACTTGGTATTAACTTACATTAAATAAGAAAATTATTTTAAATTATATTGTTCCTTTTTAGTTCATGTTAATTAATGTAATAACTTATGTTAACAAAAGAGACCTTAATGTAAATTGTTAAAAAATACTTTTAATATTCTATAAGTATTAAAAAAAGAAAGAGAAAAAAAAAAAAAAAAAAAAAAATATATATATATATATATATATATATATATGTGTGTGTGTATGTGTGTGTGTGTAAAGAATACTGAGAATACAGAGCATTTCAGCTGATTATATGCATTCTTTTACATTCTGATACACAGAGAGGCAGCTCTTCAAAAATAAGGTCATGCCTCCATCTTGTGTTCATTCTTGGTATTACACTCTTCACCTTTAAAACAATTTCAGTGATAGTTTTAATTGTTTTGTGGCCCCTGAGCATGATACATTTATGAAACTAAGCATGTTTCCTCAGAATGACCTGTTATATTTATGTAAAATGTTTTGAAGTGTTTGAAAAGTGCACTTTAAAGATATAAGAAAATTACTGCTATTTGTTTTACTGTTACTTTAATAAATCACCATTACCACACCGTTCGAGATATCCTAAATCCGTCCGCAATTTAAAATCTTCAGTATATTGGCATCATGTTGACAAAGTTTGGTGTGAACTACTTGTTTCTGCTTGGAGGAGTATGAATTTATTTACAGCCTGTTTTCTCAAAAAACAAATATTCAAAGAAAAATTGTTTTGTGGCCCATGAGCATGATATATTTTTGAAAATAAGCATGTTTCCTCAGAATGATTTGTTATATTTATGTAAAAAGTTTTGAAGTGTTTGGAAAGTGCACTTTAAAGATATAAGAAAATTACTGCTATTTTTTTTTACTGTTACTTTAATAAATCACCATTGCCACACCGTTCGAGATATCCTAAATCCGTCCGCAATTTAAAATCTTCAGTATATTGGCATCATGTTGACAAAGTTTGGTGTGAACTACTTGTTTCTGCTCGGAGGAGTATGAATTTGTTTACAGCCTGTTTTCTCAAAAAACAAACATTCAAATAAAAATAGCCGACTTCCTGTAGGTCGTAGCTAATGACTGTAAATTAGAAAGTTGTCCGGCTTAATAAGAACAATTTATGTACCGAGTTTGGTGTCTGTAGCTAAAACTAACCCCCCCACTTTTGACAAAAGGTGGCGCTATAGAGTGCCTCCTCCACGCCCGTTTATGAGCTTTTGTTGGTGTCTAACTATCAGTAATACGGATATGTGTATTGAGTTTCATGGAATTCTAAGCATGTTATCTGCCTCAAAATAATCTGAAAAGAATATTCAACTTTGACAAATTACCACGGCAACAATATTTTAGATATCAATATTCCCTTCACAGTTTCACATCGGCCGTGTTTTCTCATTATTCTGATGAAGTTTGAAGCAAATCGGGTAAAAATAAGATGCTGAAAATGAAATTGACACATTTCCTGCTGCCAGTTGGTGGCGCTATAACTTTTACTCATAATAGTCACATCTATTCGATCGGCATCGTACAACCAACAAACCCCTGAAGTTTGATCAAAATCAGACAATGTATGTGGATGTTATTAGACATTTCGTGTCTCTCATTTTTCGCCATAATTCATCGCCTCGCCACGGGCAAACCGTTCGAGATATCAAAAATCCCTCCGCAATTTAGCATCCCCAATGTCTTGAGATCATGTTCACCGAGTTTGGTGGCAATCGTATGGAAGTCCTCAGAGGAGTATATCAAATTCCAGAGCATGCGCTTTTCAAACAGCCCTAAATAGCCGACTTCCTGTTGGGCGGAGCCTATGACATAGAGTAGGAAAGTTGTTCGGCTCAATGAGATCTATATGTGTACCGAGTTTCATATGAATACGTTTAAGTATGTGTGAGATAGCCATCAAGATATCTGGCCGTTTTGTAGGGGGCGATGTAGAGCCCCTGTGCCACGCCCGGGTCCCAGCCTTGGCGGCGTCCTAATGGCCGCGGATTCCAACGTGTGTGCAAATTTTCAAGAGTTTTTGAGCATGTTAAGGCCCCCAAAAACCCCTGGAAGGTTGAAAAAAAAAAAAATAAAAAAAAAATAAAAAAAAAAAAAAAAAATAATAATCCTTAGGAAAACAATAGGGCCTCCGCCATTCTGGCTTGGGCCCTAATAATCCTTAGGAAAACAATAGGGCCTCCGCCATTCTGGCTTGGGCCCTAATAAAATAGTCTGACGCTCTGAGTGCCCAAAAAAACCCTTCTCCACCACGTATGCCATTTACAGTTAATTTTATTTATTTATTTTTATCATCTTTTTTTCTGGGGGTTCGGCAAACCAATACACAATCCAAATAATTAAAAATTCATAAATAAAATCAAAATAAGTAATAAACAAGGAATGATTTTAAAGGAATGCTTGAATTAATCCCTTGATTATTTTCATTGATGTTATAAAAGTTAAAAACATTGAAAATAAAAAAAAGTTGTTGGAAAATTTCAGACATTTAAAAAATACAAAATGTCAGAGTAAGAAGGGGCACCACAAAAAGATAACGTTTCAATGTTTTTTTTGTTTGTTTGTTTTTCTTTTCGTTGTTGACATTACAGTGTTTAAATATGTGAAAAATTTTCTTTGAAAAAATGGTTTGATATATAATTTACTGATTTTAGTTTGAACAGTACTGAAGTAAGAAACTGAAGTATTTTTAGATGATTTTGACACCCTTTTAGAAAAAAATATTTAACAATCACCAATGTTACGACCGTTTCAAAATTTGTGAAACAAATTAGAATAAAGAACAAAAATCAAATGTCAAGATGTGCATAAATACACTCTTAAAAATAAACGTTTGCCGTGATGGCATAGAAGAACCATTTTTGGTTACCAAAGAACCTTCCAGTGAAAAGTTCCTAAAAAGAAACATTTGAAAAATCTAAATAACCTTTTTCCACGATAAAGAACCTTTTATGGAATGGAAAAATTCCATTGATTTTAATGTCTCTTCTGGGAACTGTCAATGCCAATAAAAAAAAACATTATTTTTAAGAGTGTACCATCAGCTTTTGTTGGAGAAAAATGACCTGAACTAAATTCAAAACGTTTTTTTAAGAACTACCCATGTGAAACCTCTTCAGATATTTTCATCTGTTCTCTGTGTGGTTTAGTTGGGCAAGGTCGCCTACTATGAAATGCTACCTGAGTACAGTGTTGATATCGACGTGGATATTGACTGGCCTGTCGCTGAGCAGAGGGTTCTGAGGTGAGCTGTTTAAACAAACTCTGTGGCCAGACAAAAACATTCATGAAGATAAAAATGCTGCCTTTTTCTGCAGGTATGGCTACTTTGGCCGAGAGGAGAACACGGCGGTCAGGCTGTTTCTGTGTACAGTGTCTGGCTGTTTGACAAACGGACAGATATACACGTCAGTTTCAGGAGAGGATCTTGTGGCCATAAATGCTCGAGATGTGGCAGGCATACAGATGCTTCAGAGGGAAAATATCGAGGTACAGTCATGCAGGATGGTACAAATAATTTTGTAATTTTAAGGCTTGCATGAATAAGAAAATTGTAGGGCGGGAAGAGGGAGAGGAAGTTATTTCGATTAAGATTACGAGGGCACATGAATTTTAAAAGATATAAATCATTCCTAATAAACACTGCAATTAATATTTGTAATATAATAATTGTAAATTTTAATTTCATATTGAAGATAACAGTAAAACACTGGAAAATGATAGGATTAAAACCTGTTAACTGATAAAAGACAAGTTCCTTTACTATATACAGTGAAAAACTGTATAATAATAATAATAATAATAATAAAACATTTATTTGTATACTTCAACTTCAACCCAAAGTGCTTCACAGGAGCAAGAAAAGAAACATTGACAATATAATTTCACACAATATCAATTTAAATTATACTCAAAAATAACCTAAGAAATTCACAACAAGAGTAAAAAAGGAAAATTGTAACAACGTTTACAGTAAAAAAAAAAAAAAACTGTAAAATTAACAGACTTAAGTAAAAATGAACAGCTGTCTTATAATTTACAGTAAAATTAGTGAACACTGCATGAGATTTTATATTTAATTGTATTTTGTTTAAAACAATTATGTTTCTCGTTAGCTTTTGTGATCAGTTATGCGCATTTATCTTACATCTTATTTTATTTAATTCATGTTTATTGCATTATTTTAGTGTAATGTGTTATGGTGGAGTTTTGTATTTATGTGCATGACACTGTGCAAATTCTGTATATTAGTATATGTCTTTAGTATATTATTTATTTATTCTATATATTTTTTGTATATTTTGATTGTGGAAAACCTACTTAAAGTCTTTTTTTTTTTTTTAACACATAAATATAAGTTGTTTTATTTACATTTTTTACAGATTAGCAAGTTTTTCCATTTAATTTTTTTCTATTCAACCCTTCGTATATGGTGAATATAAAATATTGCATTATTAAGAGCAGGAACATGTATTAAGCATTATTAACCATTTTGAACTGACGTTTGCTAACTGTTGTGTGTGTGTTTAGGTGATCCTCATGTCCAGTGTGAATGAGCTGCTGTCCAGGAGTCTGCTGGAGAAGGTCGCCCAGCATGCCGGCTGTGGCCTCTGGTTTGGAAAGCAGCTGGATGGGCTTGAGGTGGAGTGTCTGATAAAAGAAAAGAAGCTGCGTTGGGATGAAGTGGCCTTCATGGGTGAGAATGCAATGAAAAAATCCAGCTAAACCCAGTTTAAGCTTGATATGTCTACAGCATTTCAGCTCATTTTAGGTTTCACAATTTTCAAACGTGAAATTTTGAGAAAGTGTTTCATTAAAAAAAGAATGCTTGTTCCAGTTTTTTTTTCCCCAAAAAACATTGAAAATACAAGAAAGTTGTGGGAAAATTTTAGAAATCTTGAAAATACAAATAGTTGTGGAAAAGCGCCTTTAGGCAAATGTGCAAGTAAGAAGAGGCACCACAAAAACAGTTATTGATTTACTACACTGAAAAAATGGTGTAGAAACAATTCTCAATCACAAATTGCTAGTAAATTTCACAATTAATTACAAAGAAATGGCAATTATTGAACTAGATATGAGATTTATGAAGTAGAAAGACAAAAATAGTATTTTCTTGTTAAACATAATTCAATAATCTGTTATTTACAACTTCAAAAAAGTATTTTTTGTACAGTGTATGTCTGTGTTTAAATGTTTTTGTTGTTGTTGTTAAGATTTTTGAAAGATTTTCATTAGGATTTTTTTTTAATGCTATAATTTATTGATTTTAGTCTGAACAGCTAAATATTATAACAGCATCAAAGAAAACAATCACTGATATTACAGCTGTTTTTTCATTTGTGAAACTTTAAAATGAACAAGTCAAATGACAAGACGTTAATAATAAATAAAAGTTTCAGGTTTTTTGACAATAAAAAAAAAATGAAACAATCACATGGGCAATACAATCAAGTTAAATACTTATGTCCACTGTGCTCATTGATATTAAGACAGCAATTATGGAAACTGGTGACAGAATCTGTCAATTACATACTTAATACAAATATATTAAAATATAAAAAGCAATATGTTGTTGTTGTTGATTTTTTTTATTAAAAAATGCAGTAAATCAGCCATTTTAGATGTACTGTACACCTGACATAATTTAGAATAATTTATAAATAATTTATTCTATTTCTGACTTCCTGAAGTCAAAAAAACCTCTTAACATATATAATAGTAAAAATATATAAAAATGAAAAACTCTGCCTCATATTATAAACATGCTTGTGATCAGTTAATTACTAAAATAAATTAAAATGTCATTAAAATATCATTCTAGAAGATGTTGCATTGTTTTACACTGTAAAGTAAAAACGAATGTTGTAAATAAACTTGGAACTACTTGCGAACACGAATTTGCAGTGAGCAGTGTGTGATATTTTCCCTCACAGGTTCAGAGCCTGAAGACAGAGAGATCCTGTCTCAGGTGGGGCTGAATGGCATCCCGTGTGACTCACCTGTGGCGGCTCTCATTGCGGCGAAATACACGTGTCAGAGAACCGCCGGACACGGAGCAGTTCGTGAGTTTGCCGAGTACATACTGATGCTGAAGAAAAAGAGCTTGTTGGAGGTGCACCAGGATCGCATAGACAGGGCCAATTTCTAGATTCCAGTTTCTATTTTAAATGTCATCTAAACAATCGGTTTGAGTTGCTGTGATAACGAAACTGAATCTAACTTAAGTTAATAAAAGACCTGTGCATGTCAGTGAGCAAACATTATCAATTGTTGATGCTTCTTTTTCTCTGTACTTGATCTTGATATATTTGCATGTTCCTTCAACTGCAATATTCACTTACTTATCACTGATTCATATGTATTAATAATTAATCTTATCCTGTGTCCTCACAAGTTACTGAGTGATAAGGCAACACCCTCATTTCTCATTTTGCAACAGTAGTTTTCTATTGCCTTTACTATACAGCAAACACTTGATGATTTTTTTTTTTTTCAACTTTTGACAGTTTAAGGGGGTGGGGCGTACAATGCATTCATATGTATTAATAATTAATCTTATCCTGTGTCCTCACAAGTTACTGAGTGATAAGGAAACATCAGATAGATCATAGTGTGCTATGTGTCCAATATTTGATTTATTGCCTCATAAAAACATTAAATTGTGAAGCTTTTCACACACACATATCAAGAAAGAACATCAAACATACGTGTAAAATGAAAACTAGTTAGAGTTTGACAAAGTTAAATAAAAATAAGTAGAGATGAAATTGTTCGGTCATCTAAAACAAAAAAGCATCTGACACGTTAGTTAAAACAATAGCATAAGATACATGTCAAAATCTATGTTGTAGTCTAACATTAAATAATATAGAGTTGACTTATCTTACCATCTTCTAAAACAAAAAAGCATCAGAAGCGAACGTTAAGTAAGATACTTTCCAAAATCTTGCACTCTAACATTACAATTGAAATAAAATAGAGCCGACCGACTTACCGTGGTGTAAAAGAAAAATTATCAGACCGTTAAGCAAGAGTATAAGATACATGTCAAAATCTTGTAACATTATAATTTAAAAGCTAACGTTTGTCGCAAGTTAGAAAAGTTAAACAAAATAAAAAGAGCAGACTATCTTACATCGTCCGTCAGATAACCGCGATGTCGTCAAAATCAGAATGAGCTTACGAACGCCGAGGTCAGACCACACCTACATCACCGAAAGTTATTTTAATAAATCTTTAGCATTTCAATCAATGAAACAATTCAGCATGCATCTTAAAGCTTCACTTTAAAATTAGGTTAGTCTAGTTTTTCCTTTTAAACAAACAGCTCTAATCCACAGGAACAATGTAGTTTGTCTTGTTTTATTTAATTATTCACACTTAATTTAATAATTCCTTTATTTACTCTTTGATTTTTGTCAAGCTTCGTACTTCTGACGTGCTATATATCCCAGGCGTTTTCTCTTTAAAAATTAGGTTACACATTAAGTTTTTTTTTTTTTTCTTTCTAAACATTAACCTCTAAGCCACAGGAAAATGTTGTTTTATTTTATTTATTTTAGTTTAGTTATTCACACTTAATTTAGTCATTTATTTATTTACTCTTTGATTTTTTTCAGTCTTAAAACTTGCGGAGGAGGCCCTAGGTAAAACGCATACACGCGTATGTGGACGCAAACTGGCATGAAAGCAAATGTTTTGGCGGGGGTCTTTGGATTTTCAACCGTAAGACTTGTTATCAGTTAAAACAGACTTACAACCTCTTTTACACGAAATGCAAAATATCGCTCACGCATGGCAATGAAACGAGAGAAGGTTTGAAGATTGGCATGTAGAATCCGTGACGCTGCGTTTACCCTATCAGTTGCACGAGCAAATATCAGGATTAAAAGTGGTAAAATCTTTGATTTGTAT
Source organism: Acrossocheilus fasciatus (assembly GCA_036784905.1). NCBI lineage: Eukaryota > Metazoa > Chordata > Actinopteri > Cypriniformes > Cyprinidae > Acrossocheilus > Acrossocheilus fasciatus. The sequence continues at coordinate 23,275,730 of CM071955.1, read as the reverse complement.
CGATCTTAACTTGCGGTGCGGAAAGCATGCGTAAGTGGACGCAAACTGGCAAGAAAGCAAACGTTTTGGCGGAGTCTTTGGATTTTTCAGCCGTGATTAGATGCCTAAACTTTTTACATTATCGCACGAAATGTAAATATTCTCATGCATGGCGACAAAATGAGAATGGCGCTGCGTGTCTGGGTGTATGATTACTGACACGATCATATCAGATCAAGAGGATTGTAAAACATCTAAAGATGTTTCTGGAGATGCGACTCATTTGCAACCTAATGAGTTTTTAAGGGATCTGGCATCTTAAATTTTGGTGGTGGTGTTCAATGATCAAAGGACATGTTAATCATTTTATGACATACACCTGCGAGTATGAACTTTGTCAAAAGTTCAGGGAAAAGTTCACTGGAATGGTCAAAGGATGTGTGCCCTATTGAACCTTTTTTATGACACATATGGTGAAGTTAAAAGTTAGGTGTAGTTTAGGAAGAAAATGCTCAAACATAAACACAAACACTCAACACAGGGAATAACACACTGAAAATAAAGTCTTTTTTCCAAAACATTTGTACGTATGCAAATTGTATAATATCCCGACTACGTTTACATGGACATCAGTAATCTAATTATTCACCTTACTCTGAATAAGACAATATTATGATTAAGGTGTTTACATGAGTTGTTTTTAGAATAATCCTTTCATGTTCCCGTTTTACATGTTATAGTACATAGATCGATTAATGGCATGCGTCATTACGTCACCATGCGACGTCTCTTCCAGAATTTCACGTATAAACATATAGCTCGTCTTCGTGATGATATGGAAGCATATGTGTAGCAAAATTCAATGTGCAATGTAATATGCAAAATGGCAATGCAATATTCAAAATGGCAATGTATTTCTGTATTTAAATTTACATTTTCCATTACCCCATATGTGCAAAGTTTGGTGCAGAAGGAAAATGAAAATGAAATTATAGTATTTACATTTGCCATTTCCAACAGTAGTCTTAATATGTAAAGTGCATACCATTTTAACGCTTTATAAGTAGCGAAATTAAAATGAAAATATATAACCCGAATTGATTTGATATGTGTAACATGTCCAAGCAGAAATGGTAGCACAATGATCATTTAAATGTTATTTGTCCTAAATGCATTTAGACTAACAGTTAGGACACTTGCGATTGCATTTTCATCACAACTCGTGGGATATGTGTAGCAAAATTCAATGCGGCTTTGAAAATGCATTCCGAGCTAACCACGCCCACCCTCTGTCAATCATATGGAATTAGTTTTGTGCCACATAAAATGAATGTAATTTTTAAAGAAACGTATGAAAATATCAAGTGAAACTGAATAAAATGTCTTTGAAACTAAAAAATAAAATAAATTACAGGCAAAATCTTTGACTTCGTTTTTAATACACTGCAGGTTTTGCAACTGTTTTCTCATCTTTCATTCGTTGATCTGTACTTACAAATGCACTTCCAGAGTTTTCATTAATGCTTCTAAAGTTTTCGTTTACGATTCTGAAGATTTCATTTACGCTTCTAAAGTTTTCGTTCGTCATTCTGGCACAAAGCTCTCGTGGGGGCGGGGTTAACAGCGGTGTGTTCTCATTGGCTGCTGAGTTTTTGATTGACAGCTTCTTGACCTGGAAGTGAAGGCGTCAGTAGTTGCGTGGATGTGAGCGTCTGTTAGCGGCTTCCTATTTCATTTTAATGATATACAGTTAGGAGTTTTGTTTTTGAATTCAGTCTGTATTTATCTGTTGCTACTACTCTGTCAACATAAGCTTTTAGGAGCACGAGAAAACGCGAGAGAAAAATGTCATATTGAGGTTTAATTATTAAAGTACTGTAATACTGGAAATATTGTATAATGTCCAGTGTTCTCTTATGATATTTGTTTATTGCTCTTGAGTCTTCTGCATTATAGGGTCTGATTAGGTTGAGCTGTTGCATTTGAAATACAATACTATCCTGTGATTCAGACGTCAAGAAAGTCTCACTCCAACCAGGCAATCAAGCTCGTTTTATTTCATATCCCACACAATGTTCTTGCTGCCAATTGTTTTCATCATGCTGATCATTTTGTTTAGTTATTTTATTTAGTTAACATCATCATCTAACATTTAAGATTGGAAATACATTTTTAACAATCATCAACTCAAGTGTGACTTTTATAAACCAGTTGAATGAATGTAAATGAAAATATGAATTAATTCAAATAAATTGACATTCTTTATTGTCACTATAGCATATACACAAGTATCAAAGTGAAAGTCTTGGATGCAATTATGTTGTGAGCGGGAAGACCAGAATCCACAAAACACTAACTGCATAGTATACATAATGCACAGTTTGTCATTATAATTTACATTACCACACAAAATGCACAAGAACATAACATACAGAACGTTTAAAATTCATATGTTTTAAACACTGCAATGATCCTTTCAACAGTTCCTGTTACAGTATAAGTTACATAACAGTGAATGAGTATGTAATGTACTGGAGTGCAATATCAGTCTTTACAGGGATAGTCCACGCCAAAAAAAGAAAATTCTTTCATTCACATAACACAAGTGAACTGTAACACTTGCATATTTAACAGTTGAGTGGAAGCGATTATTAATAGTCAAAAGTTTATATTATTAGTGTTTTTCTTATCTGTTGTTTCACTTCAAAAGATACTGATTTAAAAACTAAGGTCAGATGGATTACTGTCACGGTCGCTGTGTGTGGTTTTTAAAGCATCTTTAGGACTCACAGAGATTAATTATTTGCCTAAAAATCTTAACTTGTGTTTAGCTGTCCAGTGAGCATGAGGGTGAGTAAAATTTAAAAAATATATATATTTTTTTATTTTTGAACTATCCCCTTAACAATCATATGTTGTGGGTAGGCCAATCCAAGATCAGCATAGACTAGTAGGAATAAAGTGCAACCTCTTGTGTACTTGTGAACAGTGTTTGTTTTATCTAGAGCTCCAAAGAAGTACAAATATTTGCATGATATCAGGTGTCTGAAGATCAAGATCCCAGTCATTCAAAGGTGATGTGTCTGAACACAATAAGACTCTTGTCTGATGAGGGCTCTCTGGTACTATCACTACATCCTCTGGGTCAGCATCAGAAGTTTATGGAAAAGTTGCTCCGCTCCCTGGAAACAGAGAAAGGACATGTATTATAGTCTAACAATGCAAACTGCTTTGAACTCCCATGGCACATTTCAAACTTAAAATATTTCAAACAAATAAATACACAATATAATTATTTAATATATATTAGTATTAACTTGGTACTAAAATACCTCAAAGTTATATACCATTAATCATCTGTAATACCGCTGTGTAACCATTAGATGGCTCTGTATATGCCTGTACAATCATAACTAGTTGCTGGAAACCCTGTTGTTTTCAGTCATAATTATTTGCATGTATTAGGTTTTGCATTTGGATATATATTTAGGCATTATTTGTCAAAGTTTGTTTGTTTTCCCCCCGAAATGTTCATCTGAAGTGACTATTTTTTCATTAACAGAAAAAGCATGGTAAAAAGGCTTACATTGCTAAAGCTGACAGCGCAGTGATTGACAGCGCGCTTGTAAAATAGCATTGGTTATTGTCAGATAGAGTAAATTTAGTACTGTACACTCTATGTGCTGGGGGAAAATATGAACTAATCGAAGCAAATATTATCTAATTGAAGACTGTAACTGTGTGTAGATAACCAGGTCCTGTGATTGGACTAAATCAAGACAACTTACCGTGAGTATCCTGATAAGGACGATGATTGATGGTCATGATGATTATATCATTCATCTGTGCTATTCCTAAGAAATCATCTCATCAATGTAGTGTAGCAGCAGAACAATACTGATAAAATAATAATAAAAAATCTTTATATATCATTTTATATCATTAAAATGAAATAGGAAGCCGCTAACATCACATCCACACAGGCGCAACGATACTGACGCCTTCACTTCCAGGTCAAGAAGCTGTCAATCAAAAACTCAGTAGCCAATGAGAACACACCGCTGTTAACCCCGCCCCCACGAGAGCGTTGTGCCAGAATGGCGAACGAAAACTTCAGAAGCGTAAACGTAAACTTTAGAAGCATAAATGAAAACTTTAGAAGCGTTAATGAAAACTCTGGAAGTGCATTTGTAAGTACAGATCAACGAATGAAAGATGAGAAAACAGTTGCAAAACCTGCAGTGTATTAAAAACGAGGTCAAAGATTTTGCCTGTAATTATTTATTTTTTTAGTTTCAAAGACATTTTATTCAGTTTCACTTGATATTTTCATACGTTTCTTTAAAAATTACATTCATTTTATTTGGCACAAAACTAATCCCATACAATCATTGCGTCAAGGTGGGGATTGGCGGAAGCGTGTTACGTTTAGATCGCTCGAGACATGGCGGCTGGAGATCTGATAATATCGTTGAATTAATGGTACCATTAAATATACCATGTTTTTACTATAGTAAATATAGTTTAACTATATCGTTTGTAATTAAACCACAGTAGCCCCAAATTTAGGCTAGTTGTCTGAGACTCAATGAAATGTACTTTACCATCACAAACCATAAAATGTAATCTACTTTTACTATAATATTCATTTTCATAAGTAAACAGAGGTCACAAGTTAACACGGGCACATTTCCTTGATTCAGCCATGTTGTACAATGTCACGCCAAAAATAAAATTCAAAGCTGCTTGGTAGCTCAGTGCGCTCATTACTGGCATCCCCACAGCGCGACTATTTTTAGCGCGTGTTCGAAACCCGTGCCAAACAGACTTTTTTTTTTTTTTTTTTCATTTTTTCTGTAATTCAGCCGCTACGGGCGATCATACCATTGATTTGTAATCATTACAAGAATACCAAAATCGTGTAATGAGCAAGTGTGCGTTTATTAGACAGTTTAATATCACGGCAGTTTGAGCTTGCAGAATTGCAGAACCAGCAAGTTGATCACCAGATAACACGGAAACCAGTAAAACCGTAACACCGGTCGTCCCACTAGTTCTGTCACCTACATACGCGTAAAAATCTGCTGATCTCCGTTCACGCTCCACTTCATCTGCCAGTGAATTCAACGATATTATCAGATCTCCAGCCGCCATGTCTCGAGCGATCTAAACGTAACACGCTTCCGCCAATCCCCACCTTGACGCAATGAATGACGGAGGGTGGGCGTGGTTAGCTCGGAATGCATTTTCAAAGCCGCATTGAATTTTGCTACACATATCCCACGAGTTGTGATGAAAATGCAATCGCAAGTGTCCTAACTGTTAGTCTAAATGCATTTAGGACAAATAACATTTAAATGATCATTTTGCTACCATTTCTGCTTGGACATGTTACACATATCAAATCAATTCGGGTTATATATTTTCATTTTAATTTCGCTACTTATAAAGCGTTAAAATGGTATGCACTTTACATATAAAGACTACTGTTGGAAATGGCAAATGTAAATACTATAATTTCATTTTCATTTTCCTTCTGCACCAAACTTTGCACATATGGGGTAATGGAAAATGTAAATTTAAATACAGAAATACATTGCCATTTTGAATATTGCATTGCCATTTTGAATATTGCATTGCCATTTTGCATATTACATTGCACATTGAATTTTGCTACACATATGCTTCCATACGATGATGCCATATACAGTTTTGGATGTTTCATTTTTAATTTTATGAAAGCTTCAAGTGCAGTTAATTATTTGTATGTGCATACAGACGACGGCGGTGTTTAAGCTTTTTTATTTGCCGTCAAACGGTTGATCGCTACCGTGTGTGTGCCCTGTCGCAAAATGCGACGAAAAGTACACGACGGTAATAGTTTGATTAAGTTGTTTACATGTCTGTACTGCACCTTGATAATGCGACTAAAATAGGAATTCTCCACATGTCTTAATTCGATTTCTGTTTAGTTCGATTATGATTTTAGACAGATTAAGGTAATCAAAAATCTCTGTTTACATGGTAGACTCTTAATCAGAGTATTGTCTTAATCGTATTAAAATCGGAGTATTGATGTCCATATAAACGTAGTCATTGACTGCGTTTACATGCGCACGAATATTGCGATTATTTCCAAGTAAGACATAATCGCATTTTGATGTTTACATGTCAAGAGCAAAGCTCTTACTCCCGTTTACATGCAATTTCCATTATTCTTATTATTCGCTAAGAATTGTGGTTAATTTTTTTACTGCCATTATTCACATACCCCACTGGACAGCACAAATTATGGACTCAGAAAGTGTTACTGGTCGCTGTTTTAATTTATTTACATCTAATGCATAATGATTTTGTATGGCTGTATTCCACGCTTTTTCGGCGCCATAGAAATGTGATGGAATTTGTTTGCCTATACGCTGCCGTCGCGTTCTGCTCGCCCTTTCTGGATGAGGGTCAGGAACAGAGACTGCTGGCAGCTTGTTGTGTTTTCCTCAGAATGCGATGCTTTCTTCCCCGCCATCGTTTCTAATCTCCGTATTATTACAGGTGCGTCACGTACATATGTCACAAGCGCATGCACACTTTGGTCAGAGCGGCAATACTGCGATTAAGGTGTTTACATGCCTGTATATTCCAATTAAAATCGGCGTACGCCACCTATGTTAATATGATTATGCTTGTTGCGATTATGAGCTTAATCGCATTATTTAGATCGAAGTATTGCGTTTACATGAGGTAAAGCATAATCGCAATATCGCCAAAATCTCATTATAATCGCATTAAGAGGGTCCATGTAAACGCACTTATGCCGAGTTCACACTGCACGATTTTCAAACTCATCGGATCGCTGTTGTTTTCACACTGCGCGACTATCTGGGGTAGCATTCAGTCGCATGTGTTCACATTGCACGATGGATCGGCGACAGGGGCTTTCACATTGCAAGATTTCACAATAGGAAGAATCGCCGACAACTCTGACTAATCCGCAAACTACGTTTCACAACAAAACCCACGCGAGAAGTGATAAGGAAATAACGCGAGAACCTGTGTGCGTCAGACCGTTGTTCTTGAGCGAGACTGGAAGTATTAAAAAAATATAGCCCGCAAATTGTCTGTGCGCTGATTTCCAGCTACAAAAAGAAAAACAGATTATGCAGGAGGGAGATGCAGGGAACAGGGATTGTGTTCTGCAAAGAGTGGTAAATAATAATTGTGCAGTAACTGTTAAGCTGATGTTGCGGCTGGTCAAGCGTTTGTGCTTGTTTCTGTATGATATAATTGTACATATTAAAATACTGATATGGTCCATAACTCCTCACTGAACTTCCCTCTGCCCTGTATCTTTGTCTCTCATTGGCTGAAGGTCATCGCGATGTAGTTTTCAGTCAGAAATCATTGCACACAGCAGGATTGTGAATCGCCGACAGCTCCAGATATTTAGCATGCCAAATATTTTGTGGGTGTCGGCGACGTGTCGGCGATTCCCTCATATTGCTCTTTGATAATTCACACTGCGCGATTGTCACTCGCGTGAATGAGCTCCGATTTGCCTCCGATATAGGGCATTTGTCGGCGATTTATCAAAACCTGTCGGCGAGTGAAAAATCGGGCTAAAATTGTGCAGTGTGAACTTGGCATTAGTGTCATTTTTCGACGCATAGGGTCCTCCATTGCTTTCAGTTGTTTGTCTTAATTTAATGGTTTTCATGCATTTATTAAATATAAATAATTTTATATAAATTTATACCTTCATTGGAGCACGTCATTGGGCAGGGGTTGGGTTACGTGCTCATAAATGTGTAAATGGTGTAATATAAATAAAACTGTTGTGACACACCCCAACATATATGTAATAATGGCAATATTATTGCCCAATATATCATTTAATCATGACTATAAGCCTTTTGCGTTGGAATATTGACGCTAAGGGTTTCTTATTTAAAGCAATGGAGGACCCTGCACGTTCGAAAAATGACTGCATCAAAAAGCGACATCAAAGGGTCCTGACCATTTTCAGAAAGTTTTGGAATATTTGTCCTCTCCCCAAATGTGTCACTACAGAAACACAGTAATAATAATATAATTAGAAGAGTTATATGAATCTATTAATATTTTGCTTAAATCTACATTGTACATATATATTTTTCCTATTTTATAAAAACATTTTTCAGAGGTAGATCAATAAAAATTATATTTTTAACAATAATCCAAGTGTAATTTATGATATTTGTTGTATTTTGAATCCAATTTTTCTTTGTAAAAGGCAAAAAGTTGATCATACTGATTTTAAAGATAAGGATTCATGACATGAAAAATGCAGGACACATTTTGTACATAAAGTTTCATAATTTACAAAGAAAATATATAGAAATATATTTGATGAAATATATATATATTTTTTTGAACTTCACTTTTTAAAAGAATCAAAAAGATACTTTTAAAAATAACAATAGAAAAAAACCTACAAAAATTATTACAATATTTTCACAAGTTGATATTTAGGGGTTAGAGTGAGCATCCTGAACTTCAGCTGCATGACTGAGCGGAGAGACCGGCACCGTGTAATGAGGTGTACACCGCTCTTCCACAGCGGTGGGTTGCCCTCAGAAGCCCTGGAACACGAACATCAAGGCTTCTTTGTTGAAGACTTCTTAGCCAAAAGGACAGTCCTCAGATCGGCCTTCGCCTTCGAAGCCTTGGACCGCGAATGTTGCAGTCACTCACTTTCTGTGTCTTGTGGTATGAGGAGCGGGCACACAGCTGGGACTGCTCCCTTCCAGCAGCCCCATGAGCTAGAGAGCGGCAAGGGAGGAACCGCTGAAATGCCGCCGCTTGTTTACGAGCCTCCTGAAACCTGTCGACAACGGAATTGACGGCATCGCCAAACAAGCCAGAAGGCGCAAGCGGGGCATCGAGAAGGAAGATCCTGTCCTTTTCCTTAATGTCAGACAGGGTCAGCCAAAGATGCCTCTCCGCGGCCACTAAGGCTGCCATAGACTGCCCGATAGCTTTGGCGGTCTCTTTCGTGGCGCGGACAGACAAATCAGCAGTTCGCCGGAGTTCACTGATATCATCGGTTTTTACATTCTGGTATGAAGGTATGCAAAAATGTATATTCTGTCATTATTTACTCATTGTCATGTTGTGCCAAACCTGTATTCATTTTTATTCTTGTGCTGAACACCAAAGAAGATATTTTGAAGAATGTGGGTAACCAAACAGTTGCTGGTCCCCACTGACTTTGATAGTAGGAAAAAAATACGGAAGTCACTGAGGACAAACAACTGTTTGGTTTCCCACATTCTTCAAAATAACTTATGTTCAATAGAAGAAAGCAACTCGTTCAGGTTTTAAACAACTTGAGAGTGAGTAAATGACGACACAATTTTCATTTATGAAATAGTGTGAACTATTCCTTTAATGTTAATAAACACAAAGAGAAATATAACTCACTGCTCTTGACTGAAGAACTTTAATACAGTTGCTAAAGTTCAGCAGTAATAAAATAACTTGAAATTTTCAACAACTTTTCACATCATATCTTTTTGCACCAAATAGTATCGATAAGTACCGGTATCGATAAGCAGTATTGGTATCGGTATCAGTATCGATAAAATGTAAACGATACCCATCCCTGATGAAGAGGTATCATATCGATCACAAGTGCAGTATGGAGTACCTCAAGGTTCAGTACTAGGGACATTACTTTTCACGCTTTACGTGTTACCCTTAGGAAATATCATGTGTTAGCTTTCACTGTTATGCTGATGATACTCAGCTCTATATTTTTTCGCACCGCGGTGAAACACACCAAATTGAGAAACTAATGGAATGCATAGTCTATATTAAAAAAAACTGGATGACGAGTAATTTGTTACTGCTAAATTCTGAAAAAACAGAGGTGTTAATTATTGAACCTAAAACCCCCACATGTAATAACTTAGAACACTATCTAACACTTGATGGCTGCTCTGTAAATTCTTCATCATCAGTTAGGAACCTAGGTGTGCTATTTGATAGCAATCTTTCCTTTGACAGCCACGTTTCTAGCATATGTAAAACTGCATTTTTTCATCTTAAAAATATATCTAAATTGAGACCTATGCTCTCAAAGTCAAATGTTAATTCATGCATTTATGACCTCAAGGTTAGATTATTGTAATGCTTTATTGGGTGGTTGTACTGCACGCTTAATAAACAAACTTCAGATGGTCCAAAATGCAGCAGTTAGAGTTCTTACTAGAACCAAGAAGTATGACCATATTAGCTTCGGTCCTTCCTAGTGGCAAATAATTTCTTTGACCCATTTCAGTCAGGCTTCCGTCCAAAACATAGTACAGAATCTGCCCTTGTAAAGGTAGTTAATGATTTATTACTCTCTTGCAACACTGGCTCTCTATCTTTACTTCTGTTACTAGACCTCAGTTCTGCCTTTGACACTATCTCTCATGATTTACTCATCTCTCGACTTTTGGCTGTGGTATATCTGGTACTGCTCTTTCCTGGTTCTCTTCATATATGACAGACACTTTTACATTTCTGCTCGGGATTTCAGATCCCCTACTGCCCCCCTGAAACAAGGCGTCCCCCAGGGTTCCGTTCTGGGGCCTTTGCTGTTTATTATTTACATTTTACCACTGGGTCAGATACTACAGCATCACGGCTTTAGGTATCATTTTTATGCTGATGACATTCAAATCTACATGTCATGCAGGCCTTCCCTATCCACCCAAATCGACAAAATTTCTGTTTGCGTGCAGGATATTAAAACTTGGCTTAACTCTAATTTTCTGAAACTAAATATGGAAAAAACTGAGATCATCATCATCACTGGTACTCCAGCACTTACCACCAAAGTTCCCGCTGACTTTACTTGTGATATTACTGGCACTTTAATTACTCCATCTAGTATCGTTAGAAATCTCGGTGTTATGTTTGAACCATCTCTTTCATTTCAGTATCATATTAACTCTCTCTCTAAATTTGCATTTTTTTCACTTACGACGAATTGTCCAGCTCTGTCCTTTCATTAGTACCAAAGATGCAGAAACTCTCATTCACGCTTTTCTCTCATATCGTCTCGATTACTTTAATGCCCTTTTCATTGGCTTGCCAGCTACCACTATTGCTAGATTACAGCATATTCAAAACTCAGCCGCTCGTATTCTCACTCGCACCAAGCGTTCAGCCCACATCACCCCTATTCTAGCTGATCTGCAATGGCTACCAGTGGCCTATTGTATCAACAAAATTATCCTGCTTACTTTTAAAGCTTTGAATAAAAGCTTTACTATCTGGCCATTTACTATCTTTGCAATCTGCTCCTCCCCTATTCTCCACCACGTTCATTGCGGTCCTCTGATTCTCGCCTTCTCACCATCCTTCGATATCGCCTCTCTTCCATGGGGGGCAGATCATTCAGTGTTGTTGCCCCTAAATTATGGAACTCTCTACCCAGATCACTCTGTCTTGCCAATAGCCTGTCTGAATTCAAATCGCTGCTCAAAACTCACATGACCTCGTCACCAAGACAGCCATCGGGACAAGACCACGGGAACCAAATGAGTCCTCTGCACAATCTGACTTTGCTGCAGTTGGAATTGAATTGGAACTGGTCCCGCAACTGAGGCTGGTTTATCCCAAGGTTTTTTTCTCCATTCTGTTACCGATGGAGTTTTGGTTCCTTGCCGCTGTCATTACGATATCGCTGTCATGCTTAGTTGGGGACACTTCATTTCCAGCGATATCGTTTACATGATTGCACAGATACTATAAGGTGATTTGACTTGACTTGACAGGCTCCTCCCACGACTGCTGACGGACACTGCCGTTTTAACATAGACCCACCCTGAGTGAGCTGTAAACGGTCTGCCATTGTTTAGACGTCGAAGCAGATTGAGGTGTTTCGTTGTTGAATGTAATTGTAGGATCAGAACGAGTCAAATTTACAGTATTCTGCCATTTTTCATGTGCTGAAAGTTGTGTTGACTCAAGCACTGCTGTACTGTGTTGCTAAGTCAAAAGTATTGACTGACATGTACAGGACTTGAAGTATTACAGACCATTTGATAAGCAGCTTTCATATTATTTCTGATGACAGAAATGCCTATATTGTGCCTTCATCTTTTATTTTAAAAGTGAACTTTCCATGATGTTCATTAATTAAGAACTAGTCTGTTAAAACAACTGTTTGCATTTTGCCTTTATGTCGTCAACTCTGATCCCAGACTGAAGTTGAATTTAACTTTATGGATTGTTTTGATGTATTCTCAATGTTGTTATCAATGTAACTCTGCAAGTTGTCAAAAAATATTTCCTGACAGTTACTGTCAACTCTCCTAATTTAACCTAGTTGGAGTACAGTAAAGACAACTCATTAGACTGGAGTTAAAATATCTGGAGTTGACACATATTTTAATAGTGTTAAATTGTCACTCTTTACATAACCAGAGTTGTTTTACAGTGTAAATATAACTCTTGGTGTTAAATCAGTAACACTTTTCAAAGAACATTCTAATGAAAATATGCTTTCACTCACCAAATGACAAATAACTAAAAGGGATAAATAATACAGGTATACATAGGCAGGTATACATATTTAAAAAATTAAACGTAATTGCATAATTATTCATGTCGCATTGCATTGCTGGGAAATTGAGTACCTGCTCATTTTCAGATATTTGAGATGCTTACAGTGTCTAACACAGTTTGCACAAGGTTTGTCATGTTTTAAGAATAATCTGGGCAACAATTTAAAATGCTGTTAGCATAAAAACACTGTCAGGATTATGGACCTGTGTTGCCCTGTTTCTGTTCCCTTTTTTGGTCATGTTCCTTTCCTTGTTTAGTTCCTGTTCGTTCTTTCCTCTCCTGTCAGTTCTCCTTGTGACGTACACGTGGTTTGTTCCTGCTCCTGTCATGGATTTACTCATGTGTTCACCCATTAAAGATTGTTAACACTTCTTTGTGCTTCCTGTGTCCTTCCTGCAACAGCGTACCATGACAGACACAAATTGAACATGTAAGGCCATTAATCAAAGAAATGTGTCTAAGATGATTATATATGTAGTAATTACTTAGATTTGCTTATACTTTATATACATGTTGAGGTGTTGTGTCTCTATGTGTTGGTTCTATTTAATGATTTATGCTTATTTATAATATTTTAATTTTCACATATGTGCATCTGGATCTACTGATGTTTTAACTTCTGTTTACTTATGCACATGGGTCAAGCCATGTCAACTCAACCAGAGGTCCCTGGCTCAAATTTTTTATTTTATTTTTATTTATTTTTTTCTCTGGTGAAAGAAATGCATAAATGAAGAAAATGTACAAAAAAATGTGTACATAACATGGGATAGGACTATGCGAGCCAATCCACCAAATTTCAAAAATTTCCCCAGCTCAAATATATTCAATATTTTTTTCTGAAGAAAGTTAATTGTGTATAGTGATTAAAGCCAAAATATTAGATGTCATACATGAATATTTACTGAGTTACCCACTATTTTATAGAGGGGGTCAAAATGATCATTTTCACCTTAGATTTGGAGACATTACAGGACGCTGTAATGTCATGATGTTATTTTTACACAGAGATTGGTGGGTTTAAAAGTTAAATCTGTCAACTTTAGGAATCTTTGTTGCATTACATGCTTGGTGGCCATTCAAAAATAGGAAAAGACACTTTTCAAGGTTACCCACCCACCCACCCACCACCAAGGTTTGTATGCCTGTAACTCAAGAAGTAAGATATCATAATGCCCTTTTAGATTTTGGGTCTGTACAAACTTTCCTTTTGGCATCTTCATTTTTAAGGCCCTATGTGGTTGAGTTCCGGAAGTTACTCTGGGATCAAAAGGATTTCACTTCAGAGAGTTGGTGAAGATGCAAAAAAGCATGATATTTTTAATCAAATTTTAGGTTGTGATTGTGGTTGAGATTGTGAATCACGGTCAGCATCAACCCCACAGTTTTCCTTAGGCTCAAATTAGATTTTTTCAGTTTTATTTTTGGCCATTAACAGGCCAACAGTGGGTGTAAACTGTTTTTACCATTATGTTTTGAGGGAAAATCTGAGTATCATCAATGCAAAGATGAAAGGATACCGTACTTATTCAAAACGGAAGCCAAAGGGAGCATATACAGGGTAAACAACACTGGTTGTGGATTGATACCTGAGGGACTCCACAATTAAGGCGGATACTAGAGGAGATAAATCTGTTAGTCAGATATGAACAAAACCAGTGTAAGACTGCTCTAAGAAGGCCCACAGATATCTTCAGACATGTCAACAGGAGCTAATGATTGACCAAATAAAATGCAGCACAATAAAACTACAAGCATGGATTTCCCAGAATCAGCTTCTGTAAAGATATCACATGAGACCAATAAAAGGGCAGATTCAGTATTGTAAAGTTTTAAAACTGGATAGAAACATGTAATGAACAGAATTTACAGCCACATAAACTTTTGTGTCATTACAGCTTTCTCACAAACCTTTAAGAAAAAAGGTAGATTAGAAATAGGATGATAATTAGAAAGAGAGGAAGAATCGAGGTTTGTTTTTTTTAAGATATGGTGTCACTACAGTTGTTGGGGAAGGAGCCAGTAGACAAGCATTTGTTAATAACCACCCTAGTAAAAAGTAATATATTTACATTTTAAAATAAATTTATTTAATTCTAAGTAAATATATTTATCTAACATATTTACTGACATATTGCTTGAAATGTACTGATATAAAAATTCAAATGAAACTTTATTTGGATTACTACTAATTTTTTTTGTAATTTTTTTTTTTCAATTCAAGTCCCTGTTCGGGCGCCACTTCTGTAACGGTGGCGGCCCCAAATAGTTTCAGAGGGAAAAAAAAAAATTTAAGTGACTCACAAAAGTTCGGGCGCCAGACAGGAATAAGCCTGTCAAAAAAGGAATTTAACCCAGATAGGAAAAAAAACACCGGTTACATACAATAGATACAACAGCAAGAAAAACAAAAATAATGCAGCTACACTGGCAATGAATGCGAAAGGAGAAACAGTTCAGTTTCACTTGTATTTTTCACAAGACAGGGGAAAAAAACAATAATAAAAACAAACGATTATGTCACATGAATGTGTTTACACATCCATCAGAAAAAAAAAAACTATAAATAACTGCTAGTACTGCAGCGACCGAGAGCCTCCAGTCTAAGTCGGTATTTGCAGCGGCAGTTGCGATAGTCCAGTTCTCAATTTACAATTCCAAACCGGTAAAAAGAGGGGGGGGGGGGGGGAATACAAACACAATTAATTTGTCACTCACTTCATTATACAACTTCATATAAGACGACAAAAAGAAAATACTCACATTAAGGGAAGTTCTACATTACAGTATGCTTGAGCGAATGTGGTGCGAGTGAACTTTGGGTGTGGGTGCGTGTGTGTGTGGTACGGCAAGCCAGAAGCCATCGGACCGGCCGCTCGTTATCGTGGGGAAGCAGTTTTACAAACAGTGAATGGAGGTGGATTTTCTCCAAGAGGAAAAACGGCATCCAGGTTGGAACACTTCCCTTCACTCCCGAGCCACACACGCCTCTGCGCTGGACCTGCAGCTCGGATAACGATTTCTATGAAACCCTCCGGCGAAACTCCAGCATACACGGTGCGTGTGAGTGCGCTCAGCCGAAACCAGTGCGACTTCCACCCTAATTCCTCGCAACTTCTTTGTTCAGAAAAACCACCCCCATCTTTGATTCTGGTCCACTATATATAGATACCTCACTTCCTTCCCAAATTAGACTCTCGTTCCTATTCGCTGGCGGTCACGACGATTGTTTTGGTTTCACTTTCCCAGTTCCGCCTTTTACGTGCCGCCACAGCACAATGCACATTTCTTAATATTAAGAGTAAATGTGTTTTAATGTCACTATTGATGAGGATTGTATAATCTTTGAATAATATCAGTCTTTAAATGCAAGATATTTAATGCAAGCTATTTAAAGTGTACTTGAAGTACAAAACAAATTCCGGAAATGTTGGGACGTTTTATAAATTTGAATAAAATGAAAACTAAAAGACTTTCAAATCACATGAGCCAATATTTTATTCACAATAGAAAATAGAGAACATAACAAATGTTCAAATTGAGAAATTTTACACTTTTATCCACTAAATTAGCTCATTTCAAATTTGATGCCTGCTACAGGTCTCAAAAAAGTTGGCACGGGGGCAACAAAGGCCTGAAAAAGCAAGAAATTATCAAAAGATTCAGCTGGGAGAACATCTGGCAACTTAGTTAATTGACATCAGGTCTGTAACATGACTAGCTATAAAAGGGATATCGTAGAGAGGCAGAGTCTCTCAGAAGTAAAGATGGGCAGAGGCTCTCCAATCTGTGAAAGATTGCGTAAAAAGATTGTGGAATACTTTAAAAACAACATTCCTCAATGTCAAATTGCAAAGGCTTTGAAAATCTCATCATCTACAGTGCATAACATCATCAAAAGTTTCAGAGAAACTGGAGAAATCTCTGTGCGTAAGAGACAAGGCCGAAGACCTTTGTTGGATGCCTGTGGTCTTTGGGCCCTCAGTCGACACTGCATCACTCATTGGCATGATTCTGTCATTGACATTACTAAATGGGCCCAGGAATACTTCTAGAAACCACTGTCGGTAAACACAATTTGCTGTACCATCTGCAGATGCCAACTAAAGCTCTATAATGCAAAAAGGAAGCCATATGTGAACATGGTCCAGAAGCTCCATCATGTCCTGTGGGCCAAGACTAATTTAAAATGGACTGTTTCAAAGTGGAAAGGTGTTCTATGATCAGACGAGTCCAAATTTGACTTTCTTGTTGGAAAAAATCACAGACGCTGTGTCCTCCGGGTTAAAGAGGAGGGAGACCTTCCAGCATGTTATCAGCGTTAAGTTCAAAAGCAGCATCTCTGATGGTATGGGGGTGCATAAATGGGTAACACTTTACTTCGATAGTCGACTTTAGACATTCTACTAACAGTAAGTAACTTTGCAACTACATGTCAACTAGCAGTTATTAGAGTATTAGTAGATTGTCTGATTAATATCTTCTAACACTTTATTTTGATGGGTCCACAACATACAACATACTGATTATCAGAAACTTTTCAAGTATATGTCAACTTATTCTACTAACCCTAAACCTACCCTAACAGTCTACTCTTAGTTAGTAGACATATAGTTGCAAATTAATGAGAATTAGTTGACATATAGTTGACATGTAGTTACAAAATAACTTAAAGTTAGTAGAATGTCTAAAGTGGACTATCAAAACAAGGTGTGACCCATAAGGGCATACCGTTTTGAAGGCACTATAAATGCTGAAATATATAGAAATATATATATAAAGCTTTTAGGGCAACATATGCTCCCCTCCAGACGTCGTCTATTTCAGGGAATGCCTTGTTTATTTCAGCAGGACAATGCAAAACCACATACTTCAGCTATTACAACATCATGGCTTCATAGTAGAAGAGTCCAGGTGCTGAATTGGCCTGCGTGGAGTCCAGGGGCCGGATTCACGAAAATCTTCTTAAGAAATAAGTTAAGAAATTTCTTAAGATAAATTCCACGAAGTTCGTAAGAATGTTCGTAAGTGCAATTCTTGAAAAATTCTTAAGTTCTCAAATA
Organism: Acrossocheilus fasciatus; assembly: GCA_036784905.1. Classification (NCBI taxonomy): domain Eukaryota; kingdom Metazoa; phylum Chordata; class Actinopteri; order Cypriniformes; family Cyprinidae; genus Acrossocheilus; species Acrossocheilus fasciatus. Next base: position 23,258,094 of record CM071955.1, on the reverse strand, counting down.
TATTCTTAAGAACATCTTAACTTTTTTCTTAAGAAGAAAATGACAGTCTTTGTCTGAGTGAGAACATGATGCACTGATAAACTCACTGCGCTTCCTGCAGATTACCGTATAATAATTATAATAAGAATGCACACTCTTTTTGTCGCGACTTTGACTGGCGCTCAGCTTCACGTTTTTAATGCGGTGTGTTTTTGAACAGCCTGTCTCTGTCAAGCTGCAGCGATCTGTTTTATTCGTTTTTGTGCTGTGCTTTTGCGCTCTCATCCGAGTGAACGGTTCCGGTTTATGTTTCCACGCTGCTACAGCGAACGCGTCCTGTGTATCGGCGTATTCGTATGCGCTGCATACTGCCAAAGATTATGTCGTATTTATAGGCTAAAATAAAAGCGTCCAATTAAAGCTTCCTATCTGACTCATTTTTGTATAGTTGCTATTGAGTTTTGAAGTCAGAAAAAAGGCTAGTCATTCATGACCGATCATAGTTTACATTATCAGTCATCACTGTCACTTAAGAAAACTCACGCATATCCCTATTAATAGTCCTACTATGCATTATATGTAGCTAATGTTGTTGTAATGCTTAAATATAACAATTAATTTGAAATAACTCAATCAATTTATTAAATAATTCTTACTGTTTTGTATTTAAGACAAGTCTGGGGCTGTCCTAAATTTAAGAAGTTATTTACGATGATTTTTAAGAAGATTCTTTTCAAGATTCTTAGGTTTTGTCTTAAGAACAATCTTATGAAAAAAGATAAGAATATTCTTAAGAAGAATTTTTGGGAATACAAAATATTCTTAACTTTTTTCTTAAGTTAAAAAATAAGAAGAAAATGGCAGTTAAGAAGAAATTTCTTCTTAAGAATGTTTCGTGAATCCGGCCCCAGATCTTTCACCTATAGAGAACATTTGGTGCATCATTAAACGAAAAATACGTCAAAGATGACCACGAACTCTTCAGCAGCTGGAAACCTATATCAGGCAAGAATGGGACCAAATTCCAACACCAAAACTCCAGAAACGCATAACCTTGATGCCCAGACATATTCAAACTGTTTTGAAAAGAAGAGGAGATGCTATGCCATGGTAAACATGCCCCCATCCTAACTACTTTGAGACCTGTAGAAGGCATCACATTTGAAATGAGCTCATTTTGTGCATAAAATTTAAACATTTCTGTTTAAACATTTGTTATGTTATCTATGTTCTATTGTGAATAAAATATTGGCACATGTGATTTGAAATTATTTTAGTTTTCATTTTATTCAAATTTTAAAAATGTCCCAGTATTTCTGGAATTCGGGTTGTACATATATTAGTACCTTAAGGGTACAAATTACTGCTCTAAGGTACTAATATGTACCTATCAGGGGTAACAAAGGTACAAAGATGTTCTTTTAAGAGTACTACAACAGTGAAAATCTTTTGGCCCCTCTTTTCCATGTGACCTGGATGACTTTGGGATTTCCCGATCTGAAATTACATCCCAGTTCGGCCCTGTTTCTGGGCCTTGAATGTGGCAGTACCCTTGCTGTCTATGGAGAGTCAGAAAGCTGTCTGATTTCATCAAAAATATCTTAATTTGTGTTCCGTAAATGAACAAAGCTGATCACAGCTGATCACTTAGAAAGACCTGTGAGGCAACTGTTCCAATACCTACGCTCACATCAGATAGGGGGATGAAACTCTAAAAGTGCTGAACTTTTTAGCTGGTAAAACATCTATGTGTTGAATCACCTAATAATAAAATGTGACATTCTGTAGTTTTGTCTCATATTCATCTTTTAATCATATTTGTAAATGTCTTGACTCCACAGCCAACAGAGCAATTTTGTCTTTACTGTTCCAATACATTTGGAGGGCACTGTAAAATCTTTTTTTACTATGGAAAACAATGGTCTTCCATGAGAACTGGTCCAAAGCTTTTGATGTGTACACTGTAATTTTTTATTTATTTTTTTGTGAAGAAATCAAAGATTATTGAAGAAAGTGAAAGAGAGCATGCATATCAGGCAAGGTCAAATGGCAATGATTCTCCTCACTTCGCAGGAAGGAAGGAGAGAGAACAAACAAGTCTTACGAGACTTTCGGTTTCTGAAATTTTCTGAGAATTTTATCAGTTCACGCTCCTTGTACCTCAGTATGTTTATTGGATAATTAATGAAGTTAACTATAGCTTCAGTGTCAAATAGCCTTAGGTTTAAACAAAAATAGCTTGTCAGATATAGTAGGGCTGTGTCACGTTGTTGGCGCCAAGGAAACGTGGAGACGTAGGAGCTTCGGAGCAAAGAACTTTATTAACCACTGTTGACATACAATGACAATCTACTGACAACTCAGAATGACAATACACTATGACAAACTAAGACCAAACGCAGGTGCAAGGAAACACAGGGCTTAAGAGGGCTGGGGAAACTAGATAATTAACAAAACACAGCTGGGAACTAATTAACTAATAATAACATCACGAGAACAGGAATTCCAAATAAGGGCACGAGTGTCACGTCCTCTGTCGTGTGTGTCTTGTGTTCCCGCCTCTTCTTTCCATATTTGGTCTTGTTCCTGTCCTTGTTAAGTGTGATTATTAGTTAAGTCTTGTCCAGCCGTGTTTCATCTAATTACCGCGGCTCACCCTAGCCCGCCTGGAAAGCGCATATGGCAAGCCCACCTGAAGCACGTATAGCAAGCCTGCCTGGAGCTCAAGCCTGCCGGCCGCCACTGACTCCAGTCCAGTCCCGGGTCCCCATGGAGTGCCGTCTTGTCGTGCCCACAGGAGCATTTTAATAACCTTGTCTTGTCTTGGTCCATGGAGACTTGTCTGGGGCAGGCGGCTCCTCTTGTTGTGGCCATGGAGGCCATTCCAGCTGCCTGCCCCCCTGTCGTGGAAGTGGAGGTTGTTGCTGAGGGACCTTGTGAGGGCCCCTGACTCCCTGTCATGCCCAGAAGAAGCCTCAGCTTCCGAGCTAGCCCAGGAGGGCTTCCTGTTCCTGTGGGCTGTCCTGTGTGTGTCTGGCCTGTCCTGTCCTGTCCCTGTCCTGTTCCTGTCTGTTCCACTCTGGAGGTCCCCGTCCTGTGTTCCAGTCCATGTCTGTCCTGAGGGGCCTCCAGAGTGCCCACCCCCCCTCCCTGGTGGAACTGTTACGGCGCGGGAGTACTGTCACGTCCTCTGTCGTGTGTGTCTTGTGTTCCCGCCTCTTGTTTCCATATTTGGTCTTGTTCCTGTCCTTAAGTTTGATTATTAGTTAAGTCTTGTCCAGCCGTGTTTCTTCTAATTATCAGTTATTGTCATGTGTATATTAGTTCCTGCCTGTTTAGTTAGTTTTCGTCTGGTCTACTCGTTATTCCCCGGTGTTCCTGTCTGTCTCAGCCTTGCCTTGTCTTGCCCTGTCCTGATGTCCTCATTAAAGACTATTATTTTGAAGTTTATCCTCGTGTCCGTGTTCCTCGTTCCTCCCTGCTGTGTGCACCGTGACAACGAGAGGAGGGGTTGATTTAATTTTTTTTTTATCATAGCAGAGGCCATCCGCCACAAACTAACAGTATTTTACAGCTGGGAGATAAGGTTGTGCAAATCATTCTAGTGAAGCTCAGACATCTGTTAGTCAAATTTGACTTTTATGATGGGTCAAACTTTCAAAGTCAACATTACAATGTCAACATATGGCTCATTTCCACATTTATGATACAACCAAGATAATAGCTATTTTTGTTTGGTTACACCTTTTCTGTCACCTGTAGGGATGTAATGATTAACCGCAAGCCGGTTAAAAATCGATTCAAAACTGAAGTCAGACCATTCTGTTTTTGCTTCAAATTTAGAAATTATACAATCTAATTTAGATTAAAAACCGCTCATGTTGCATGTATGCAGCATCTTTGTTTGGATCATGACTAAAATGCAGTTGTTGCCTCTAATTTTAAATGGAAAGAGCACAGACAAAGCCTTATTTTGTTTATATGAAGATATTAATTTTATGTGTGTTACTTATTTATTTGATTTGGGGTTTGTTTTTGTTATTTACATTTCCATTAGATTTACATTTTGTTATTTAGCAGACACTTTTATCCAAAGCGACTTACAAATTAGGACAATAGAAGCAATCAAAACCAACAAAAGAGCAATATATGCAAGTGCTATATTGATATATTATTATAGTGTAATATTTCAATTTCACAAAGAAACAAGCAGCATTTTGTCCTAGCAATAATAAAAGGACACATTTCATTTATAAATTGTCTTAAATTTCATTTTGCTAAAAAAAATTGTGAATTGAATAGAATCGTGACTTGAGTGAATCGTTACATCCCTAGTCACCTGTCATTTGCTATAAAAAACAATGGCTTATTAATTTAGGGATACTGTTCATTATTAGTTCAGGGTTGGGAACACGGACATGAAAGAGAGCATGCATGTCATGCAAGTTCAAACAGCAGTGGTTCTCTGTGTGCCAATACCACTTTGCTTATCCGTACGACAGGAATTTGTGTGTATAGATACAGGAAAATTAATTGAGAGCGAGGAGAACTGTGAAACTGCCTGCAGTCACGCCTTTCGGGAGGGGGGAGTACTGTCACGTCCTCTGTCGTGTGTGTCTTGTGTTCCCGCCTCTTGTTTCCATATTTGGTCTTGTTCCTGTCCTTGTGAAGTGTGATTATTAGTTAAGTCTTGTCCAGCCGTGTTTCGTCTAATTATCAGTTATTGTCATGTGTATATTAGTTCCTGCCTGTTTAGTTAGTTTTCGTCTGGTCTACTCGTTATTCCCCGGTGTTCCTGTCTGTGTCAGCCTTGCCTTGGTTCTCTGTGTGCCAATACCACTTTGCTTATCCGTACGACAGGAATTTGTGTGTATAGATACAGGAAAATTAATTGAGAGCAAGGAGAACTGTGAAACTGCCTGCAGTGAGGAGCACAAATTTCGACACCTACACTGAAAACAACTGGTGTAGAAATTATTTTCACTCAGAAATTGAAAAAAAGAAAAAGGATTGCGCAAACTTACCCAACAGTCTCAACTCAGCATTTGGGTTGAAAGAGTGTATAAAAAGTGTCAAATAGTATTTTTACTGCACTAGCAGGGGTAAACTATTACAATGAAAGACAATTAGATTTATAAAAAAAAATCACTCAGAAATTGCTATTAAACTTCACAATGAATTACAAAGAAATGGCAAGTAATAAACTGAATTAAATGTACATTTTTAAAGTATAAAGGGTTAAATATACTTTTTTTTGAAAGGCCATTTTTCATAGTACAATAAACATCTGACAAGTATCAGTTTATTTCTTGTTATTCTGCTATTGCACACTGGGGAAAAATTGGTGTAGAAAAAAATGTACCCCCTGTATTAGGGGGTAGTTGTGGCCTAATGGTTAGGCCACAACTGAAACAGCATTTTCATGTAAAACAAACTCCATATTTACAGTATATTGTGATCACCAGCAGTGACGTCACGTCCATTTTGTGCATGTCAATGTTGCTACTATAAGCAGCTATTAATATACATGTAAAGTACGTTTTTAAGAGATTTTTGAGTCACACTTTTTTTCCAGCAATTACTGTAGCAAGTAACTTTTACGTCGAAATGTCATGTTTAATGTTACTTGTAATTATTTCTGAAATTTACTACGGAATTTTTTTTTTTTTTCGGTGTACAACGGCATTGTTACAGAGTGAACAGCTCAAGAAACGTACGGATCTATATGCAAAGCTATTTATTAAAAGACATGGTCAAAAACAGGCATGGGTCGACAACAACAACAGGTATGGCGTAGGCAAGGCAAAGAGTAATCCAAGGACACACGTGATCAGTCTCCGGTGAACAATATCCAACAGGGCATGGCAAAGAGAGATTATGCAGGTACACAGCAATAGTCCAAGCAGGGGCAAACAGAGTCCGAATGGCAAGACGAAAGGGTAATCCGAAAACACAGGCAAGAAACAACACGGGTAAACAGGTAAGGCAAGACTAAGACTAGACTATGAAAACTAGGACAGGCTCCGTAAAGTAGCTATCAGCTATAACAGTGATAAACACTAAACAATATTCTGCAATCTGAGCAGGACCTGAGTGGGTGTTATAAAGTGTGTGTAATTGGTTTCAGGTGAGCATGTGATGTAGTGCATTCCGCCTCTTTCTGAAGAATTACGCACAGTCTTGGAGTTTGGTGCCAGAAGAAAAGACTTTATTTTCTATACAGCGAGAATAAAGCCGAGATCATTTCTGCAGAAAAGTCTCTCGAATGTCTCTGGGCTCTGGTATATATACAAGATTTTAAGGCGGGAATTCTATACATTAGAAGCCCCTCTCATGCATACCATTCTACATTTCGCTTGCGTATGCAATCCTATCTCTTCTTTGGGAGCTGAGACTTCCTAGACTTGTTATGGTAAAGGAAAAAGCTCCCCTATATTTTTCCAGATGTTTCCTGTTTGTACATTTTAGCCACGTAGGCACTTTTAACACAGAGGCCTTTAGAATATAATGGAGGATAAAAATGATATATAAATGATATATAAATGGCAAGATTCACCTTGATTATACTTGATTAATTCAGATCTTTAACAATAAAAATCTTCTTCATTCCTCCCTTTGAGACTTTATTAAGTCTCACAATTGCTTACGACTACCCAGAGTGCTACTTCATAATTCAGTCCCTTCAGTTAACACTATCTAGTGACTAAATAAGTCACACAGTCTTATCATCAATGACTAGATGATGCAGCAGCACTCTGGAGGAAAATCAGAACCAAACGTCTCTCTCTTTAATTGATTAAGAGAGAGTAAAAGATTCTGTTTCCTTTCCCTCTTTATCATATAGAAAACAATGTTATAAGCATGAGCGTGCATTTGGTTCAGCGCTTGCCTGTGGTTGTCACAGTTTATGCATATTAAAACATAAAAATACATTCAAAATATAATACATTGAATATTCCAAGAAATAATAGTTCGGATCCGTTGATCTTCAGCCCAGATACCTTTCGTATCGTAGAGGGCCATCCATGGGCATAAGTCGTGCTAGTTCTTACACCCCGGATTTGGCTTTTCTTTACACCTCTTCTTCATAGTCATCTGAGTCGCTGGAACTGTCCTCCAAAGTTTGTTCTTTTGAGGTCAGCTTGTTTAGCAATCCTTCATAATACTCATCCAAGTTCCTTTCTGTGATTATTCGTTGATCACTTGGGACTTTTATCATTTCCATTTGTTTAACAGTAGCATTGACGACCAATGTTCTCAGTACTGGTAATACACAACAAAATAATAATCCTCCCATTACGACAGCAGCTCCCAAAAACATTCCCAGTTTAGCAAGCCATGCTCCCCATGCTCCAAATTTCAAATCAAACCAATCCCATATCCGTTGGTCCCTTCCTGCATTTGCTGTAACTTCAGCTCTTAATTTTTTAATTTTAATCATCACTTCACTAAAAGCTCCTCCAGGGGCAGTATTATTGGGTATGAAAGTGCAACATTGATCTCCAAACATGATACAGACTCCTCCCTTATCAGCTAAGAGCCAATTCAGAGCCTGTCTGTTTTGCCATGTCATTCTACTTGTCGCATGCACTTGTTCTCCTAATAGGGTCAACGCATCGTCAGTGTAATTAATGAATCTTTGTTGGTTATAATAAATGTAATTAATCCACTCTACATTTTTGTTAGGCGTGATCCAAACAAATATTGATTCAAAACCTGCTTTCACTTCATCTCTTGCCTTAAATTCATTAGGAATCCCTCTCGGTTGTCCAATTGAGTCTAAATATACTTTGGGGTCCGGCTCATAACCTCTTTTGATTCTATTGTCTTCCTTGCTTTCGCTTTGTTCTGTTCCCCATTGTGCCATGTTAAGTTCTTGAAGTAATCTTACTCTTACGCACATACCTTTCCATCCTACCGGTAACGAAGGCAACAATGTATCACCTCCACAGATCCAAAAGAAATCTGCTATTATTAGTGATTGGTCTTCATAAATTTCTATAGAAGGCAAGGCAATAGTTTGATTTTCACATTCTTGAGGTGTTATTTTATTACCTTTCTTTTTTCCAAGTGCTAAAAGTTCTGGAGCTCTAGCAGGAAGTCCAGACTTCCAAGAATTTTTCTTATCTATATGCCAAACTATAGCACATTTGCCCTTGAACTTGCCTACATCTTGTGTTCCTTTTGGTTTATGAAAGCACTCATATTCTTGTTTATAATCTATGCCATACCATTTTGGAATCTCTACTTTCCTTTTTTCAATTTTTATGTATTGGCCGATGTCCGAATATTGACACCAAGATCCCCAGAGTGGTCTAAAAAAGTTACTTGTTAATTTAGGATTTCCTAAAAATCCTAGACATTCAGCAATACAATATGGTCTAGTGAAATCTGTCAAATGACAAAAGTTTCTCCCAAATTCGGCACATTTTTGGTAGTCATATGGATTTGGTACGGCTATTACTTTGTTTAACGGAGATTTGGAGCATAGCAAGCAATTTTCTTTCTTTGTTTCTCTTGCAGTAAAAGCTGCCCATTGATACCATTCATTATTTTGAGCTGTTTCCCATAATTCATCATTTTGACTAGCTTCTTCATCCCCTTGCATTTCATAATCTGTGTCTATATGATTTTTGATTAGCATTAGCTCTGTCGAGTTGATATCTTTACCACTGTTCTCCAAAGGTTTAAAAGTTAATTGAAGGGAAGTCTGGTTGCTTTCTATTGGTTGAGCTTGGAGTTGCATTATTAGATACATTAAGCATAAGAGGATCTCCAACCACATTGTCAGATTCGTTCTCTTTCCTCGCCTGTTCCTCCGACTGGAAGACTGGAGCTCCTTGTGAAATCTTTTCTGTGCTGTCTTTTGTTTGCACTTCATCCTGTGTTCTGGGCTCCTCCTTGTCACTCTCTGTCACGTTGTCCACCTGTCTGTTTTCCTCCCTTTCTGTCTTTTTCCTGGGAACTCTCGTGCAGTGGTTTAGATGATACCAAGTTGTACTTCCCTCCACTTGTACTGCTGTTGGAGTTGCTCTCACCACTGTGTACGGACCCTCTCTCCTCGGCTCATTCCATTTTCTCCGGAACACCCTCAGATATACTTGGTCACCTGGAACAACTGGACACGTTGTCTCCGTCTCCTCGCTGGGCTCTTTTCTTTTTTCCTGTGAATAGATAGCTTTATGTATGGCAGTTAGTTTCTTCATATAAGAACGAAGTTCCATCTGTAACTGCTCTAGAGGCGGTCCTTTGTAGGGACCTCTACAATGTGGCGCTGGCATAGGACGACCTGTAAGCATTTCATGAGGTGTTAAATGCGTGGTGCGGTTAGTTTGCATGCGATAGCTCATTAGTGCTAGAGGTAAAGCATCAATCCAATTAAGTTTAGTACTTTCACATATTTTGTTTATTTTGGCCTTGATAATTCCATTCAATTTCTCTACCTGTCCTTGACTTTGAGGATGGTAAATGCAACCTAGTCTTTGTTTAATTCTTAATTGTTGCAACACTTGTTTTACAGTTTTTTGTATGAATGCCGAACCATTATCTGAACTTATTTCTGATGGTATCCCAAATCTAGGAATTACTTCTCTTGTTAGAAATTTGATTACTGTCCCTGCTCCTAGATCTGCTGACGGTACTGCCTCCACCCATTTGCTAAATCTGTCAACAATCACCAGCATGTATCTTTTCCCTTGTACTCGCTTTATCATGTCGACGTAGTCCATGACCAGATGTTTAAAAGGCCCTTCAGGCACTGGTATATGCCCTATTGGTGTCGTTATCCCTTTTCTCACATTGTACTTTGCACAGATTTCACATGTAGACAAGAATTCATCTACCGTTGCATACAAATAAGGAGACCAATATCCTTGCTTTTTAATTTTTCTTACTACTTCCCCCCTTGCGCAATGGTCAAAACCATGCGCATCTGCGATAAGAATATTCAAAAGTGAAATTGGTGCAACCATGTGTCCTTCATGTGTACGCCAGATCTCTTGTGAGTCTTTTTTGGCCCCCCTTTGATGCCACATAGTTTGTTCGTAGGGGCCTGCTTGTTGCTGAATTCGAATTATATCACCCAGTTGAAGTTGAGGTTCTATAATTACTACAGGTGCTAATACTGCTATTTGACATCCTGAAGCCTTTTTTGCCTGTAAATCTGCTGCATTGTTTCCTTTAATGACATAATCGTTTCCTTTTTTGTGTGCTTGGCATTTGATTATTGCTAATCTTTTTGGTAGCATCATAGCAGAAATTAATTGCCCTATTTGTTCACCGTGTTGGATGGGAGTCCCATCACTCTTTTTGAAACCTCTTTGTTTCCACACAGCTCCAAACAGGTGACATACACCGTGAGCATATGCCGAATCAGTGAAAATGTTAGCAGTTTGTCCCTCTGCTAACTTACATGCAGCTGTAAGAGCTTTTAATTCAGCTAGCTGTGCAGAACAAGGTTGTACACAATGCTGTGATATTACAGGTACAAATTCTTTCTTGTCCTTCTTCACTACTGAATATCCTGTATGATTTCCTTCATGGTCTCTAAAGCTAGATCCATCTACAAAGTAAGTGACTTCTGCTTCAGGAATGGGTGTTGACTCAAGATCTGGTCGTAATCGGGTAAATGCCAACGACTCATTCACACAATCATGAGGTTTTCCTTCAAAAGACAAAGGGATCAAGTCTGCTGGATTGACTGTATGACATCGCTTAATAGTTACGTCTGGATATGTAAGTAATGAGGAGTAGGCCAAAATTCGAGCTTGTGTTAGAACAAATTTTCCCTGCTCTATTAATTCCACAGTTTTGTGATGAGTGTAAATGGTTACTGGGTACCCCATAGTTATTGTGGATGCTTTTTCATAAGCATAATATACTGCCGCTAGGCCCTGTTGGTAACAAGGAGGATATCCTTGAGCCACATTATCCAGCTTTGTGCTGTAATAAGCTATTGGCTGCTTTTTCCTCCCACTGCAAGTCTCTTGCATCAGTACTGCTGATGCATAACCATCAACTCTATTGGTCACATACAGATGAAACATTTTATTATAATTTGCTGTTCCTAGTGCAGGTGCCTGTTGTAATTCTTTTTTCATAGTTTCAAATGCCAGTAGTGCATCTGTATTCCATATTAATGGATTGCTTAGATGCTGAATTCCTGCCTGTTTCATCATTTCTCTCAATGGTCCTGTTTTTACTGCATAGTCTTCTATCCAGTCTGAACTAAAGCCAGTCATTCCTAGAAAAGTCATCATTTGTCCTACTGTTTGAGGCATCGGCGTTTTACTTATACCTTCTAATTGAGTGGGTGCTATAGCACGTGTGCCAAATGCAATCAACCTGCCTAAGTATTCAACTTGAGGTTGACAATACTGTATTTTGTTTTTGGACACTTTGTGTCCTCCTTGAGCCAATTTTGTTAACACTTTAATTGAATCTCTGTGACATTGTTCTAATGTAGATGCAGAAACGAGTAAATCATCCATGTACTGTATTAGCGTTCCGTCTATTACAAGATCTTCTAAATCGGCCTTTAATACTTGATTGAATAAATGAGCCGAATGTTTGAATCCCTGAGGTATTCTTGTATAAGTATACTTTTTTCCTGCATAGGTAAACGCAAACAGGTATCTACTCTCCTCTGCTAATGGCACGCTGAAGTAGGCGGAGCAGAGATCAATTACAGTAAAGTATTTGGCATCAGGAGGGACATTCGTTAGCAACGTGTGTGGATTTGGCACATCAGCTGGCAAATCTTCAACTATTTCATTGATTGCTCGTAAATCATGAACGAGACGCCATCGGTTTTTGTCTGCTTTAAGTATAGGCATAATTGGAGTGTTACAGTAACTAGACGTTTCTATTAAAACTCCGGCTTTTACTAAACCTTCAATATTGTCTTTTATTCCTGCCTCAGCCTCTGGTCGCAAAGGATATTGTGCTTTTCTGGGTAGACGTGCGTCTGGTTTAAGTTGAACTCTTACAGGATTAGCTGATTTTATTAATCCAATATCTGTGTCATGTTGTGACCAAAGTTTAGCTGGTACTTGACTCTCCATTTCCACAAACAATTCAGTCTCAGTATTGTTTAGTAATTCAGATGTTGTGGTCATTTGTGTCAAATTCTTTTGACTGATTTCTACTTCCTGTGGAATACCTAGCAAACTGGTTGCACACAAAATTTTGATGTAATTTTTGTCGGCTGAATGAAAAATCAACGGATGTTCTGTTGATTCCCATTTGCTTTTTCCTGCTTCTCTCATCATTGGTCCTAAATGTTTTGTTTCCCCGTTTTTTCCTACATATATTGCAATATGTGGGACAGAATCAGTTACATTGAACCATTTTTCAACAAATTTACTGTTTGGAATATTCAAAGCTGCTCCTTGTTTACCTATTATGATATGCTCAGAGACTGTCTCGACTTTTTGACCTTTCGTTTCTTCCTGCCATTTTTGTTCTATTTTTTCATCTCTATTTGGATCATAGATCATTGTACAATGAAATTCTGATTTTGTTAACCTTGCTTCCGGAATCTGTGCTTCAATAAACTTTCCCCATTTGTTTACTGTTTGTCTCACATCTTGTTCTATCTGTCCTATCCAATAGACATTTGCTTTTGGCTCTGCAACCACCATTTGTGTTTCTGTTCCTATTGCATCGATAAATATTCCTTCTGGAGAACACCAAATTTGTAAACCCAATTTGCATAATGCATCTCTTCCTAACAAGTTGATAGGAGTTTGATTTGATACAAGAATGGGCATTGTGATACTTTGATTTTTTGTTTGTAGACACACTGGAGCTGTCATCGGAATTAATTGCATTTGTCCCGAGAATCCTACTGTCTTTGTGAATTTTCCAGACAAGGGGAGATGTGAAGCATATTTTGAATTTAAGCAAGTAAAAATTGCTCCTGTGTCTAGCATCATGGGTGTGTTTTTACCCTCTATTTTAATTTGCATAATAGGCTCTTGATCTGCTTTAGTTGTTAACATTGGTAACTGGTTCTCCCCTGTAGGATTCTCTGGGCACCCCTAGTATCCCTGATTTGGTCCCCTCCACGGATTAACAGGGCCTTCTCCTGTACCTCGATCGGACTGCTGCCAACCTTCTCCTCTGCCCCCTCGAGGGTACTGCTGGTATGGCAAGGTGGGACAATTATATCTGATATGTCCGGGCTGATTGCATATCCAGCACAAATCTGGAAGGCCAGTATAAGGTCTGCCTCTTCCTCTCTGGCCTCTCTGCATTGGTCTTTTTCTCCATCCCATTGGAGCTGGCTGTTGGGGGTAAACATTAATTATGGGCACAGGAAGTTGGTGTGTGTTCGGGGGGCCTGCTGTAGATGGATTTGGCTGAACAGTTGGTTGCGGAGTGCTTACAGGAGACATAACTGTCATTTGTTCCGCTCCCTCTTTCACCATCGGAGCTTGAATCTTTCTCTTATTTTTCTTTGTCAGCTCTTCAAGCTGTAGTTGAGTTAGCTTGCGTTGTAGCTCTTTCTCTTGGGTCTTGAGCTTCAGTTCATTTTTTCTGTGTTGCTCCACTGCATGTATCACATGATCACAAAATTCTTTATGAGTTTTTGAGTTCAAGCCAACAACATCTTCTAGCCTGCTCTTTACGGCTAGAGGCATGGCATCAATTACAGCTTGTCTGAATAACGTGGCCATTAGAGCATCCCCCTCAGGATTTATTTCAGTCTCTTGTTTCCAGTTTTTTAATTGTCTCTGGATATACACGGCTGGATTTTCGGCCTCTCCCAGCTCGTCCCCTCTGAGCGTCTTGGGATCCAGTCTGTTCGGATACTCAAGTCGCAATGCTTGCCATACGGCTGGACGAAATGCATCAAAAACCATCCCATCCATGTTGTGGGAGTTCACGGCTCTGTCTAGAGCGGCTGTTTGCAAAATTTCATCCAACTTTGTCCCTCCTATGATTTTTGCCAGCAATGCTTTAATGTCCCCCACAGCCAAAAGTTTGCCCGTTGTTTCTTCCTCAAACACCTTAATCCATTTCCCCGCCCCCTCGTTAATTTCTGGAAGGCGCGTCACCAGTCCTTCGAGGTCTTGAGAAGCCCAAGGGACGTATTGTCCCTGCGCACCTTTAATTAAAATCGGAAGTTGTGCAGCTAGCGGTCTAAGAGTCCCTTTTTCCCTTCCCTGTTCCCACTTTCTTGTATCAAATATTTCTCCTTCAACATTAATTTCCTCATTGCTGTCGAACAGCTTACTTCTCTGTCTCTCCAACTCATTTTCCTTTTGAATTTTCTTGCCTGATTCTCTAATTTTTTGACCTAACTCCTGTTCAATCATTTCTACTTGTGCTTTAATTTCACGATCTTTTCTCCTTAATCTTTCCAACACTTCCTCATATCTTGTTTTATCTTCCTGGTCTGACTTCATTAATTCTAATGCCATTCTGGCTTGTTTGTAACAATCCATAGTCAGATATTTTTCACTCTCCCTTTTCTGCTCTCTACTCCCTGCTTTTACATCCGGTTCAAGCTCAACTTGACCTTCGACCTCTATTCCTCCCAACACATCAACTTTTCCCTTGAGAAGCGGTAACTGTTTTTCTCCTGACGGATAAGGAGGAGGTTGAGAAAATAGCATCTCTTTTTTGCATGTTTCTCTGTCTGCTTCCTTTAAAATCTTCCTGGCCTGCTTTATATTTTTTAACGTGTTCTCACCCTCCTTTTTAAACATAGCCAACACTTCCTGTTCTTTCTCTCTCTTACCCTCTCTTTTTTCACGTTTTTTGCTGACACTTTTAGTTTTGTAATTTTTTATCAAAGTTTCCATTTCCTCACACAACGCTACATCAAATGTCCCTTCCTTTGGCCATTTTGTCATTTTATTTTTCGTTCTTTTTTGCCATTTGTCTGAGATTTTGTTTATCATGTCTTTACACAAAGGATATTTTAATCCTAATATTTCTACCGGAGTAGCGGCCATATTTTCTCTTTCAATCTGTTTAGTTTTATTCGTTTTATACCATTTATTTTATATAAAAATTTTGTCACTTTTTTTTCAATTTAATCTTATCCTTTATTTAATGACTTGCTCCTTTTACTTCAGTCTTTTATTCAATCTGATGTATATACTCTTTCTTTATATTTTTATTTTATGATCACGCAGTATTCATAAAATCTTTAATAATTTTTATTTATTTATTTTTCTATTATCTGTTGCCTCGTCTGTTTAGTTTAGTGCACACTTATTATTTTTAATGTTCTTTATTTAACTTCTTATGTTAATATCTCTTCTCCACAGCGCTGCTCTTAGAAATTTTTCTCTCGCTCCTTTTCTCTTTACACAGACACCCAACATAAGATCTTATAACACATCTGGATTCAATCTTTATTGACCCTATTCCTATAAACACTCATACCACTAAGTCCCTTTATTTTTATTTACTCTTTATTTATTTATTAAGGGCTCATACATTCATACAGCATCCTTTTATTTATAAGGATTTCCTTGCACAAATTATCCCTTTATTTTATAGGGCTTATCAATCATTCATCCCTTTTGGGTGTGTCAAGAGCTGCGACCCTTCTCCACTTGGGAAAAAAAGGCACACTTCTCTCTCCAAACCCAATCGGAATTTATTAGTTTTCTCATACACTCTCAGTCTTTCACACCCACACGCATTCGGACACGGACACAGTTTCAAACACTCTTCAAAACAAAACGACAAAACAAAGCTTTCTCTCTCGAGTATTCACCTGCTCCAGAATACTGGTTTTCTCACTGCAACCCCTCTTTATTCTCCCTTTCTCAGTAAAAAAACAAGATTCTGCCAGGAATTTCCATAACCTACCTAAGCTGACCTCTGACCTCAATCAGAGCGGTATCCGTAGGTCTCGCGCGCTCACTCTATTTTATCTGCTTCACGTTCATTTCTGTCCCTTCAGGCCCAGTTTAAATAAACACAGACCATTGCTAGCAATGTACGTCTGCCTACACCATCCAGTTTCAATTTAGGCTACTTATCAAGGCCATAAACAATAAACTAGATAAATGCATGCAGTTATTTCTTCTGGAATAAAACTCCCTCTTGTTCTTTTCTTTAAATTTAGAATTTTGGAAGAGCAAAATTCAAGTGTCTTACCACCCAGAGCAGACTGGCAAACATCACAAAATTATATAAGCAAAAATGCTTACCTGTGGCCACTTTTTTTGTGCTGTTCGTCAAAATTCTGCTCCAAGCGGTCGTCCACTCTGCTGCTCTGTTCCAATCCTGTTCGTGACGCCAATTGTAGTGCATTCCGCCTCTTTCTGAAGAATTACGCACAGTCTTGGAGTTTGGTGCCAGAAGAAAAGACTTTATTTTCTATACAGCGAGAATAAAGCCGAGATCATTTCTGCAGAAAAGTCTCTCGAATGTCTCTGGGCTCTGGTATATATACAAGATTTTAAGGCGGGAATTCTATACATTAGAAGCCCCTCTCATGCATACCATTCTACATTTCGCTTGCGTATGCAATCCTATCTCTTCTTTGGGAGCTGAGACTTCCTAGACTTGTTATGGTAAAGGAAAAAGCTCCCCTATATTTTTCCAGATGTTTCCTGTTTGTACATTTTAGCCACGTAGGCACTTTTAACACAGAGGCCTTTAGAATATAATGGAGGATAAAAATGATATATAAATGATATATAAATGGCAAGATTCACCTTGATTATACTTGATTAATTCAGATCTTTAACAATAAAAATCTTCTTCAGTGATTAGTGAAATGGCAGATGGGAAATGTAGTCCAAGGTAACGTGAAACAGTCTGTGTAGTGTGAGAGTCAATATAATGGAAGAGCGACCTCTGATGGCAATCCAACGGAAGGCCACAGACCGGATTCATGACAGGCACAATAGAAAGAAATAAGTTGGTCTTCCATGAGAACTGGTCCAAAACTATTTTTGAAGTTGTTAATAAATCAAAGATTATTGTAAGTTTTAGAAAATAATAAAATACTTTTTTTTAATCATAAAATGATTTATAATCGCAAGTGGGCCAGCTAAAAAAAGTTTCGGGATCCTGAGGCTTTCGGTGGTGAGCGAGAGAGAGGGCGATGCACCATGTTTGGGCTCAGTTTTTTTGACCGCTTGTTTTGTTTAATGCAGACCTGAGCTTTGTTTCATCACACTTGTCTATGGTCTCGTATTTCAAGTGTGCAACAAATATTGGCGAGCCAGCAGCCAGGAGAGATCGCGAAGAAAAACTGTAATCTGAGATGGAAGAAAACAGCCAGAGCGGCGCGAGGAAATCAGGCGGAGCTGAGACGTGAGTGAGAGATGCGATCGGAAAACGCGATAAAAAAAAAAAAATACATGGATCTAGAAGAGATGCAGGATAAATTCACAGAGAGTCTAATCCGGCTGGATGTAGACCAACTTAAAGAGGCATGCTTCTTCATGAAAATTCCTTTAGAGGAAGGAAAAAAGAGATGTGTATTAATAAGACTGATGTGTGAAGCACTGGAGAAAATCGTCGAAGATGAGGAGGAAGATATAGCACGGCTGTTACAAGCCGACAGGGACAAGAGACATGCAGATCCATAAGGAAGGCTTTTATTCAGAGGCGTGGTCAAAAACACAGGCTGGGTTGAAACACCAGCAAACAGGTATAACACAGGCAAGACAAAGAGTATTCCTAGGGCAAGCGTGGGTCTTCGATCAGCAAACAATATCCAGAGGGCTCGACAAACGTAATCATAAAAGGAGTAATCAAATAACACGAGCAAAGTCCAGGTGAGGTGAAAACACAGTCTGAAACAGCAAGACAAAGGGTTAAATCCAAGAAACACAGGCAAGAATCAGGTAACAGGCAATACAAGACAAGACTAGACTATGAACTAAGACTGGAAAACTAAACTAATGTAGCTATCACTAGGTGAGCGATAAATGCTAAACAATACTCGGCAGTGAGAAAGGGGAAGTCCATGGCTTATGGAGAAAGCGTGATTGGCTGCAGCCGTGTGCGTAATCAGAGTGAAATGGATTGTGGAAACTAAAGTCCAGTGTCCAGGCTCACTGACTGAAACTAGACAGGCAGGCAGTTCGTAGACAGGCTCACTGACTGAAACTGTACAGGCAAGCAGTTCGTAAACAGGTTCACTGACTGAAACTGGTGGACCAGATGATTCTGAGTTAGACACATTTTTGATAACACAACAGGCTGATAGTTCATGAGTGATCTCTATGGCAGTGACAGGGCCACCGGGGCAAAGATGGGGTTCATCTCTAGTCTCTGATCTCATGATAGACAGAATTGAGTGTTCAGAGACAGAATTGAGTGTTCAGAGCCAGGTTCCCTGGATGTGACAGACAGTTCAAGCTCTGAGACATTTGGGGAAATTGGACAGACTGATGGTTCGTAATTCAACTCACAGACGGAATCTGGCAGAACAGATACTTTGAAACCAGACACACTTGGCAAGACTAAACAGACAGATGATTCAACATTAAGCTCACGGACTGAACTGATAGACATTTCATTAACAAAATCTGAAACTGGATGGGCTAACAGTTCACACACAGGGTCATTGGAAACTGGAAAGACAGAATCAATTGGAACTGGACTGGCTAGACAGACGGTTCAAAACCAACTGAATTGGCTGGAGTAGAACTGGTAGGTAGCTTAAAACCAAGGGCACTGACAGAAGCAGAAGCTGACAGTTCAAAGCTGACAAAAACAGGAAGATAAAACATACACAGGCTCACTCTCAGGCTTATTGGTCGAAACTGGACACACAGACTGTTCACTGGACAGACAGACTGTTCACTAATGGTATCTTTGGCAATGACAGGGTTAACAGAGCATACAGAAAGTTCATTTAAGGTTTCCATGGCAGTGACAGGTAGGGGTGAGGAGTTGAAGCGACCGCCGCCATCTCGGGAGGTTCTGCAACATCAGCCACCTCCATCTCTAGAGTTTCAGTGGTGGTGTATGCAGCCCAAACACACCATAAAGTGATCCCCATATGGGAAATGCTGCATACAGGGGAATCAGTTCAAGAACTGGAGGGCTCAGTTGAGTAGGTTTGGGGATAACAACTGTGTGTGCAGGCACCAGCAGTGCATCCCTCACACTGGATACCAGACTGGGATAATGAAGGACTGAACTTGACAAACTGGATGCAAAAGACAGGACGTGACAAGACTCTAGACGATCATCTGAGACGTGACGTGACTCTAAATGATCAGCTGAGACGTGACGAGACTCTGAAAGATCAACTGCGACTTGACTGGACTCATGACGAACAGCTGCAACTTGACTTGACTCATGACGATCAACTGTGGCTTGACTTGACTCATGAAGATCAGCTGTGACTTGACTTGACTCATGATGATACCCACAATCCTGAAGCTGTCGTGCTGCATGAGGGGGTTAACGACACCAAGCTGCGGCAGACGGAGACACTGAAGAGGAACTTCAGGAGCCTGATCGAGATGGTACGCAGCACATCGCCCTCGACGACAAGGATCATCGTGTCAGGACCACTTCCTATGCACCGACAAGGACACGAAAGGTTCAGTAGACTTTTTGCTTTAAACGAATGGTAATTGTCATGGTGTAAAGAACAGAAACTGGTCTTTGTTAATAATTGGAATCTTTTCTGGGAGCGTCCTATTCTTTTCCATGCTGATGGCCTGCACCCCAGCAGAGTCGGAGTGGAACTCCTGTCACACAACATCTCCAGGATATTACACTCCATATGACTACTACGCAAATTCTCAAATAACTGATATGATGACTTTTGTTCTACCCACTTAAATGATAGAAGTACTTGCATAGTCCAATCTATAAAGACTGTGTCTGTTCCCCGAAAAGTGAGGTCAAAATATAAATTTAATGCAGAATCTAGAAAAAATCTGATCGTGATTAAACCAGAAAAATGCAAAATAAATTAACAAAAAAACATTTTTAAAGCAGTTATTGTAATTAAATGATCACAGATAATAGTTTTGATGTACTCTGTTTGACTGAAACCTGTCCTAGTTTTGCCTTCATTAGTTAATTAGTCCCCAGCATTGTGTTGTTAATAATCTAGTTTCCCCAGCCTTCTTAAAGGAACACTCCACTTTTTTTGGAAATAGGCTCATTCTCCAACTCCCACAGAGTTAATAAGTTGAGTTTTACCTTTTTTGAATCCATTCAGCTGATCTCCGGATCTGGCGATTGCACTTTTAGCATAGCTTAGCATAGATCATTGAATCCTATTAGACCAGTAGCATCGCGTTCAAAAACGATCAAAGAGTTTCGATCGTTTTCCTATTTAAAACTTGACTCTTCTGTAGTTATATCGTGTACTAAGATCGGCGGAAAATGAAAAGTTGCGATTTTCTAGGCTGATATGATTAGGAACTACTCTCATTCCGGCGTAATAACCAAGGAACTTTGCTGTCGTAACATGGCCGCAGCAGGCGTAGTGATATTACGCAGCGCCTGAAAGTAGTGCCCGGTAGAGATGATGCCAACAATATACAGAATTACCAAATTTTGCCATAAGTTAAATATATTAAATTTAATAAGCAGATGCGGTGTCGTGTTCCTCCGCAACACCCACAGTGAATGCTGAACCGACAGTCCACAAAACATAATACAAAAAACTATTTAGTGATGAATGCGGACCCTTGTGAATGAGCTTAGATTTCAGCGGTTGATTAACACCCTCACAGAAAAACACAGTCCAGCAGATTAGAACAACAAGCAATGTTCAAATACTCTTGAATATACTGCCCTACAAAGGCAAAAGACCTTAACTCGCTAGAGTGTGACATTGAGAAAAATGACTAAAGTTTTTTTTTTTATTTGTCCAGCCAAATTATTTATAGGTAGGACACTGAAAATTTGGCAATTAGATGTTTTAGTAATGAAAATTATCTACATTAACAAATCGTGGGCTCAAACTAGTTTTTTACCCCTATTTTGAAGTTACTGTACTCTGCTTTTGCATTGTCTGCAAAAGGCAGTAACTTCCACATGTATACTTTCACTGCAGCTCCGCATTAGGTTGAATGATAACACCTCAGTTCGACAAACATATACCTCTATACCAAAGCCCATGAGAAGCATGGAGGAGTGTCTCTCAGGGTTGCGGGATGAAGTCTGTCTTCCGTATCTAGACGACAACTTAGTGCACAGCAGAACTTTCGACGATCATCTCAGGGATATTCGCAAGGTGTCACAATGCTATCAGCAGCACGGGGTGAAGTTAACAGCAAAAAAATGTGACCTGTTCAAGAACAAGGTGAGGTTTCTAGGGAAAATTATCTCAAAAGAGGGCCACACCATGGATCCGGCCGAAATCGCACCTGTGCAAGCGTTAAAAGAAAAGAAGCCTGCCACAGTTGGAGAGCTGAGAAAGGTGATGGGGTTTATTTCATATTACAGGCCCTATATTTCCAATTTCTCAACCATAGCTAAGCTGTTATATAATCTGTTGTCGTCTGTGTAAGGATCCACCCGCTAGTCCAAAAAACGGAATCCAGCGGCCTGGTCGAAGGTTTAATGCATGTAGGTCTTTTACTTGCGCCTGTGAATTTATCTGGATTTATTTTTCATTTTAGTCTAGCTCCATGCTTGATCTGACTCCAATTTCAAGTGATCATTAAATTTAGACTGTACTTCTAATTACAAACTGATCACAGATATCGATTGTATATTAATTTAGATATTTGATTATTCTGAAAATCCCAGACTTTCAATTATTCGTTCATTAGCGACCCAGTGCCGCTTAGCAATTCACTGTGACCGCACAGCACAAAATCGCCAGTTGATCTTACTCAGAGAATACAGAGTGATTATAATACTGCAGGGTGATTAAATAGGCTGCACCCTGCAAGCACATAATAAAAAGTGTATTTTTTCTATAATCACGAAAACTGTAACTTGTTAAGTCAGTGACCGACAGAAATCAGAAGATCCCTAATGACGAGTCCCCGCTTCATTCATTGGTACTTAAGTATGATCTGTCCTGGACGCAGATTTGTGGAAACACTAGACTACAACTCTAATCTACTGGAAAAAAATTATTTCAGAAGACATCAGAATAAATCAAGCAGGAGACAAACAAATTTAACATAGTCACACATGTAACAGTTATCCTAATTTAACACAAGACACATGGTCTAAAATGTATAGCAAAGCACTCAGATGGTTTAGAGAATAAACTAAACTAGCCTATGTGCACATGTAGTAGCACACACAACTATACAGTGTGCTCTATGGGCACAATGTGTTTAACACAATTACATTTTTGAATCATACCTGACAGCAGAGAGACACACAGCAGCGAGAGTTCTGGAGCAGAGCTCCAGAGACCCTCACACACTGCATGGGGTTTTCTGACTACAGAAATTCCAAAGTAGTGTTTTGTCACTTCCCTTATATACCCAAATAAGAAAGACAAAAAAATCTTCAGATCAGTTGTAAAAACATAAAAGACCTTTTGGTGTTTTTGGTTCTAGTGCTCCAGGGTCGCACCTGGATGAAGATGGATAAACATTCCCGGAGACCCCTAAAGCCCCCTCCCCAGCAGAACACAATCGCACAGAGACCTTTAAAATGATATGAAACATGAAGGGGAATAACAACAGGTTCACAATATATATGATATGTGGTACCTATTCTTAATTAACTTTGAGTGAAGCCTTTTGGGGGAAAAGAGTCAGAGGCAGAGAGGGCAGGGGAGGGGGAGGAAGGGGGTCGTAAATGAACAAGGGGAGTGGTGTTGTTTGCCCTCTCTGAAGATCTCTTCTCCAGATAAGTTTTATTGTTTTATTGCATGGCATCTGTCTTTGTGAGAGTTCCTGAGTTTTGGCCTCAAAATTAATTATATAAGGAATTAAATTCACTCCTTGCACCTGGAAGGTCAACAGAAGACAGAGCTGTGGAGACAAAAACAAAACAAAATGCTGCCAAAAACAGCCAGAAACAAAATCAGCTACCTTCTTACTATCCAATAACATGGACCGACAAACACCAGTCTTTACTCAGCCAACTCAATGATTACCTCTATAGTCCACCTGTCCTTGGGTACTCGGACTTTGATGCTCCATTTGTTCTTCACTGTGATGCCTCACAAGATGGGCTGGGGTCCATTCTCTATCAGAGACAAAAAGGGAGGTTAGTAGTCATAGCCTACAGCTCAAGAACTCTTTCAGCTGCCGAAAATAATTACCATCTTCATTCTGGAAAGTTAAGAGTTTTTAGCTATGAAATGGGCAATCTGTGAGAGGTTCAGGGATTACCTATATTATGCCCCTGCATTTGTTGTATATACTGACAATAACCCCTGACTTATGTCCTCACTATGGCTAAGTTAAATTCCATAACACACAGGTGGGTATCTGAGTTAGCAGACTTCTGGTTCACAATAAAATACAGACCTGGAAAAAACAAATGCAGATGCTGACGGGTTGTCCAGGATGCCCCTGGACATGGAGAAGTACAGTATGCAGACCTGCACCCAAGGCGCTTCAGCTGAGGTCATTTCCAGTGTGGTGAAAGCATTGTCTGTAAAGAGAGGCGGAGAGCCATGGTTGTGTCAAGCAGTCATTTCAACAGCACTCGCAGAGAGGGAACATGTATTACCTGCATACATGAGTATATACTGGTCGTGATGGATCATTTTACCTGGTTAGTGCAGGCTTACGCTTACGCTTGCACACGCTTGCACTAACAAAGCTGCCAAAACTGCTGCTGAAAAGATCTTTGGAGATTTTGTAGGATTCACGGCTCCCGCACCACCCCCTTACCATCCACAGGGGAATGGCCAGGTCGAAATGTTCAACAGAACCCTGCTGGCCATGTTGAGAATCTTAACAGATGAGGAAAAAGCTGACTGGAAAAGTTTCCTTGCTAAGGTGGTGAGACAGGAAGACATGGTACATACAACAAGTTGAAGAGGAAGAGCGGCTGAAATTCACCTTGGACAAAGAAAGAAATACAGCAAATGAAAGCTTTTTTTTTTTGTAAAAAGAGTATAGGGTCACTAGAGACCTGAGGTATGTAAATGTGTAAGCATTTTTTTCCCTGTGCAACTATATTTACATATCTGATGACTCACTACGTGCAATGCACTTTTATTCCTTGAGGTGGCACTGTTTGATACACAATGTGATGTGAGGTTTCACTCATAATTACAGCAGTCATAAAACAAAAGAATATCATCAGCAAAAACTGAACTGGTTTGAATGGCTTTACTGCAGAGCAATTACTGTATGCAATTAAATATAAACACTGTCATTTGATGGTGGATGTGGTGAATAAGCTGCCAGAGTTCAAAATATTGATTTTGAAGTCACTGAAAACAATGAGCCAGATGCTGCATGTACTGTGGAAGTGTGCTCTGAAGATGACAGCAATGGTAAAATCATCTGCTCAAATTTAAACCTTTTAAGTTTCAAAAGGTAACAAAATATGCTTTATTGTAGTCTTCTGTAATTGTTCTTAAAATATCAAGAGAGTTTTTTGCTAATACAGCAGTTAGAGATCCATGCTTGATAGGTCCGGGTTGCTTCATGCATTTAGGGTTAAAATAGTCCATGTGACATCAGTGGTTGAACTTCAGTTTTGCGAAGCTACGAGAATACTTTTTAAGCGCAAAGAAAACAAAAATAACAATTTATTCAACAATTCTTCTCCCCTGAGTTACGTCTTCCGCCATTTTAGAGAGTATCACAACGCATATGCACGCTTTCCCCTAAGTTTAAACAATGCTGATTATGCAGATTACATTCATGCGCGCGCTTCCCCCCACCCCCCGAACGTAAACAACACTGATTCAGGGCTTAAAGTTCTCCGGCACAGTGCCAAATCTCCGGCGTGCAGCGTTTGGCTGCGGCAAAAAAAAAATCCTACATTTAAAAGAAACATGTTGATATCACTGTCGACAGTGTCGTGTCCATGAGTTCGCCTACCAATGGTAAGAGAGGAGCACTGTTTTCACTCTCAACCAAACTAACATTACTAGCCAATCAGTCGCAGCCCTGATGAATGGAGAAGCGCGACAAAAAGCTGCGAAGCGCGATGGTTAAAGTCCATCTAGCGCATACCCTGATAGCACACGTACATCTCTGAGACGTCTATTTGACGTCTGCATTTACATCTGCAAGACGTATTTTTTAGGATGTTTGCTCATCTGCAATACGTCTATAGGACGTCTCCTTTTAGATGTCAAATAGACGTCTATTAGATGTCTTTAAGATGTTTATGATTTAGAGTGTATGTAAAACTGACATCTTACAGACGTCTGTCAGACGTTTATAGACAGCAGATGCTTTCCAGATCAACAGATCTTTAACAGACATCTTGCAGATGTACGTGTGCTATCTGGGTATTTACATGGAAAAACTAATTAAAAAGCAGCGGAGCTTTGTAAACAGCTCAGAGATCATGTCATCTCCACAAGAACAATATGATTGCCAGAACAAATTTACAGGGCTTTTTGAAAAGGTTCACATATGATCTCTTAACACAGGAGAATAGGTCAACCTATGTCTAAATGCCATGTTGTACATCGCGATTTCAAAATAAAAGTTTCTGCATGTGGCCAAATATTAAAATTTATTAGATTAAAACATGTTTTCATGCTGTAAAGCGAAACGTCACCAGGCCGTTGGTGCCTTCTGAAGGTATGTTATAATTTACTTAAATTGGTTATGTTCATATGTATAGGCATATTACATTATTTAGCCTATTTTAATTGTGTTGTTCAATAAAACCATGTAATTACTTGGTTTTGATATCTTATTTGAGCCAATTATTATTGCCTCATCGTTAGTTTATATAAATAATCATACTACAGCATGGTTTTTACTTAGGTCTGTTTGTGTTAATAAAAATATCAGATTACTCGATTGTCAAAATAATCAGTAGATTACTTGATTACCAAAATAATCATTAGTTACAGCCATAGATTAGTTAAAATATTTCAAAATAAAACTGTATATTTTACTTTTTGCAATTAAAAGACAATATTTTGTCATTGAAAATATCTTAAAAATAGCATTCAAATTGTCTCGTTCTAGTGAACCAATTATCTCTATTTTGTCTCATCTCGTGATCTAAGTATATTGTCACACCCCTAGTGTTGATAAGCGATGATATAGCTCATAATTTTCCAAGTGTATGATATAGCTTTCATTCTTCAGGTCAACCATGAAAAAAAAAAAAATCAGTTTCAATAAGGAAAGCAATAACTTTGCCATAGTATCCTTTCAAATGTTTAAGTTGCAACAGTCATTGCATGCTTTGCATGTGCTGCCCCCTCCCCCCGCCCCCGGGAAAAAGTTCAGGCTCAGGATTTTTTTTTGCTTTAACCCCTGCTGATTACACATTACATGCATGCACGTGCTTTTTTTTTTGCACTCAAAAATTATTCTCGTAGCTTCGCAAAACTGAAGTTGTGTCACAAACAGAGCCAGGAGAAACAGGTAAGTTGAAATACAATGGATTTATTGACTGTAAGAAGAGGGAGTGATGAGAGAACCAGGTGAGTGACTTGAAGTGATATCCAATTGGAGTGACACGGTGGGGAACTAAATCGAGTCTCTTTCACAGGGAACCAGGAGATCGTGAGCTCAGAGGAACAGGAGTCAACGCCAAAGGATTGCAGGAGAATTTCTAGGAAACAACAGGTAAGTCAACACAGGTAAGTAAGAGTGGAGTCGGGTACTTGTTCGGGGTAGTGAACCATAGACTGGACAATGAGTGTCAGAGAGAATGTGGTATATAAGGACGTGCTGATGAGGGATTGCAGGTCCGGGTGATTAGAACTCAGGCGATTGTGATCTGGTGATTGCTGTTGACGGTGGTGACTGTGACTGTGAATCTCTGACACTACCCCCTCCTCCAGGGGTGGCTCCTGATGCCCTCATGTGGCGACGGGGCAACCACGGCCTCTGGGTGCGGGACGATCAGGATGGATGCGATGGAATTCCTGTAATAACATAGGATCAAGGATATCATCACAGGCCACCCAGGATCGCTCTTCCGGTCCGTAGCCCTCCCAGTCTACGAGATATTCCAGCCGGCCACCCCGTCGCTGCGAGTCCATGATGCTGCGGACCTGGTATACGGATGGCTGCTCCAGAATTTCGGGAGGAGGAGGCTCATCTGGCTCGTGTTGATCTGGAGTGAGGGAAGAGCATGGTTTGAGCAGGGAAACGTAGAATGTGGGGTGAATGTGAGTAGTTGGAGCTGGTACGTGACCTCGTTGATCTGCCTCTGGATCAGGAGCGGACCAATATAGTGGGTCCTCAGCTTCTTACAGGGCAGGCGGAGTCGCAGATCTCGGGTGGATAACCAGACCCGGTCTCCTGGGTGATAGATGGGAGTCGGAGCACGCCAGGCATCTGCGAAGTCCTTAAGTCTCTGCACTGCCCACTGGAGGTGGATGTGAGCTGAGTCCCACACTCTCTCGCTCGCTCGGAACCAGTGGTCTACAGCTGGAACCTCCAATGGCTCTCCCGTCCATGGGAAGAGTGGGGGTTGGTACACGAGTATGCACTGGAACGGTGTAAGGCCGGTGTAAGGGAGGAAACGGCTCCAGCTGTACTGATCTTCCTGGCAGTATGCCCGGAGGTACCGTCCGAGTTCTTGGATCTTCTGCTCAGTCTGGCTGTTTGTCTGTGGATGGTAACCAGAAGACAAGCTCATTGTGACTCCCAGCAGGTGGAAGAAGGCCTTCCACACATGGGAGATGAACTGTGGACCGCGATCAGACACAATGTCTTCTGGTTCCCGTGGTGTAGGCGTCCACTTCCGCCACAAATGGTACATGGGGATCTGGATGGCGAAGGATGGAGGCCGTGCTGAATGTGGTCTTAAGGCTTTTGAAGGCTTTGTGGGTGATCTCTGGAGAATGGAGGATGAGCCGGTATCGACGATAACCGTGATATTCAAAGCAACAATTATCGATATCGTGTTAATTTAGTGTGTGGCGATATACCGGTATTGGCGATAACCGCAATATTTAAAATGAACAGGACACTTATGATAACACCACATGTAAACATTCCAGCGCCAGTACCTGGTTGACCTCCAGGTTGCAGTATTGCGCCTTAGCCCTGACACCTGTCAAACAAGAAGAAAAGGCAGCGCATGCAGCTACTCCAACGAAAGCCATGTTCAGTTATACAGAGTAAGTTGTGATATTGTAAGTATGTGTACTATTTTATTAGTCATAGAATGGGAAATGTTACATTAACCTGTTAACAGAGGTTTTCTGTGTTCATATATTTAAGTAATGGGTGATTATTTTAATAAGTACCATGTTTTCTTTACTCGTCTTATTTTTGTATTTGCAATCAATACGGCCTGTGCGTAGTAACACTTCATTTCTTTGTTCAAATCTATTATTAACAGTTACACAATAAAAACTGATCTTGAAAAACTGAGCGACCACATTGTTATATTAAACTCTGTAAAATGGTAAGTTGGTCACAGTGTCATGCACTTATTGCCTCATCTGCAGCCGTTCTAGATGCACATTAAAACTGAATTAGCACCGCTCTTACTGCATGACTTCAGCGGTGCTGGTGCAACTATAGGTTAAAGAGCTTAAAATACGGGTATATGAGTTAACAGGTTAAAGTATCAGGTCAGATGTTAATATGGCAACAATTTACAATATGGTTCATTAGTTAACATTAGTTAATTACATTAGTTAACATGAAATAAGAATGAACAATACTTCTGCAGCATTTATTAATCTATGTTAATTTCAGCATTTACTAATGCATTATTAAAATCACAAGTTGTGTTATGCACTGTGAACTAACATGAACAATGAACAACTGTATTTTTTATTAACTAACATTAACAAAGATTAATAAATTGTGTAATGTATTGTTCATTGTTCGTTTATGTTAGTTAATACATTAACTAATGTTAACAAATTACATCTTATTGTAAAGTGTTACCATTAATATTTATTCATCATACTGTTGAACTTGACAGTATTTTCTCTCGTTATTTCATAAGAGCTCCAAAGAAGACAGAGGAAGCCAGAGTCTTGTACCCTGTGTTTACCAGTATATTTATGTTTGTTGGGGGAAAAAGAAAAACTCAAACAAAGTAAATAATTTGACTGAATCCCCCCCCCCCCCCCCCCCAAGGTTTCTATAGATATCGCGATATATCGATATTGTGAATTCGTATGGCCACAATAACCATGATATGAAAAATCTAATATTGTGACAGCACTACTATGGAGGGTCAGAGAGCTCTCATATTTCATCAAAAATATTTTAATTTGTGTTCCGAAGATCTTACGGGTTTGGAAGGGTGAGTAACTTATAAAGGCCATCTGCCACAAACAAACAGTATTTTACAGTTGGGAGACAAGGATGTACAGATCGTGAAACTGAAACATCTTAGACAAATATGACTTCTTATCTTATCTTCTTATATTAATATCCCCGTAAAGCAGCAACATTCATGTACAAAATGGACGTGGCATTGCTGCTGGCGGCACTGTATACTGTACAAATGGTTGTCAAAAGATTACTGGAGCATGTTTTACAAGAAAATACAGTTTCTACAGTTTCTATCTTTCTACTTCAAAATTCATATTGAATTCAGTGTGTCACTTGGCATTTTTTGTAACTATTTGCTAGCATTTACTTTTTGATTCACCTCTAAATTTTGTACTAATCATTGCATGACACAAGAAAATAGTGAATTGTTTCATGAATTGTGTGTTAGCAATCAAGAAAAACTGTAAATCTTGACTGGGAGCTGTGTTTTTCCAAGGGGGAGTAGAGATAGGACAATGTTGTGAAACAGTAAGTTCTGACTATCTTTGCTTAGATTGAAAATGGGCTGGTCAGATGAATTCAGAATGACCACAGACAATGCAAGATTTTTGAGTATAGATCCAACCAGTACTGTTGCTGTTCAGACTGCTGAGTTTTCTGCATTTTTATGAAAATGGAAAGACTTGTTAGAGTTTAATGTTTAGTTATTTTGAACATTTAAAATAATATTTATCTCACTCTAAATAACATACTTCAAGTCTTTAATGTGCAAATATTTACTGTAGATGTTCAGAATCTACCATCACTGTATTTAATGGGTTTATGCATTGAGACACCTTCCAGTTTAATAGCTTTCCAAAGGAGGGTCACACCACTCCAAAACAAGGTGCAAAATATTATTTTGACCCTAAAGAACATACTTCAAATCTTTAATGTAGAAGTATTTACTCAAGATGTTCAAAAATTACCATCAATGTATTCTATGAGTTTCTGCATTGATACATATTCCAGTTCAAAAACTTTCCAAAGGAGGGTCACACCGCTCCAAAACAAGTTGCAAAATATTTATTTGACACTATAGAACAAACTTCAAGTCTCAAATGTAGAAGTATTTACAATAGAAACAATTATGAGCAAAGTACAGTTTCACCTTATACCTTCAATGTGACTGTAATGGTAGAAAATGGTAGAAATTAAACATATAGAGTAAATAATTGTACATCAAGGACTTGGTCAGATAAATATTTTGCAACTTGTTTTGGAGTGGTGTTACCCTCCTATGGAAAACTATTGAACCGGAAGGTGTGCCATTGAAGAACCCCATTGAATACAATGTTGGTACACATTTAACATAAAGTGCAAACAATTGTAAATTAAAGACTTGTAGTATGTTGTTTAGGCCCAAATAAATATTTAGCAAGTTGTTTTGTAGCGGGGTGACCCTCCTTTAGAAAGTTATTGAACCGGAAGGTGTGCCATTGAAGAACCCCATTGAATACAATGTTGGTAGATATTCAACATCTAGAGCAAATAATTGTAAATTATAGACTTGCAGTATGTTGTTTAGGCCCAAATAAATATTTAGCAAGTTGTTTTGCGCAGGGTGACCCTCCTTTGGAAAGTTATTGAACTGGAAGGGGTGCCATTGAAGAACCACATTGAATACAATGTTGGTACAAATTTAACATAAAGAGCAAGTAATTGTAAATTAAAGACTTGCAGTATGTCGTTTAGGCCCAAATAAATATTCATTGTTAATTTTGAGGCAAATAAACAAATAAAAACAGTTGTTAAATAATGTGATTAACTATTGTTACCAATTTTCAGTTTATGTACATGTTCATTATTTGTTATTTCCTAAACATCTTTTCAAACACCAGCATTACATTGCAATTTTTATTGTTGCTTAAGGAGAATTAGAAGGCAAAATGTGAGTGATATTTGCGGGAACATCTGTAATTGGCCAAAATGTAGTTGTCTGTTTGCACACAATGGTAAAAAATTATGACTTTTTAGACGGTCCCCATCTTGTTTTCCACACTACATTGGACATTCGGCAGACATTCACAAGTAAATATGACATTAAAACAATACTTGCCCATTTTGATCGATTGTGAAAAAATATGTAGTAGGTTGAAAATGATGTTGCTGATTAGAATTTGCAAAAAAAAAAAAAAAAAACATTATTGCACATATAATTAGAACGTTATTGAATGCTACGTATGTTATTTTTTTTGGTTGTCATCGATCTCTATCACCTGGAAGATGAGCCTGTCCTGTTTGCAACACTTTCCACATGCAGATGTTCCTATGCCAGTTTTAACAAACCCACAGAGTTAAGGAAGTCCAACATTTCCCTTAATATTCTCAGCATTACGGCCTGTTCTCACACCAAGAACAATAAAGATAACTATAACCATGAAGTTTTAACACCTCTCCACCCGACTTCAACCCTCCTATGGCACATTCAAATTTGAAAGCTAGAAAGTTGGTTAAACTATTTATTTCTTCTTGAAATTATGTGGGGTTTTTTTTTCATTTAGGGTCATGAATGTGCATGCAAAGTTTTGACACAGATGTATTTTGAAAAGGCTTTTGTGCATCGCATGCATCCATCAGTTTCCATGAAATTTGGCAAAACTCAACACAGGTCAAATAAATAAATAAATAAAAATACAGAAAACCTTTATTGTAACTTGTCAATAAACTTTAGAAAAATAATTTTCATAACTTCCAGGCTTCCATAAATTCCTTCTTCTGAACTCTGATCTGATATAACGTCTGATAAAACGTCTAACTATATAACATCTAGTTGTAAATCCTTTAGAACACTATGACTAAAATGGACTTTGTGCTTTTATGGTATGCTTATTTCATAAAGTCATCTGCGGACACAATGCCTTGTATGTTAGCAGGTACTTATTCATACTGGTGTGCTGCTATATATTTTATAGCCTTGCATGTTCAAAATTCAACAACAGCTGAGGTAATTGTGTGAAAGTGTGTGGGTTGGGGTTGACACTGGTTAGGGTGGAGCATTTGTATGTCTTTAAATCATAGCGAGCCCTCCTTTCCAGCCCCTTTGCTTGATGCCAGCACGCTAGTGACCACATCTTCAGCCTCTTCGTCATAAATCAGTTAAGCTGTTAGTCTATAACATGCCTTCTGAATTTGAACTTTGTCCTGGAAGAAAAATCGGGGGCTGCAACCCCTGTTTTATCATCGCTGAGATTGGTCAGAACCATCAAGGAGACATAGAAATCGCCAAAAAAATGATCCAAATGGCCAAGGTAAAGTACTGCTTTATCAGATGTGAAGTCTGATAATGTGTTGATAACAGCTCTTTTCATGTTTCAAAATACAGGAAGGGAGGGGGGGGG
The DNA here is from genome assembly GCA_036784905.1 of Acrossocheilus fasciatus. NCBI lineage: Eukaryota > Metazoa > Chordata > Actinopteri > Cypriniformes > Cyprinidae > Acrossocheilus > Acrossocheilus fasciatus. The sequence goes on along the minus strand of CM071955.1, from coordinate 23,225,462 downwards.
GGGATGGGACTTTTCTGTGGGGCTGTTAAAGTCACACATTGTATTTTTGTCTCAGAAGGGAGACTCCACTTCTTATACACTCTTAAAGATAAAGGCACCAAACGTGGGTTTTTGAAGTGACGCCATAGAATAACCATTTTGGGTTCTTCACAGAACCTTTCAGTCAACAGTTCTTAAAATACCCATTTTTCTTAGTGTGAACAACATTTTAAAAATCTAAAGAACCTTTTGTTGGATTGAAAGGTTCCATGGATCTTACAGGTTCTTCATGGAATCATTGATGCCAATAAAGAACCTTTATTCTTAAGTGTATGGTCAATTTGGTGACCGTACATTCTCTTTTCCCTGGCCGGGATTTCTAAATTGCCTAAAATGCTCTGGTTTTGACTTTATTTCCATTGCTGAATGACCGAAAAGTAGTTTGGCCAATAGCATGCAGGCATTGTATATAATTGCCCAATGGTGAAAAGATGGGCTCTACAGAGAACGGTCAAAGCAATGCAAATACATGTAATAAAGAAAAACAAAGCGAAAATCTGGCTATTTTAGGCAATTTAGAAATCCCAGTTAGTACACATCAGGGGGAAAAAAAGGATGTATGATCACCCTACTCACCAAATTCACCTCTACTTCCCCCATTGTCCCCATGCAGGGCTGTGGAGCTGATTGTGCCAAGTTTCAAAAGAGCGAGATCGAACACAGATTCACCAAACACGCTCTGGAGCGTCCCTACACGTCCCCTCATGCCTGGGGACCAACCTACGGGGCTCATAAGCACCATCTGGAGTTCAGTCACCAGCAGTACAGAGAACTGCAGCAGTACGCCAATGACATCGGCATCTTCTTTACGGCATCAGGGATGGATGAGGTGATCAAATGCAGAGCATTTATAATATAGCAAGAAAATATGCAAATGTCCCTCAAAGACCAAGTAGATTGAAATGCATCTCATAACTTTTCCTCTTCCTACCTCGGTCAGATGGCCGTAGAATTTCTTCATGAAATCAATGTGCCATTTTTCAAAGTTGCCTCAGCGGACACCAACAACATCCCTTACCTGGAGAAAACCGCCAAAAAAGGTAAAACTCACTAAAGTTGACAACCCATTTAAAATGAAAAGTCCATTTTCAGAAGCAGTCCTTACAACAAAATCAATCAAGTGTGTTTGCTGAAAACTCGCTCTCCTCAGACAAATTAAATGGCACACAGTGACAAGAGTCCACTGAAAATCAAACCTGTTTGACATTTATCTGTTTACATTCAATAGACGCTATGCAAATTGTGAAACTGGGGCAAGTATAAGCAGAACTGAGAACTGAATCTCAATAGCTTCCCATGCGCATTTGAAGTCAGTTATTCTGGAGTAACCAACCACAAAAAAAAAAAAAAAGGTATTGACGGTGCTTATTGGCCAGAGAACAGAGAGAATGAAACACAGAAATCCTGGTGTGGATTTCCATTCTTACTGTGGATGACTGCGTAGTTAAGGTCTGCAGAGAAATCAAAATCAATGTATTAATGACTAAAACGTCAACTTTACTTTCACCCAGAAGCAGCCATGTCTTGAAGCTCACATTTTGACTTGTTTTTGTAGGTTGTCCCATGGTGATATCCAGTGGAATGCAGTCGATGGAGACCATGCGTTGTGTTTACCAAACTGTCAAGAAGCACAATCCCAATTTTGCTTTCCTGCAGTGTACCAGCGCTTATCCACTGCCACTAGAGCACGTCAACCTCAGTCTGATTACTGTAAGACAAGCCACTTTAATCTTGTCAACTATGTAAATTACTGGCCAAAATGTTACATAATGAAGCGTTTTTTTGATTTAAACAAAAATGTGCATGAAGACAATTAATTACATTTTCAATTTTGCTTAATTTTGATATGCTAAATTAATACCAAATGCTTGAATATTTATTTTGCAAAAAATTAATTATTCATTGTTTTATCATTTTAAGGCTTAATTTAATTTGTAAGTTAAGAATTAATAATTGTTTGAGTTGTTTAAATGAAATAAACATTTATCATTATAAAACGCAACATTTCTCATTTAGTTTAAGTTGAAGTACTAAAATAACTAAAACTATATAAATATAACAAAATGACTAAAACTTAAATTGAAAACATTAATTATTAAAATGAATAATTATTTATTATAAAAAAAATTAAATTAAAACAGAAAATATAAAAATAAAAGCTAATTCAAATATTAACAACTATAGTGTATTAACAATATAAAAATAACAACGGTGTTTTGATATGCTAAATAAATATATAACATGTTTGAATATGTGGTTAAATTTTGCAAAAATTTATTGTTCAGTGTTATATTATTCATTTCAGGGTTATTATCATTAACTAAAACCTAAAACCATACAAAATTAAATAAAATAAACTTAAATAAAATTAAATATAAAACGGGAATAACTAAACTTAGTTTAGTACTTCAAGTACTAAAAAAAAGTTACAAAAAAAAAAACTAAACAGATGTTTAAAGGGGTGGTTTACTGCGATTTCACTTTTTTCATTTTAAATAGTGTGTAATGTTGCTGTTGGTGCATGAACAGTATCTGCAAAGTTGCTGTGCTGAAAGTTCAACGTAAGCGGAGATATCGTCTTTTAAATATCAGGAAGTTTAATGCCTACAAAAACGACTCATATGGGACTACAACGAGATACTTCCCGGGTTGCATACGAAATAAACCCATCAACCCCTCCCTCCGGAACATGCAAAAAAGGGGGCGAGGCCATGTTCTGCAGCTTTGTCGAAGAGGAAGAGTTATAGTGGAGAGTTGTAGTCATGCAGTCGAAACGGTGTTATTTTCACCCAGCTGTCAGGTCTTCTGTGTTCGGGCTTCCTACAGATGCTGTAGTTTGTCAACAATGGTTAAAATTTATGTTTGATTATGTTCCTGACAATTACAATCCTAATTTAGCTCTCTGTGCTGCGCATTTTACGGAAGACAGCTTCCAGAATCTACACGAGTTCAATGCCGGAATCACACAGAAACTATTACTAAAACATGGAGCAGTTCCAACTTTAAAAACAGAGGCAGCAGCTGTTGGGCCACAACCTGTAAGATTTCATCATTTCAAATGTATTTGCATGTATAATTTCAGACATAATGTTTTAGTTTTATCAAGGATGTAAACAAATGCCAACGCTGGCTTTAGTAGCCAGTTATTTAAATGCTATTTCGTGTGTCTTTGACAAACGCGTACAAACATTTTCGACCCAAATTTGTAATTATGTACTAATTTTGTAAATGTATTTTCCATGTATACTTTATGACGTAATTTTTCGATTTGATCAAGAACGTAAACACAAGCCAACGCTGTTTGGTTAGTAGCCAGTTAGTTCGATGCTATTTTGTGTGTATAAGACAAACGTGTACAAACTTCAAAAAATTATATGTAATCACAACAGCAAACTTCCATTCAGAAACGTTTTGTAAGAGCTGTGCTTGCGGAAGTTCTGCTTGACTCTCTTCATTACCGCTTTCTGGGTCTGATTCTGGCTCAAACTGATACGGAAATATTGACACCATTATTTACATTTGACCGGAGCACATGCAACTCTCGCCCGTAATGGTAATGGGCGTGAAGTTTCCGGACAATGTGCAGTATGCAGTTTAGTCAATCACAACGCACCAGCCCAACTAACCAATCTGAGCCCATCTCCTGTTTCTGAGGGAGTGGTTTCATAGAATCAGGAAGTCAACCGGTCGTTCAAATGACAGAGGAGAAAGCGGCTTACAATAACTTTGAAATATATGAAAAATAAGGCGTTTTTTAACAAACGAAACACGAAGACATGTTATATTGCACCCCAAAAACACAATCAAGCAAAGAAAAAAAGCAGTAAACCACCCCTTTAATAAAAAAATTATGAAAACAACAAAATTACTAAAACTTTAACTAAAATAAAAATGAAAACAGAAAATATAAATATAAGAAAATATAAATATTCATGTTCATTGTTTTATATATTTTTATAAACTAATTTTGACAAGCTAAATCCATATATAAATATATTGGGTTGATTTTGCAATTCTCATCTAAAATGTTATTTTGATATACTAAAGTTAGATTTTTAGATTTTAGTGTCTAACAAGAGATATTTACTAAATTTAAAGCATATTTCATCAAAAACTATGACTAAAAAGCCCCTGCTGATCTCGTCCTTCTGTAGCAAGAATTATGTGTATTTAATGAGTAGTTATGAATCTTTCTACTTCTCTTTATCAAAATCAGGAGTTCCAGAAGGAGTTTCCGGACATTCCCATAGGATACTCTGGACATGAGACTGGCATCCATGTGTCTGTGGCTGCTGTGGCACTCGGGGCGAAGGTCCTGGAGCGTCATGTGACCCTGGATAAGAGCTGGAAAGGAAGTGACCATGCAGCATCACTGGAGCCGGCCGAGCTGGCGGAGCTGGTGAAAGCCATCAGGATGGTTGAGATGGCAATGGGCTCCCCAATCAAACAGATGCTGCCCTGTGAGGCTTCCTGTCACAGCAAGGTCAGATACAACGCTCATTTTGACAGATATATCAATAGTGATCAAATGGAATTAAATCACTGTCCTTTCTTGCAGTTGGGTAAGTCAGTAGTGGCCCGGAAACCATTGCAGCAGGGAGAGATATTAACTCTTGACATGCTGACAGTAAAAGTGTCCGAACCGCATGGTGTGAGACCAGAGAACATCTTCAAAATTGTTGGCAAGAAAATCACAGTGGACCTGGAAAAAGATGCTACCATCACCGATGCCATGATAAAAGACTGATGATTATACACTCCATAACTAAAGGGGCAATGAAGGGATCTTATCATGCTAATATTAATACTAAGATCAGAAATATGTAAAGATAAAGCCTTGTATTGATTTTGCATGTCTAATGTCATGTCATAAGTTTGCTTCTTCTTTTAACCTGTTTATCAACATGACAATTGTGGAGAATTAACACTTTCAAGTAAAATCTTGCTCTCAGTTGATTTCAACTCAACTTTGACTTTTTATCTTTCGTCACCTTGGAATTATAAGGTTCTATCTGACATTTTTGTCAAAATTGAGTTTTAGAAAACAAAAAGGTTCTATCTACAAAGTTGAACTCTAACTTGGTTGTGGGTCATTCTACAGAAACGTCCACTTTTGGTATGGCAAAATGTCTTAAAATTTTTATTTCTTTTTTACATTTAAACTTAGACCACATTATTAGATTACCTTTTGACTTTATGAATACATATAAATGACAGCTTAATTCTATATTTTTTAGCTTTTTTGTGCAATTATTTCAGGACCATATGTATCATTTTTTTGTCATTGGTGTTACCTTCTTTACAATATTAAAAGTTTTTATGAAATATTATTTCTAAAAAAAAAAAAAATTTCAGCCCATGTAGTCAGAGTTACAGAAAAATAATGAAAATGCAAGAAATAAGGAGAGTATGTTTTATTTATTTAATGTGACAGACAAAAACAGTACAGTAACACAGTACCACAGCACAGTAACACCAGTGACAGTAACACCAGTGACAGCTAACACTAGTAACATACATTAGACCTGATACACTGATCGTCACTGGTGTTATCCATAAGGAAGGCAACACCAGTGACAGTAGCACCGGTGACAATTTTCATGAAAAATGCATTTTACAAAATGTCTGCTGCAAGGTATCAAGCCACATGTTGTCAATCATGGTATACTAACTAAATGAAGTAGTTTAATCCATTTATATTATAGTTTTTTTTTACATTTCCCTACCAATAAATAGGTCACACCAGTGACATCAAATAAAAGCTTCGGTCCCACTTTATATTAGGTGGCCTTAACTACTATGTACTTACATTGAAATTAATCATTTGGTACAATGCACTTATTGTGTACATACATGTTTTTACATTGTACTTATATTTTTAAAAATACCTATATGTAATTACATCTGTAATAAATTTTTGTACTTACATTTATAATTACACTGTTGACCCATCCCTCACACCTTAACCCACCCTTAAAGGGGTCATATAATGCCATTTTTGTACAAGCTAATATGATTCTTTAGGGTCTAAATTGAAAGTTTGTAATATACTTTAATTAAAAATTCTCATTAGTATTGTAAGAAAACACTCATTTTACCTGCTCAAAAACAGCTCTGTTTTTCAGCACACAGTTTTAGTGCGTGTGTTTTTAAATGCTAGTGAGCTTTGCTCGCCCTGCCCCTCTGTTCTGTGGGGCGTTTTTGACACAACACACGTGGAGTGTTGCCTTGACAACAGTTGAGGGTATATTTTGAAGAATGGCAGTAAATATGTGATCAGATAACATAACTTATTCTGGCATAATATTGAAAAACATCAATTAGAGTATTTATAGTCTTGGATCATATGCATTTGCAGGATGTAAACAGCATTTTGCAGCTATTGTGTTACCATTAATTTTCATGCAGTTATAACTGTTTTTTATTTACTTAAATTTTTTACATTACTTCTTAACAGACACCGTTATAAACCATCTACAAAAGTAAGCTTAGTGTAGTGTTATCATGTTAACTTTAATACTTGCGTACACAGTTTGTAATAACACAATAACCATAACGTTTTGTTCATTATAAACGTGGGATTATTAATTATATTGAGAACGTCGTAAATAGAAAACATGCATGTACCCTGAATGTAAACATTAGCCACATACATCGTGAAGCATGCTAGCGATTTGCAAAGATTAATATAAAGATTAATATAAAGGTTAATTAAACGTTACACTCACTTCTTCTGGAGGTTCAGCAGGAACACGAATAGTTGGTACCGATTCTTTTTTCAGGAGCAGCTTCTTAGCAAAACCAGCTTTATACTGACCTTCATTTATAAAGCAGTCTGGTGAAAAATGATTCGCGCAAACATGAAAACATTGATGTTGCTCGTGGGGAATATTCCCTTCAAAAGCAAAACTCAGCCACTGAGTTTGGCGTCACACGGCGTCACACGGTCGAACGGCTTGATTTGAGACAGGGTAAAACTCTGGATGGATTTTTATCATTTTATGATGGTTGTGTACAGGCACTGCTAACACACATTTCAGTACAATCAACTTGTAAAAGTGCATGTACCATTATATGACCCCATACCACCAAACCTGTCCCTAACCTTACCCGTATCCCATCTCAATAGCAGCAAAAGAGTTTGGCAAAACAGTATGAACACAAAAATTACATTGTACATATTCATTGGTGTAAGTACATAGTAGTTAAGGCCACCTAATATAAAGTGTGACCAAAGCTTCATATGAAATCATGAGATAAATGAGAAAATTTCTCATAACTGAAAAGAAACAGTGGACTAAACATGGGCCTTTTTTCATAGATGTTTAGAAAATAGGAAGGAGGAAGTCAAGTGATGTCATCAGTGTGATTTTTTTATTCCAAAATAAAAGACTTTTGTTAAGCGGTAACACCAGTGACACAACTCCAGGGGACCACTATTTTCATTTTACATTTTATAATATTTATTTGGCATTTTGTTTTATTATGCCATTTATATCATATATTTGATAGTTATGAATAGACTTTTGTATTTTAAATGGTAGAAAATCCTGTTTTTGACCTCAAAATAAAGCACTTTCCTGCTGTACATGGTTGTGGGGACAAGCAGTTTTATGGTAGGCTACTTGGAATTCTATATAATTAATAAAAAAAAAAATTGTGTAATTGTTCAAATAACATATTGTTTCATTTTAAAATATATAAAAAAATGTATCCCTAATGTGTATTTCAATTGTAATATTTCTTTAAAGTCTAGGGACAGAAAAGTGGACGTTTCTGTAGAATGACCCTTCTATAAGGTTCTATCTGCGAATCAGCCAATCAGCACTTCGAATGCTCGCAAGAGGACCAATCAGGATCAACGTTCTTTGGCATGTCGCCGGACTGCTCCGTAACAGCAAGAAAGATTAAACATTAAACTACAATAATTACGTGTCTGCATAATAAATAAGTGTAATTCACCTTTATTCCACAAAGTGGCACTGTTTAAAACATAATGCTGTGATTTTTCACTCATTATGATGCTGAAAACGATAGTTTTGAGAATATATTGAAATCGTTTAGAGCCAAATGCTGAATGTATACTGGGGAAACGCGCTCTGACTATGGCAGTGATGGTAAAATCTGCTCAAATCGAACCCTTCTAAGTTTCAAAAGGTAAGGAAGTATGCTTATTTTATTCTTTTAATTATTATTATTTTATGTTCTTAAAATATCAGGAGAGTCTATTGCAGCAATTAGAGATCCATCCGTGCTGGATAAGTCTGGGTCGCATGGGCGGCGCTAGGGAGGGGCTAGCAGGTGCTCCAGCACCCCCACGAAAAACCAAAGCACCCGCATAGCACCCCCATAAAAAAATGACATAAAATAAAAACATTTGACTCATGCATAACTACTGCAATGCAATAGGCTACAACGTGACGTGATTTGCAGTCGCACATAATGTCAGCATTTTATTTTAAAAATGGATCGGTTCAATTGTGCCAAGTAGCGCTCCATTCACGGAGACTGCATGAGATGACAGAAAGCACATTCAAAAATGACAGGAGTATTTTAAGCTCATTCCTCGGGAAATAAATAAATAAATAAATACAATTATTGCGCGAACGCCCCCATATCACAGGCTAATCGCGATAATACTCCCACTCCTCATAAACATTTGAAATGCGCCTATATAGCCTAGCGATTTTATTATTCATATATAAAAATAATAATAACAGCAACATGTTTTGGTCATATTTACTATTAATTGCCCAGCTCCCCCTCTTATTGATCTAGCACCCCCTCAGCACCTGTGTTCAAAATTCTCCGGCGCTGCCCCTGCTGGGTCGCTAAAGACCCGAATATGTAATGATTGGCAAAATATTCATGCAGTTTAAACTCTTAAAAATATCTTAAATTTTAAAACATTAAGCCTTAAATATCAAATAGTCAACTATTTAAATGATGGGGTGTTAATTACAACAATAAACGTCAGCATGTTATCTCGGCCATACTGATTTAAAGAGAATGCCATTTTCCCTGTCCTGCTTTTTGTGGAATAAAGTCCTGGTCGGATGGATTAGAGTAACGTTAGCTGCCTTAACCTCTCCCTCAGTAATGTGTTTAATTACTCACTATAATCCAGCTAAAATTAACATTAGCACTGGACAAAATATTTAGTATTGCCCTTCGTGCCTAACTTAACCAAGAAAAAAATATTTATCCTAAAATATGGAATAAATGTGATAAATAAAGCATTAAATTTACCTTTCTCATACATGTTGACACATTGTTACAACACTAATTTTATGTTTTAAAACAAATTATATAAAAAAAAAAACAACTGTTTTACTTGAAAATTGTTGCTTCAATTAATGTTTTGCTAGATAGAACCTTATAATTCCAAGCGGAAAGTGACTTTTTAGAATTAGAAGGTTCTATCTGCATTTGACCCGTTCCAAAAATCCCCATTTAAAAATTTGAGAGAATTTTGATATTGTACATTTAGAATACATTTAGGGTCTCTGTCATTTTCATGTAGGAAAGAGACTTGTTCCCCATATCATTTTTGCTATATGTAATGCAAAAACTTTGAAGCTCAATATCTCAAAACCTCTCAGAACGCAGATAGAACCTTATAATTTCAAGGCGACGCTTTGTGAATGCAGAGAACACCTTCATGAAACGTGACATTATTATTTGGTGTGTATGTAAATGTGGGTTTATTCCATATTGCCGCAATGGAAAACATCTCTAAGCCACATATGTTATTTTATTTTAGTTTTACACAGAGGTGGAAAGTAACTAATTGCATTTACTCGCGTTACTGTAATTGAGTAGCTTTTTTGTGTACTTCTACTTCTACTTATTAAAGTAATTTTTAAAATCTGTAATTTTACTTTTACTCAAGTATATTTTGTTTGAAGTATTGTAAAATGAAGCTTTGACAGTTTAGCAAAAGGTTTTGCACAAATTAGCCAAAGAGACAGTGATGCAGGGTGTGCAATATCGTCTGCGATAATATCCTAATTGTTGTTTTAACGATGTGCGATTTGACATCAGTATTTTGCAAAAACCAAACAAAACACTCCTACAGAGTGCAGTGAAGTCTAGTAGATTAGACTACTGTGCTCGCATTTAGAGTGTGTTCTGTCACTGCGTGATTCAGTCTGTTAAAATGCATTTAGAATGATCACAAAATTTAATAAATAGGGCAGAAAATGTGTATATTTATATCAATTCATATAATAAATCAATATCACACGAAGAGTACCATTTTTTTTCTCTCTCCAAAAATCAGCATGATTAGCCTACAACAGTTCAATTAAACAAGAAGTTAATTAATAGTCTTGCCTTTTAGACAACATATTACCTGTTTTTGCTTCATTTCGACAACAAAAATAATTCCAAACAGCCACCATAGCACAATTTTGTGTCTCTGAGCAATGACGGTGTTTCATTCCTGAATTAATGAACCGTTTAAATCAGGGGTGTCAAACTCAGTTCCTGGGGCTGGTTGCACCAACTGGACGTACACCCGGTCGTAAGGCTAGCCTGGACTTAAAATGCGCTTCAAGTCATGCATAGACTTTATACCAGTTGCACCATCTCGGCGTAGTGCTACATCTGACACTAAATCTTACGCCTAGTCAGAGGTAGGTGTAAAGTGAAAACTCATTTGCTCGGACATTATTAGTTTTTAGGATTCATCTGTTAGTTAATTATTACTGCAGACGTGAACTGTAATGTTTATGGTCTTTTCGGGCAGGATAAGCATATCAATCGCGAAGCTCTGTGTTGACTATAGTAATTGAACTAATAAAAATATATTTATGTACAGCTTGTAATTATGCAGTAAAATATTACATATGATCTGGGATTATTAAAAGAAATGTAGGTTTCACTTTATTTTGATGGTCCCTTTAACACATTCTATTGACTATAAGTAATGTTGCACCTACATTTCTACTAACTCTCATTAGAGTGTTAGTAGTGTATTAGTTGACTGGTAGGGTTAGGGTTAGATTAAGTTGACACGTTCTTGCAAAGTTACTTATAGTCAGTAGAGTGTCTGTTGGGAGACCAACACAATAAGGAGTTAATAGATATGAAGCAGACAGTCTACTAATACTCTTATGAGAGTTTTTTGAAATGTAGTTGCAATATTACTTAGTGTCAACAGAATGTTCAAAAGGAACCATCAAAATAAAGTGTTACCGAAATGTAGCCTACCATTCGACATCTTGCTTGGAAGGACAGTATGCTTGGAAATATTTCACGTCTTTAATTCCATTCATTAGCTTTGTAGCATGCCTGCCATTCAATAATCGCAGTAAGTTTTGTGCTTTGTTGGTTTTAATCAGAAATAAAAATGTCAGCTTTCAAATTCTGTCAGTTTTATCACAAAATACAAACTATAAATGTGGTTTTCCAGCCACAGAAAGACATCAGTTAAACACACAATGTCACCTACCCACTAAACATTAGACGTTTGACGGACGTGCAGATTATGTTTATATTGTGTCCGTCGGTCCAAGACCAATTCTGCACATCTGCACGACGTGCAAACTAACTAGGTCCGCTATTTGGACGTCTAACCAAGACCCCATTTGGACGTCAATATGCAGTTCAACATTTGAACGTCGGACTAGGTAAAATATCAACATGGTTAATGAATATCAATATATGAGGAGTCTGCACAGGCCTAGGAATATCATTTTATCCTGATCTATTCAAGTGTTTTTATCTATTTTTGTTTAATACTTTGTTTTACCCAAGGAAAAATGTGATTTAGAGATTGAGTTGAAGTCATTTTCTTCACAGTTGAAATATTTTATCATGTAATTTAAAATGTATTGAACACCACATAAAATCATCAAATCGGGTCAGGTACAGGTTTCCAAAAAAACATTTTAACTTAAGAGATGGAGTGGTTTGAAAGATGATTGTGCATATTAGCATATTAAATTTATCCAGAGGAATTAATAAAGAAATATAAATGGGGCCCAGTTCTGACCCACAAAACACATTCGGTTAAGCACTTTAATTTTTATTGTTGTACATTTGTTGTTGTGGTACAGACCCACGCAAGGTGGGCTGTGTAACTTTATTATTATTATTATTATTATTATTATTATTATTTATTAAAATTTTTTAATGTATTTTACCACCAATGTTGATTTTAGAAAGTTTTTAGGTTATGATGCACAACATTGAAGTGATGTATGCAAGCCATTAAATTCATGTTCCTAGATTTTAATGGTAGTTGGCAGGAAACTTAACTAGTCAAAGCTTATTAGTGACATTTGTGCCAGTTAAAAACAATAAAGATGGAAATAAGTGAGTGGTGATTGATTTGTAAACCTCTGTTTATAGCTGTAGTCCCATGTTTCCAGAAGGTGAAGGACCTGTTTCCTGTAGCAGTTAATTTTCCTGTAGCTTCATTTGGCTCAGCAGCAGGATTGAATTGGAAATGCATTACACCTTTTCAATTTATCATCTGCTGCTGAGACAATCAAATGAAGTTATAGGAAAATGAACTTGAACAGTATGTCACCTGCTGAAATGGGACTACAGTTATGTACAGAGCCTATAAGCAGTATAAAATGATGTCTAAAATGAGTTTAAGTTTGATGTAGGAAAGACGTTCACAACGACCACATTTGGCCTACAATTAGCCCTTATACAGAGGTCATGTGGACGTCAATACTGGACGTTCATTAGACGTTGGAAAAAAAGATGTCATCTGGCGTCACAGTCTGCACCTTCAGGGGTCCAAAATTGGACGTTCAAAGACGACGTACAAAAGACGTTGTTTGGACGTGTCTTTGCGCAGTGGGTAAAGTCACATTTGGCTACCTCAGGAAAGACATTCATTGTACATATATAGTCAGCTAGAAAAAAATAACTTGAGAGAAGCATTGTATTGCATTCATTATATTTTACTTAACCTGCCGCCTTAATTTTTAATGTTTGTTTGAAGAAATCTGTCATGGGGATGTGCAGGGAGACTATATAAAAATGCGGACTTGTTAGAAAATGGTTACTTAATGAAATCATGGTGCGGTGGCTTCACTTGTTATGATGTCTTAAGCAATTCAGTTCTATATTAGTAGTTGTAGTCATTGCAACATGAACGTCGTCTCAGATTTATCTATAACTGCGGGAGAATGTGTCAGCGTGGACACGCATCGTCTACACCGGGCTTATGCCGAGTTCACACTGCACGATTTTCAAACTTATCGGATCGCTGTTGTTTTCACACTGCCTGACTATCTGGGGTAGCATTCAGTCGCTGCTGTGTTCACATCCCACGATGGATTGGTGACAGGGGCTTTCACATTGCACGATTTCACAATAGGAAGAATCGCCAACAACTCTGTCTGATCCGCAAACTACGTTTCACAACAAAGCACACGCGAGAAGTGATAAGGAAATAACTCGAGAACCCGCGTGCGTCAGCCCGTTGTTCCCGAGACTGGAAGTATTAAAAAAATATAGCCCGCAAATGGTCTCTGTGCTGATTTCCAGTTACAAAAACAGATTATGCAGGAGGGAGATGCAGGGAACAGGGATTGTGTTCTGCAAAGAATGGTAAATAATAATTTTGCAGTAACTGTTATGCTGATGTTGCGGCTGGTCAAGCGTTTGTGCTTGTTTCTGTATATAATTGTACTAAAATACTGATATGGTCTCCTCACCAAACTTCCCTCTGCCCTGTATCTTTGTCTCTCATTGGCTGAAGGTCATCGCCGATGTAGTTTTCAGTCAGAAATCATTGCACACAGCAGGATTGTGAATCGCCGTCAGCTCCAGATATTTAGCATGCCAAATATTTCACAGGCGTCAGCGACGTGTCAGCGATTCTCTCAGATCGCGTCTTTGATAATTCACACTCACAATATTTATCGTAAAGCTGGATGTTGCAAAGCCCAGCATAGGGCTTACATCCAGCTTTTTTATGTCTAGCTGGTGCAACCGGCCCCTGATATCTAAACCGGGAAAAGCCGCCACTGCAGCAGGTTTGAAGAGCTGATCGGACAGAGGGAGCTCAGTGTAACTTATGGATGGAGGACTCAAAGTTTGGAGAAACAAACTACATGGTAGTGTTATCATACATATCTATATTTTGATACCGATACTGAAATACCTGACATGGTTCCATTACTCATTTTCCACAGTAGCCTATCTACCGTATAGGCAACACAAGCTGTGTCTCGCTCTCTCCTCTCCGACAGCGAGTTTGACATGCATCCGCCTCCTGTCAATTACAGAGTCTGAATATCCACACGGGATTGCAGGTATTCAGAATAATTTTAATCATTCCTGCGCAAATGTGGCTAGCGCCTTATTGTAACATGAGAATATGTAGGCCTAATCGCTCTCAAATAGGCTTAACTTACACAAATGAACTGCCTGTCTCACTCCGATATTGCTTGCGCGCACTCAGACTGTGTACTACTAAAAATAGACAAAAAAAAACACTCAAGCTCACTGAAAATAAATAAATAAAGTCAGTGATGAAATAAGTATAAGAAACTAATTGCAAGCAATAGGACAAAAACTACAATAAATAAGAAACGCTACATACATTGTGTAAATTAATTATTCTTCACTGTGTTAATTATATCAATCTATGATAGATATAATTAACATGTTTATTATGTATAGATTCTGTACATATATATATATATATATATATTTTTTTTTTTTTTATTATTATTATTATTATTTCTTCTTAATAAAGTTACAAAAGTGATTTAGTCAAGAGCAGTGAGAGATTTTCTAGCAATGTGCTATGATTAATATGAATGGCAGACAGAACGAATATTGGACAGCTTCCCCTTTAAGACCGAAGTCCGGATCCAATATACTGTTACATATGCATTTTTTCTTTCAGCTGTTTTCTCTCTCTAAAGACCTAAATCGCTGTCTTTATGAGGATACTTGCCAAGACGGGGATTCTGCGCGGTCCGCTCACACAGAAACAGAGACGGAGCACGCATATAGCTCTGTTGTTTGTGTTTCAATGGCTTAAAATCAGTTGTTTTAAAACTGCAGAGCTTAAAAACGCGTGCCCATGCTACAGATGTAGTCCCTCGTTTAGGAACGAGCTCCTCGTTTTGTTCTGGTCGTTCTCCACCTGCTTCTGTCTCCCCTTCACGCCCAGTGGTGGTGTGTAAAGATCTGAGTCATACAAATGATTAAAAAGTATTACGCGACACCACGAAATAAACGATAGAACATAATATGAAACAATTTTTATTTCGTCCATCTGATATACAGTGGGTACGGAAAATATTCAGACCCCCTTAAATATTTCACTCTTTGTTATATTGCAGCCATTTGCTAAAATCATTTAAGTTCTTTTTTTTTCCTCATTAATGTACACACAGCACCCCATATTGACAGAAAAACACAGAATTGTTGACATTTTTGCAGATTTATTAAAACAGAAAAACTGAAATATCACATGGTCCTAAGTATTCAGACCCTTTGCTGTGACACTCATATATTTAACTCAGGTGCTGTCCATTTCTTCTGATCATCCTTGAGATGGTTCTACACCTTCATTTGAGTCCAGCTGTGTTTGATTATACTGATTCGACTTGATTAGAAAAGCCACACACCTGTCTATATAAGACCTTACAGCTCACAGTGCATGTCAGAGCAAATGAGAATCATGAGGTCAAAGGAACTGCCTGAAGAGCTCAGAGACAGAATTGTGGCAAGGCACAGATCTGGCCAAGGTTACAAAAAAATTTCTGCTGAACTTAAGGTTCCTAAGAGCACAGTGGCCTCCATAATCCTTAAATGGAAGACGTTTGGGACGACCAGAACCCTTCCTAGAGCTGGCCGTCTGGCCAAACTGAGCTATCGGGGGAGAAGAGCCTTGGTGAGAGAGGTAAAGAAGAACCCAAAGATCACTGTGGCTGAGCTCCAGAGATGCAGTCGGGAGATGGGAGAAAGTTGTAGAAAGTCAACCATCACTGCAGCCCTCCACCAGTCGACAGAGTGACCCGACGGAAGCCTTTCCTCAGTGCAAGACACATGAAAGCCCGCATGGAGTTTGTTAAAAAACACCTGAAGGACTCCAAAATGGTGAGAAATAAGATTCTCCGGTCTGATGAGACCAAGATAGAACTTTTTGGCCTTAATTCTAAGCGGTATGTGTGGAGAAAACCAGGCACTGCTCATGGTGGTAGCAGCATCATGCTGTGGGGGTGTTTTTCAGCTGCAGGGACAGGACAACTGGTTGCAATCGAGGGAAAGATGAATGCGGCCAAATACAGGGATATCCCGGACGAAAACCTTCTCCAGAGTGCTCAGGACCTCAGATTGGGCCGAAGGTTTACCTTCCAACAAGACAATGACCCTGAGCACACAGCTAAAATAACGAAGGAGTGGCTTCGCAAAAACAACTCCGTGACTGTTCTTGAATGGCCCAGCCAGAGCCCTGACTTAAACCCAATTGAGCATCTCTGGAGAGACCTAAAAATGGCTGTCCACCAACGTTTACCATCCAACCTGACAGAACTGGAGAGGATCTGCAAGGAGGAATGGCAGAGGATCCCCAAATCCAGGTGTGAAAAACTTGTTGCATCTTTCCCAAAAAGACACATGGCTGTATTAGTTCAAAAGGGTGCTTCTACTAAATACTGAGCAAAGGGTCTGAATACTTAGGACCATGTGATATTTCAGTTTTTCTTTTTTAATAAATCTGCAAAAATGTCAACAATTATGTGTTTTCTGTCAATATGGGGTGCTGTGTGTACATTAATGAGGGGAAAAAAATGAACTTAAATGATTTTAGCAAATGGCTGCAATATAACAGAGTGAAAAACTTAAGGGGGTCTGAATACTTTCCATACCCACTGTATATCGTCATATCACACAGCCCTACTCAGTGCCATTGTCAAATTGCAAAATGAAAGAAGCTGCGTGTTATCATGAATTTCTCTGTACGTAAATATACCAGATTTAATTATCTGTGGAACTGTTGGTGGAAACAATGTAACAATGTTTGAATTTTCCTTCTTATGGCCAATAATATATCATCTGCTGATATGTCATGCATTTCTACTCACTATTAATTACATTTTTAATGTACTGTTGTAAAAGAGTAATATCAAAATTGCAGTCATGTTGTTTAATCATTGTTCCTATGGACACATGATAGCTGTGCTCATATTCAGAACAAGAGCAAAACAGTACAACATGATTTTGGCTTTGGTCTAATAATTTTTAGACTAACTTTCCTGGAATTGTGAGGTTTTTTTTTATAACACTTTATATCAGGAGTATCACACTCCTGGAGGGCAACTGTCCTAGCTTTGTTCTAAACCTGCTCCCTCACACATATCGGTAGTTTTCAAACCAACCTAAAGGACCGTTTGTCAGTTATTTATTAATGTATATTAGTCATGTCCATTTATTTTGCAGAAAAAAGTGAGCTGTGCTTTCCCTATTCTCAGCCTCAGACGTCACGCCCACGGATCTTTGGCTAAACATCTGATACATATGGCACACAAAAGTGGAAACACTTCAAGAGTTTCAATGTCGTCATCAGACTGGTTGAATTATACAGGATTTCCGGGAGAAGTGCGTGTTGTGTTCTTTAACGTTCCACCTGGAAACAAAGATGCCGTGACGCCGAACTCCTTAAAGTTCATGGCATAGAATCTGTAAAATACGTCCGAGAGTTTTACACACCGGTCTGTTATTGTGGTGACATTTCCACGCCCCGAAACATGATGCTGAACGAAATGAACTGTGATTGGTTGGACAGGTTTGAGAACCACTGGCTTACACTACGGTTACCACACCTCAAGACATGGATCAGATGATATATTTCAAGGCATTCATCCGGTTTTACAACCTAAAATGCTATTGTGAGTAGGATTATTTCTTCCGCATCTCATCCAATGCCTCCGTTGCTAATTCCGGCTAGTAACGGAGGCTTGAGCTGTTGATAGTAGACTAATGCAGCTAATAACTAAGTTATGAGAAAGAGAGGGAGAGGGAGAGGGAGAGAGAGAGAGGGAGAGGGAGAGAGAGAGAGAGATTACCTCTGTGAGTCTGTGCATCTCTCGGCAGTATTTCTAGTAATAGTGAAACTAAGTTCATTTTCTTCATGAACAGCGCCGTTGTTGTTACCTCACTTGTGAGAAGTCATGTAGTTTTTAAGTTGTTAAACTGTTACTGATAAAATCGTTAAGAGTAGCGGCAGTACTAACAACATTAGTGTGTATGCAAATGATTGATTTGGTTATTGATTGTCACGATATGTTGGGAGCAAGGAGACAAGGAGAACAGTTAACATTACAACAATGAACACACTATAAATAGACAGAACTAACGAGGGGGAAACGAGACACACCTGGAAACAGACTAAATGAACTGAATGAGGACAGGACCAGGAAAACCCAAATAAGGACATGGGAACTCTGGAACACGAGGAAACAGAAGACAGGGGACAAAAGTCTAACATTGATTTGGTCTTGTCTGATTTGTTTTTTTGACGCTTAAAAACCGGGAACCATAGACGTGCATTGTAAGAATGACAAAGAACAACGGTTTCACAAAAATCTTTATAGTTCTGCTGAAGAAAAAAAAAGTCACCTTCATCTTAGATGGCCTGAAGGTGACAGCAAATTTTCATTTTTGGGTGAACTATTCCTTTAATACTTGACATGCCCTCTTCCAGGGAAGGGTGCGATGCCTCAGTTTTATTGGTTTTTAATTGCATGATTCACACTGAACAATTTTACACTTAAATGTTAGTTTTTTTAAAGATGTATACATTTTAATTAAGTGACAAATTGAAGGTGACGTTATAAAATGTTCAGCCGGTCACTACTTCAGGCATCTCCAGACCTCTTTGGATACCACTTTTTGGTAACACTTTATTTTACGGTGTCCTTGTTACACATTACATGTACTTTTATAATAACAACAAATTATGCATAATTACATACAAGTAACCCTTAGCCAACCTTAATCCTAAACCTAATCATTGTCAGTCTTCTGTCGTGTGTGTCATGTGTTCCCGCCTCTTGTTTCCTTATTTGGTCTTGTTCCTGCCCTTGTTAAGTGTGATTATTAGTTAAGTCTTGTCCAGCCGTGTTGTAGTAATTATCTGTGATTGTCATGTGTATTTAGTTCCTGCCTGTTCAGTTAGTTTTCGTCTGGTCTACTCGTTATTCCCCGGTGTTCCTGTCTGTGTCAACCTTGCCTTGTCCTGCCCTGTCCTGATATCACCATTAAAGATTATTATTTTGAAGTTTATCCTCGTCCCCGTGTTCCTCGTTCCTCCCTGCTGTGTGCACAGTGACAATCATATAGTAAGTACATATAGTTAATTATAACTCAGTACATAGCATATATAACATTATTACACTGTAACAAGGACACCTTAAAATAAAGTGTAACCCATTTTTTTTTTTAAATGCAAAAAGGCCTGCCCCCAAAAAGGGCTCTTGTGGGTCAGTATTTAAAATAATCGTGTGTGTGTGTGTGTGTGACGATACATGTCCAACTGGTTCATTTATTTATTTCCACGGAAAAGAGCATAAGAATCAAACTGCATCTTACATATACTTCATGTCTATGTAAACATACATTTTGGGCCAAAGGCCATTTTCATAACATTTGTTCTTGCAAAGTTACTGATAAACAAGATATTAAAATACATGAGGTTTATCGCAAGAGCTACTTCATATTCCTTGTAGAAAAAAATAACAAACACCTATACTAGTGACGTTAATGTTATTTAACATTCATTAACAATAATTATCAAAGTCCCTCTATAAATGATCACTGTTTGCAAGAAAATCTGACATGACCTTATATTAGTTAAAATACCAATCATAAAGATCATGAGCTTCTTTATATTCCCGGTGTCGTGCTACATAGTCACAGGCGGTGCAAATAGGCAGAATAAACTCCTGCTCCTGTTGTATTAAATGAGGAGTTGGTGTGAGATGTTTCCTCCAGTTAAAGTACTTGCGATATGCCTCTTCATCCTTGCCCAGCTGAAGCAGATATTCGGCTAGTGACTTTGCATCTGGGAAGTCATTGACATGAATGAAAGAATCGGCAGGAACAAATTTTTCATAGTTTTTTCTTGGAGGACCCAACACCACAGGGACAGTACCTGCTGTGAGCGGCCCGTTTAACTTCTCAGTGATGTAGTCCTTGTGGATGGAGTTCTCAAAGGCAAGGTAAAACTTGCAGCTAGCTATGGTTGGATAGTAGTCATTAGAATCAAGAAATGATGCATAAGCCTTTCCAAACACATTCACGTGGAGGTATTTGTTTAATTCTTGGTAAAAACGGTTTCTTGTGTCGACACCAGTTGAGGGAGCATTGTTACTTACAATCCAACACACCAGTTTGTCCTTTTTTGGAATTACAAACTCCTCA
Organism: Acrossocheilus fasciatus; assembly: GCA_036784905.1. Classification (NCBI taxonomy): domain Eukaryota; kingdom Metazoa; phylum Chordata; class Actinopteri; order Cypriniformes; family Cyprinidae; genus Acrossocheilus; species Acrossocheilus fasciatus. Next base: position 23,205,017 of record CM071955.1, on the reverse strand, counting down.
GCTGGTTCCTTCATGATAGTCAAGCGATGCCGTACAATAATATCTGCACCCTCTCTGTAGCTGAGAGTGAGATTGAACAGGTTTTCCAGACCTGGTATCCTTTTGGTGTTCGTTGGGGATTCTACATGAAACCAAATCCATCTTTGGAACAGAGGACGAGGAGATGGAGGAAGGTTGGACAGATCCCAACTGATGGCTTTGTGAAAAATGAAGACGGCATCTGAGTTTTTGTAGAGTGATCTATCATCTGTCAAATGACAACCATCAATGTTGTAAATTGTTTTGCAGTCACTGAAATCAAATCTGTAATTTTCAGGCCAAACCCATAAGAGAAGAATCGGTTTGTCTTTTTGGGCATCAGTAAGAGAGTTGCTTATAGGTGGTGAATCTGGACAGATATTTGGATATGAGGAGCAGTAATAGAAGACAGTCAGAGAGACGAGAGCTGCAAATGCCACGACAGCAGCCAAACGAGGCAGTGAAATTTCTTTAGAATTGGTGCTTGACATTTTGTGATCTGATCTGATGATAAGAGAATCATTAAAAAGACACATTTTAGTCTCGAACACCAGCAATAAAATAATTATAATTAAAAAAAAACTTGTTTAGATTTAAAAAGGCATGTAGAATCCTTTTTTTTTTTTATTAAACCCAAGTCAGTCTGATAGACCAAAAGCTACACTACCTTGGCTTTTTTTTTCTCCATTTATGACTTTAAATAAGCTAAAATTTAATTATTTAATTTAATATTTAATTAATAATCAGGATTTGGGAACAAAATTATCTTTTGACTTAAAGCCATTTTTGTTTCACAATTAAATGTGATTCAAATTGTAGTTTTGAAATGAATTTAGGTAACAACTCCTTACCTCTATTAAAAGCTCCTAAGAGACGTTTCAGGTCTATCTCACGTAAAGCCAGTGTGTCCCACACCAGAGAATTACGCTAGCGTCAGCGGATGTTTGTGTGTTACTGAAATCGAAAGGTATGAACAGAGATTCAGGAGAACAGAGCAGGTATGAATGCAGATGGGAGTTTTACTTACTCAAACATGTTCTGAGGGCAGAAAGGAAAATGATTGGTTCACAGATTCAACCAATGAAATTGAAGCAGAGGCGGGGTTAGGAAATTTGAATGTGTGTGTGTGTGTGTGTGTGTGTGTGGGTGGAGGAGGGAATACATCAGACAGATACGTTACTGAGGTTTCGTGGAGGCATTTATAAAAAGGTAAGTGAATTTACCATGTATTTTAATGAAACAAACAAACAAAAAAAAAACCCATCTCAAACCTTTAGTGAGATAATTAGCGAACAAAGACAAATAATCATCGACTAAATATATCATATAGTACACATTTTCATTAGACTGCTTCATCAGTCGATCGCACCAAAGCTGCTAATGAGGTAACTGGAGTAAAACATGCTTTTCCAATGCTACTGCGCTATCTGTGAAACCGATATGAGCAACAACATAACTAGTTCAAATCTCCATGACATTTCATCAGTCAGTTAGCGTTAGCATTAGCATTAGTACTGCTCTCAGGGCAGGAGTACTCAATATTCATATTAGTGTTATTTTTACTGAACTATGCACTGCTCTCAGGGCAGGAGTACTCAATATTCATATTACTGTTATTTTTACTGAACTATGTGCTGCTCTCAGGGCAGGAGTACTTAATATTCATATTATTTTTACTGAACTATGTGCTGCTCTCAGGGAAGGAGTACTCAATATGTCCCTATTACTGTTATTTTTACTGAACTATGTGCTGCTCTCAGGGCAGGAGTACTCAATATTCGTATTATTTTTACTGAACTATGCGCTGCTCTCAGGGCAGGAGTACTCAATATTCATATTACTGTTATTTTTACTGAACTATGTGCTGCTCTCAGGGCAGGAGTACTCAGTATTAATATTATTTTTCGGAACTATGCACTGCTCTCAGTGCAGGAGTACTCAATATTCATATTATTTTTTCTGAACTATGCACTGCTCTCAGGGCAGGAGTACTCAATATTCATATTTTTTCTGAACTATGCACTGCTCTCAGGGCAGGAGTACTCAATATTCATATTACTGTTCTTTTTACTGAACTATGCGCTGCTCTTGGGACAGGAGTACTCAATATTCATATTATTTTTACTGAACTATGCGCTGCTCTCAGGGCAGTACTCAATATTCATATTACTGTTATTTTTACTGAACTATGTGCTGCTCTCAGGGCAGGAGTACTCAATAGGTCCATATTACTGTTCTTTTTACTGAACTATGCGCTGCTCTTGGGGCAGGAGTACTCAATAGGTCCATATTACTGTTATTTTTAGTGTAATATGCACTGCTCTCAGGGCAGGAGTACTCAATATTCATATTACTGTTCTTTTTACTGAACTATGCGCTGCTCTTGGGGCAGGAGTACTCAATAGGTCCGTATTACTGTTATTTTTAGTGTAATATGCACTGCTCTCAGGGCAGGAGTACTCAATATTCATATTATTTTTACTGAACTATGCGCTGCTCTCAGGGCAGGAGTACTCAATATTCATGTTACTGTTATTTTTTCTGAACTATGCACTGCTCTCAGGGCAAGAGTACTCAATATTTGTATTATTTTTTCTGAACTATGCACTGCTCTCAGGGCAGGAGTACTCAGTATTCATATTATTTTTTCTGAACTATGCACTGCTCTCAGGGCAGGAGTACTCAGTATTCATATTATTTTTTCTGAACTATGCACTGCTCTCAGGGCAGGAGTACTGAAAATTCATATTACTGTTATTTTTACTAAACTATGTGCTGCTCTCAGGGCAGGAGTACTCAATAGGTCCCTATTACTGTTATTTTTACTGAACTATGTGCTGCTCTCAGGGCAGGAGTATTCAATAGGTCCCTATTACTGTTATTTTTACTGAACTATGTGCTGCTCTCTGGGCAGGAGTTTTCAATTCAGTATTGATATTTTGGCATAACTTTCCTGTTTATTTTTACTAGTTTTAGTCTAGTAAATGTATGCATATTTTTAAGGGTATTCCATTTATTTATTTATTTTTTTAAATCATTACATTTATAAATCAGTAGACAATTACTGTATTCAGGGGTTAAATTGGGATTTGTTATGTGGGGGGGGGGGGGCTCTACGGTATCGAGCGCATATATATATATATATATATATATATATATATATATATATATATATATATATATATATATATATATATTTGTGCATGTATGTATTTAGTAATTTAGCAGACACTTTTATCCAAACCCTGATAGCACAGGTACATCTAGGAGTCGTCTATTTGACATCTGCATTTACATCTGCAAGACGCATTTTTTAGGGTGTTTGCTCATCTGCAATACGTCTATTGGACGTCTCCTTTTAGATGTCAAATAGATGTCTATTAGCTGTCTTTAAGATGTTTATGATTTAGAATGTATGTAAAACTGACATCTGAAAGACGTCTGTCTGTCAGACATTTGTAGACTGCAGATGCTTTACAGATCAAGAGATATATGGCGTCTTGCAGACGTACGTGTGCTATCTGGGAAGCGACTTGCAAATGAGGACAATGGAAATATATATATGTGTGTGTGTGTTTTTTTTTTTTGCAAAGATGATTTATTCTAATGCAATATTCTCATCGGTTTTCTATCAGCTGTGACATAGGCTAAAAATCTGCATGTTTTTTACATTTTATCCAAGGTATTTTTTTTCTTTACCTTTATAGAGGGCATTTTCCCACTAATCTCATTAACTTTCATTTCAAATTCTTACATTTGATCTATAAATTCAATTATAATAATGTGATTGTTATCTATATGTTATCAAATTAAATCATTTACACTGAAAAATACAACTACATTAAATTATGAGATTCATTAAAAAAAAAAGTTTGAATATACAAACAAGAAATGGTGGAAATTATACTTTTCAAAGAGATTAAAATGCCAGTAGGTGCCAGTAGTGAGCGTTTAATGAGTGAGTCATTGAGTTGTTCATTCAAACGATTCGTTCAAACGGCAGATTCATCAGATGTTTATTCATGGGATAATGATACTTTGACTCAACCGTTTCGTTCCAAACACTGAATCATTCAGCAGTGAATCGGATGGTTGCTTTGAGATGCGCTGTGGTTCCGCCAAAAATGTAAGTGACCTAATATTACTGTATTTGCTCACTGAACTGTTTATAGAACTATTAAACAGTCGTAATGGTGAGTGATGTTGCCTAACTAACTGTATTTGAAATATAAAAACTTTCCATTTTTAATTTTTACCTCAGTATGCTGAGTAGTGTTGCGCGTTTTGATTTCTCTTCGAGAGCTGCGTGAACCTCGCCTCAGCAGCGCAACCTTATACTGTCAATAGGTGCATTATAAACAGTAGCTATATCCACTATCCGCCACTTACTCTAAATGTAATAAAATCAGAATAATATTTGCGTTTTGGTGTTTACATAGTTATTTTTGGTTAGTGATGTTTTAATCATGTTACTTGTCTGGCATTAATGAAGCGTTAATGTCCCTGACTGTATTATTGATTGATCTTTTATTTTATTTTTCAGTTACCTGGACGAGCTGGCAGAAACTCGATAAATCAAAGGAGCTAACACTGAAGAGGCATCTGATGCTGCCAAGTCCAAAATGGTGCAAAGAGATGTATGAAAAATGGTGTATGTTTGATAAAAGCACATAATAGTCAGATTTGGATGGTAATTGGTTCTCATGGGGACGATTTTCAACATTTACAGGGGTTAGTCTGTGATTTTATTGCCATCCGAATCCAGAATGTCAGTGTTTTTCTCCCACCATCCCGGTAAAAATCCCCGGCCGAATTAATAAGGTCATGTGGTAATTTAATTGCTGTCCGAATCCACATCTCTGTGCTGTTAAGAACAAAAAGACCAGAAAGCATGTAAACATTTGAAATGGGTCATTATTATGGCAGTAACAGGTATACAATACAACTTTAAAATATGTATAGCCCTACAAGTACATACATAAAAATGTAAACCAAGCAGCTTTGTTTACCTCATGTAAATAAGAGGTTGCAATGCATTTATGCTAATCTCCAAATTTTTAATGACACCCATCATTTTGAGAAATAAAATTTAAGAAAACTATTTTAACTGTAGTGGGTCTATTTTCCTATTTTTAAACCAGAGATTTAAATAAATAATGAATAGTATATTACATTTAAATTAATTTTTTATTCCAAGCATATGACATTTTATTTATTTATAGCAGACAACCATGTAATTGGCCATGTCAGCAGTGCATTTCTAGGTTCATATGATCACACATCTTGCTTCTCCACTGTGAAAAAAGCATCAAATCCATGAGTAAATACATTTTTACATATGTTCACATGAGAAACAATTACCATCTGATAGGTCTTATGTCACAGAGTTGACTTGTGTTATTTTTGTGAGTTGACTTGTGTTAAATGCAAAAGATCCCAGTGTCAATCTACAGTATGTGCAACCACTTAATGTTCTCATAGTGTATTGCAGTTGCACTTGTAATGTAAAAAGTAGCCAAAATAGTTGTTTTTTTTTCTTCTCCGTGCTGTTAATGGTGTTTAATTCAATTCTCATAGTGTATTGCAGTGGCACTTGTAATGTAAAAAGTAGCCAAAATAGTTAATTTTTTTTTTCTTCTCCATGCTGTTAATGGTGTTTAATTCAATGTCAATTCATTTGTTTGTGTAAGAACAAAATGAAAGAAATGTTGATTGAAAATAATCAGTTTACAGGTCCAATATTACAATAAAATAATCAAGTATAATTATGACTTCTTTCCATTTTTAAACAATTACAAACAAATCCAGAGAATTAAATGCATGTATAATCCACAGGAACATTTCACAACAAAAAGGTATAGCAGGTGTATCATTAAACTGCTGTAGTTTGAATGTGCTCCCTTTAAACCAGGCCATAGGTTAGCTTACCAGATATCTTCTCAAAGTCTCCAGACGTGTTTGCAACGTCTTCCTGCATTTGAAATGCATAAAGAATCTGGTTTCAATTTACACTGATAGTCATGAAAAAATAAGAATTTAATTTTTAAAAATTAAAACAAATGTATTTTACCTGAAGGGTTTAGTTTAGGATATTGAATCATGAACATCTTCATTTTCATATATTTCCTGGACCACTTTATTTTGTGGAGCAAACTTGCATACCAGGAACATTACATTACTGACCAGCTCACTGCACAGCATCTGAAATGTAGCAATGTAAACAAACATAATTACTAGTAAAATCATAAGATCAGATTTTCCTCAAATGTGACAGTTTCTTAAATGACACGTAATACATCCTTAAACACTGCCATTCCTAGAGCCTACTATACTCCGGCCTCGGCTACAACTACAGTGATTGAGGGCAGATTAGAGTAGACGTTTGAGGGACAGCCGATGAAGTCCATAGGCTGGCATTATGCAAACAAACCTAACAGGTAATTGCTAGCAGGAAGTGAGACTGGAGTTTCTGACACTCACTTCAGCACAGCAGTTCAGAATCAATTCTTACTTTTAGGTGACAAAACTTTATTTGTCATGAAATTTGATCTTTAAACTTTTGCAGACCTTTTACATTTACAAACAGCTATTTTACAATGCATGAAAAGTAATATTTGGGGGGAAAAAATAATATGGGCACTTCAAATATCAACAAGATTCTCAACTAAATCTAGAGCAACTTAAAAAGAAAGTCCAGAGATTCCCTTACTCCAAGTATGGACCAATGATGGCTCCTGCTTTTTCAAGAATGTTATTCTGCAAAGATCTACTATGCTCAGTAAGATTTTATTTTGAACAGACAGTAGTGCAAATTACAATTTTTTTTCCATCTAGATGTGAAAATACTAAATACTATTACATGTTAGATATATGTAATCTGTTTTGTTTTCATTGTGAGTGTACACAAATAAAAGCAGACATATATACAGTGATTATTAATAAGACAATATGTGTTTAAAGTTGATTCTGCTGGTATAAGGAAACAGTTGAAGTGATCGCGCACGCACGCACACACACATATACACACACACACACACAAAACACATCGGTTCCAGCATTGCTAACTTGACAACGCAGTTGGTACTTTATCAAAATAAAATTCATTGAGCCAAACATCAGCGCGCGCGCCTCTGTGTCACCGTTGGAACGCGACTGAAGTACAAAGCCTATCATTTACTTAATAAATTATAGTTTCGCATTCAGATATGTTACATCGCAAATAAGGAAATATTATGCAATATTTGGGTTTGTGCCGAATGAGAGAGGTAACGTTAGGATACTCGAGCACAAAGCTCCATTTCGCAAACAGTTGAGTGCGCAAGCCTTTAAAGTATACTCCCTTGTCAGTAAACGTGAGAGACGCGTTCAGAATCAGCACATAGTCACTGTCTCGGGGGCTTTGTTTTCAAGTGCGCAGCTCATGGCATTCGCTGTTCTTCTGCTGGCGGTTATCAAACAGCGCTGCATTACTGCGGGCGCCCCCTTCTGGATTGGGGGTGAATTGCCTGTATTTGTCGTGAGGCCTCATGCACCGAACCGAGACGAATACATGTACCGTGCCACCCCTAGTAGTTACCAGTGCACACTGGCGCCGCCAGGGGGTGGCCAGGGGTGGCCGTGGCCACCCCTGGCCGACTCCTGGCCACCCCACTGGCCAGTATAAATTTTAGTAAGCCGCTCTAGACCTTCGATCGCACACAGTAGCCAGCCCTCTCCCCGCCCCTCCGTCCATGCCGCTGTTGCGCGCTCAGACAGCAACAGCTCAGCGCGTGCCCGTCGGTCAACAATTTCAAAAGAAGTTAACTCTTTCAACGCCATTGACGAGATATCTCGTCAATTAAGAGACAACGCTTCCCCGCCATTGACGAGTTTTTACTGCAATCCGTGTTCTAGGTGTATTAGGGTAAGGAAAGCCCTAGCGCATGTCCTGAATGAGTTACGGGACTTCCGGGTCTTTAGGGTGCGAATAGAAGACGATCGGCATGCATGTAGGGTCAGAGAAAATGTAGATCATATATAGATCATAGTAGAACATGCTTTGACCATTTTGAATCTGATCGGGACGATGTAGTCAGTGAGAGAGATACATTTACAGACACAGAGACATCTGTAGTTATAACCGATCCATCGATCTGAATAGGGGTGTGTGTGTGTGTGTGTGTGTGTGTGTGTGTGTGTGTGTGTGTGTGTGTGTGTGTGTGTGTGGGCTCTATCTATCTATCATCTATCTATCTATCTATCTATCTATCTATCTGCATGTATGTAGCCTGTGTGTGTGTGTGTGTGTGTGTGTGTGTGTGTGTGTATAATTATATGTATGTGTGTGTGTGTGTGTGTGTGTGTGTCTGTTTGATCTGTTTATTGAATGCAATTTAAATTATTCATATAATTATTTACAGGTGAAAGAATATGACATCTGAATGTATTTTGCATGAAAATGCACTACTTTGATAAAAATGCATTTTTCTCAGTTTTTTGTCCAAAATGTTGTATTTTTGATGGTACCCACCCACCTGTATTCAAATGGTCATAAAACATGAACACATGAAGATAGAATAAAATAGTTTTTTTGTTTGTTTAAAAGCAGAGACTTGGTTCTTTATTTTGATATATAATATGTTCTTATATTCATAGCAGAAAATATTCTGAGGGCCGTCAAAGTTAGGTGAAAATCATCAAAAACGCTGGCGGTGGCTGGCAACTTTTTTAAAAAATGCTGGCGGTGAAAGAGTTAAGAAAGAAGACGAAGAAGACTGATAGTGTCTGATAGTGTTTTCTACAGGCCAGTTTACTACAACAGTAGAATAAAATTCAGAAATTATGGTTTATAGTTTTGGTGTGCCACCCCAAGATTTTAAGTGGCCCCATCTGGCCACCCCTATGAAAAATTTCTGGAGGCGCCACTGCCAGTGCATATTGAATAAGATAACAAATATACAGTACACTTTAGTTTTTGGTAAACCAACTGCACTTTATTGCAGTAGTTCTACCATACTACTCTCTATACATCTACTAAGAAATACTACTAGAAAACATAGAGCTTATAACATGGAAAAAGTACCCTAGCAAAAGTCAATAAAGTTGTACAAATATGAATTGTAATAGAAACCAATTATTTTTCTTTTTTTAAATTTACCTCATCAGAAAGCTGCTGATACAAATAATATATAGCCTATATATTAAAGTATGGGTACGGAGCATTATTATTATTATTATTATTTGCTGGCAAGTTATATTCAACAAATCAGTTATAATCATTTTTTCTAAGACTACTGTATTTTCAGCTACATACAGTTTAAACCAGGAGTGCCCAGTCCTGTTCCTGGAGATCTACCTTCCTGCAGAGTTCAGCTCCAATCCTGATCAAACACATCTGTCTGTAAAGTGCTCTTGAAGAGCTTAATTAGCTGGTTCTTGTTTGTTTGATTAAAGCCTGAAACACACTGCACGATTTTAGGCTGTCTCAGACGAAAGACCGCCTTCGTGAAGCTTTTGCGGTGATTTCTGATTGGCCACAATTGTTTCACGATGCCAATCTTTCGTCTGGGACAGCCGAAAATCATGCAGTGTGTTTAGGGCATATGGCTGAAGCTGAACTTTGCAGGAAGGTAGATCTCTAGGAACAGGATCAGTTTAAACCAAGGGTCTTAAAATTGTTCCTTGAGTCTCTCAAGGTAATCTAAGGAAAACAAGGAATAAGGAAAACTTTCAAAATGTGCAATGCTGTCAACTGGGGAGACTCCAGGAAAAAAATAAAATAAATAAATAAAACAGAATGTTTGAGGTGGTTTTTGGCTTGTGTGATTAAGAGTAAGAGATGGAAATGCAATTTCTGCATAAATTCCTCTATGCACATCAAAAAAGTCATTTTGTGCGACAACTTTGTGCGACAGGGCGGCATAACCTGACTAGCCAGCAGACCAATCTTATTGTACAGCATCTGAAATGTAGTTAAGGTCATTCTTAAATGCCCAAGCAAAGTATAGTCATACAGAAATACTTTGATGAATGTAGCGAATTGTACACTAAAAGTAAAAGTGATATGAACCTGATGAGTACTCCTGCCCTGAGAGCAGTGCATAGTTCAGTAAAAATAACAGTAATATGAATATTGAGTACTCCTTCCCTGAGAGCAGCGCATAGTTCAGTAAAAATAACAGTAATATGAATATTGAGTACTCCTGCCCTGAGAGCAGCGCATAGTTCAGTAAAAATAACAGTAATATGAATATTGAGTACTCCTGCCCTGAGAGCAGCGCATATTACACTAACAATAACAGTAACACTGACCTATTGAGTACTCCTGCCCTGAGAGCAGCGCAAAGTTCAGTAAAAATAATAGTAATATGGACCTATTGAATACTCCTGCCCTGAGAGCAGGGCATAGTTCAGTAAAAATAATAATAATACGGACCTATTGAATTCTCCTGCCCTGAGAGCAGGGACGTGTAGAGAGTTCCTCAGGGGCAGGGGCTCAAATGTAAAAAAAAAGGCAATATGAGGGGAAAAAAATTATAGGTCAAAAGATTGGATACATTACCATTTTATATTTTTACAAGAAGTCACTTATAGTCAACAAGCCTGCATTTATTTGATCAAAATTTTACTTATTTACTTAATGCATTTTATGCAATGCTGATTTATTAGCAATGTTGAAAACCTGTGATACTTTTTTCAGGATTCTTTGATGAATAAAAAGTTAAAGGGGTCATATAATGCCATTTTTGTACAAGCTAATATGATTCTTTAGTGTCTAAATTGAAAGTTTGTAATATACTTTAATTAAAAATTCTCATTAGTATTGTAAGAAAACACTCATTTTACCTGCTCAAAAACAGCCTCTGTTTTCAGCACACCGTTTTAGTGCGTGTGTTTTTAAATGCTAGTGAGCTTTGCTCGCCCCGCCCCTCTGTTCTGTGGGGCGTTTTTGACACAACACACGTGGAGTGTTGCCTTGACAACAGTTGAGGGTATATTTTGAAGAATGGCAGTAAATATGTGATCAGATAACATAACTTATTCTGGCATAATATTGAAAAACATCAATTAGAGTATTTATAGTCTTGGATCATATGCATTTGCAGGATGTAAACAGCATTTTGCAGCTATTGTGTTACCATTAATTTTCATGCAGTTATAACTGTTTTTTATTTATTTAAATTTTTTACATTACTTCTTAACAGACACCGTTATAAACCATCTACAAAAGTAAGCTTAGTGTAGTGTTATCATGTTAACTTTAATACCTGCGTACACAGTTTGTAATAACACAATAACCATAACGTTTTTAACATGTATAACATGTTTATACTGTGAGATTAATTTATTTTATTTCATATTTATAACAGTAACAATGTGGAATATACTATTTTCCACAAGTTTAACCCTTTAACTATCGACTGACAGCCACCGTTTGTCATTACATGTTTTAAATAACGTTATCCAGGTCTGAACCTAAAGTAATCTTGACAGACTATATATATATATATATATATATATATATATGTATATATGTTTTTATTTATTTATCTATTTTAAATATTATACAGAACGACTGTAATTTATTAATTTGTATTATTTCGTAAGACGAGTCGATGAGCTACCTTACTTTGAAAATCAATAAAACCAGCCATTCATTCTATTTGGACAGAATAATAAATAAATAATAATTCATGAGATTACTAATGATGCATTTTTGATATGTCTATGTTAATAATTATTGTAATGTGATTATGGTTCTCATTATTAATTTATTTATGTTTTTCTATTCATAACTAATGTAACACACCCTGTTTTATTGACTACAAATTGTTCTATATAAAAAAATCTTTTCATAATAACTAATAATAATTTATTTATTTTTTTTTATTTTTTTTTTTTAATCAGTTACAAGTTATTTAAAATTTGTTTCTTAGAATTGTCGTTCATATTTTATCTCTCTCTCCCTAAACCTGTTATTCTAGATGAGGAAACCGAAAACGTAGACAATGTAGAGCTCTGGTCAAACACGCAAGTGAGAGCTTGGGACGGTGTGATGTTTAGCAACGAACGTGATGACGACGAGGGTAAGACTGTGAGGAGTCAGACTTCGGACGCTTCATTTATCAGGGAGCTTGACGAGGAGCAGAGACTGGCTGCTTCCTCGTCAACGCCTTTGACGAGGAAGCAGCGTCGATCGTGGATGCTGATGAAGAAACGGTTGGTGATGAACTCAGGGCCGCTAGTCAGAGGCACGAAGGATTGCTTCATGAAATAATTAATAAATTGAATGATATCGAGCAATCTACGAATACGAATCAAATCGATGATGTGGTGAACAGCTTACGCCATCTGCAATCAACGGTTTGCGAAAACTTTGCAACGGTTCATGATACGCTCAGGGAGACGTTACGTGAGAGAAGGCTTTTGGTCGAGCTCATAGCCAATCTAAATCATTTTATAATGAGAAGATAACTGTACTATAATGCCGGTGATTTTAATGATGTAAATAACGGCTATATCAGTTTTTTGACTATATTTACTATAATTATATCTCCATCTAGTTATTTTTATGTTATTCGTAGACACATCCATTATTAACGGTTTATGGTTTGAATTGTTTATGTCTGTAATGATTTTACTACCTTTGTCTGTAATCAGTTTGATGTTAATTGTTTAATTTTTGTCATTTTTTTTATTAACTTTTAATTTTTTTTTGTGTTTTTTTAAATGAATACCGAGGATGTACACGATGGTCAATCAGACCATTCTCTTTCTGACACGCTACAGAGTATAATTGATTTGCAAATTCAAAATGCTCCTGATAATATGACTCTGTGCGACAGATTACAACGAATGATAAGCTCACATCCCTGTACGATAGGTCCCTTTCCTGATTACGCTAAGCAAAATGTTCATGATTTACACCAAATAGAAATGGAGCAGAACCTAAATTTTAATTTGTGTGATCTGTTGCAGACCATACTAGACGAACACAACCAACACTTATGCCAAACCGTTGCTCAAAACGGCGGTGCATTAACCGAATCCTCCTCCTCCTCCTCCTCCTCCTCCTCTACACCTGCAACCATCAAATAGCGGACCAGTACCCCTTCCCGTCGCGTCGACGCCACGATACGTAACGGCGGTACCGTAAACGGATTCCGTGTTTCACCACGCCCCCGTTTTAACAGCTTAGATTTACGCAGGACTATGAATATGAGGGATATAATGTCTACAGATTTAGCAACCTATCCTACTTCCTTGCACAAAGCCATGGACAAAATAGTGTAATTTGCCAGACAGGTCGGAGGTGACGCCAGCGTAATCAGTTTGGTTATGACGGCCCCTAGCTTGAATTCGTCCGTTAATGCCGTTTTAACCCCCGGTAACAATTATGACATTAATCTATTTACAGAGCAAATCAAAAAAATTATACAGAGCAATGAAAGGTTGATGAGCGATGATGCTTTGAGATTGAAGCCAGCGTAGCCATGAACAGACGAGGAGGTGGTCGTTGTAAACTCGTAGACTTGGCTTTGGGTCAAGTGATCAAAAGAAAAAAGATGAGTTTATTCTGCCCAGTAAATAGATTTAATAAATTATGTCTAGCTATCTGTCTGGCGCGTTTTCTCGATCCTCAATTACCCGAGAGCGAATTGGAAAGTCGTGCTAATGATATCCAAAACAACGCCGGGTTCGCTATCCAAGACCCGATAGCTCTTCACGACATAGCTAGATTTGAAAATCTGCTAGACGTCAAAATCGTTGTTTTTTACAGGGCGAGCAATGGGGGTTAGAAACATTCAAAAATCAGGAGAAGCCCCACCTCAAAACGGTCTGTCTTTACTTGTAGGATGAACATTACTATATGATATTGAATCTGACTGCGTTCATCGGTATGAAGTATGTATGCCATTTCTGCTTTAAAGGGTACTCAAACCGCAGCAATCACCATTGCAGACACATCTGCAACGTCTGTTTCGACCCCGATTGCTACAAGTATCCAAAACGTTCACTCCACCGATTGCCTACGCTATTGTAAATCGAGCTACTGCTACGATATGCATAAAAAGATACCCCCTGGTCGGAAAAAAATACCATGTGATGTTATAAAGTATTGCAAACTGTGTAACAGACGATATGAAATTACGAGTCGCGGCGAAAAACCGCATGTATGCGCTCTGAAAGATTATTTGTTTTTAATTAACTTTAGTCAAATGTATTTGAATCAACTATAGCCAGCTGTATGAACTGTTCTAAAGTGTGAACCAAATGGCCCATATAATTAGCTTAAAAGTGTGAACCAAATGGCCCATCCTGTCAGGACATCATAAGGTTACACTATCATTGGCTCTCCATGGGGTGTTATTGTATACAGGTATAAAGGTCTGGTCTCACAGACAGTATTTTGGTTAAGATTGTTTACCTTCAATAAATTCTTCTCCCTACAAGAACTTTGGTCAAGCTTACTTATTTTATGTATTAGAGAAATCTAGTACATTGGCGAGCCACCCAAATTACTGCTCAACCAAATACAGCAAAATCTAACAGCTCCCATCCGTTGTGTTCATTGCCGTGAGGATCTACCTGGCCAAGGGGTACATCAATGCTTCATACAACCCCAAGCCCCCAAGGGCCATAGCGAAAAATATATCTATTATGATTTTGAAACGCGTTATGAAAACGGCAAGCACGTCGCTAATTTCGTCTGTGCGATCATTTTTAAAGGGAAGAAATTTGTGGCGGAAGGCCCTGACTGCATAGAAAGTCTAATCACCCGTTTCAGACGGCCTCGATACAAAGGGTACTGTTTCATAGCCCATTACGCATCCAGATTCGACTTCTTCCTAATTTTGGAGTATTTTTGCAAAGCGGGGCTCACGATTGACATCATCATGGAAGGATGTAAATTAATCTTCATGTACGACGATGCCTTCGACCATTGATAGCTATTCCTTCATTCCTATGGCCCTCTCCAAGACCCCTGCAGCTTTAAACCTGACAACAACGGAAAAAGGGTACTTTCCCCATCATTTCAACAGGGTTGAAAATGAGAAATATGTGGGATCCTACCCCGACAAAATTTTTTACGGGTATGAAAACATGAGCGATAAAGACCAGGCAAAGTTTAATGCCTGGTACAGAATGGTGTCGGGAAAAGTCTTTCGCTGCAAGGACAAGCTGCGTGAGTACGGTGTGAACGACATCGTCTTATTACGCGAAGCTTGCAAGAAATACAGAGAAGCATTCATACAGTGTAGCGAGATCGATCCGTTCAGCTTTACAACACTTGCTAGCTGTTGTATGGGTGTCTTCAAGACACGTTATCTCGCCAGAGAAACTTTGGCCTTGACACATGATAAAGCGTCTGCCAGAATAAGACTTACTCAAACGTTTCGATCCAATGGTTGGAATACGTGAAAAAGCCCCGAAACGTCGACATTCACCATGCTCTAAACCACGGCGAAATGCAAATCGGACGCTACTTTTTAGACGGGTACTACAAACAGAACGGAATGAGGTACGGTTTAGAATTTAACGGCTGTGTCCATCACGGTTGCGAACGCTGTTACGACCCCAACCAAACGCATCCCTTGTCACGTGTACCCTACAGCAAACTCAGGAGACAGTTTGACGACAAAGTGGATATTCTGCAAAATCTAGGGACGGCGACTGGATACTCCCTCTGGGTGATCATTTGGGGGAGCTGACGGATGAAATAGGGGACGACGATTACATCGCAGAGTTCGCCTCTACTGGACCCAAATCTTACGGCTATCGCACCGCTAAAGGAAAAGTGTGCATGAAGGCTAAAGGTATAACTCTGAACGCTAAAAATTCCCAAGCCATCCGCTTAGACACCCTGATTGGTCTGATTACGCGATACATTCGGGCTCGTTCTGAAAACATCGTGAGGGATTAAAAGCGCCTCACATTGCACAACAAGACAGTCGACAAAAGGTTCAGAGTGGTGTACAATAAGCGTAGACTTTTACCCGATTTCAACACTCTTCCTTATGGCTACTGATTCGATGATGCATAGAGGGGTTCGAAATGTCTCCGAATTTGACTTTCGACTTATTCATCCATTTTCAGCGGTGATCAGCGGCCCTAGCAACAGCGGGAAAACCTATTTTGTAAAGCGAATGATGGAAAACGGCTGAAATACAATTTCTACAAAATTGAAAACATTGTATATATTTACAATTGTTGGCAACCTCTGTATGATGAATTGCTTAAATTGTATGACATTAAATTTGTTGAAGGAATACCCGAGCCTCTGAATGATGATCATTTACTCCCCGCTGACAAAGCTAATCTTCTGATTTTGGATGACATGATGAGCGAGGCAAGCGGTAATGCTCAAGTCCAAAAAGTCTTCACGCAGTATGTACATCATCGTAATCTTAGCGCTATTTATATTGTACAGAATTTATTTGCGCAAGGTAAATCGAGCAGAACCATCAGTTTGAACACCAATTATTTAATCTTGTTTAAAAATCCCTGCGACGCTAATCAAGTCATGACGCTCGCTCGACAGATGTACCCTAATAATGCGAAATACTTTATGGAGTGTTATCAAGACGCCACCAGTCAACCTTACGGCTATCTCATGATAGACTATAAAGCGAAAACGCCTGAGCAGTATCGCCTCAGAACGGGGCTGCTGAAAAGATGTATCTCGTCCCCCAAAACCAGTTGGAAAAGTTACAATCAGGGTCCTCTCGTGAGACCATTCAGCAGGTTGTAGAGAACGATCTGGATACGGCCATTAGAAATATTGGTCCCACTTTATATTAGGTGGCCTTAACTACTATGCACTTACATTTAAATGAATCATTTGGTACAATGCACTTATTGTGTACATACATGTTCTTACATTGTACTTATATTGTTAATAATACCTTTATGTAATTACATCTGTAATTCATTTCTGTAATTACATTTATAATTACACCATTGACCCATCCCTTACACCTTAACCCACCCTTAAACCTACCCATACCACCAAACCTGTCCCTAACCTTACCCGTATCCCACCTCAATAGCAGCAAAAGTGTTTTGCAATACAATATGAACACAATAAGTACATTGTACTTATTTTTTGATTTAAGTACAGAGTAGTTAAGGCCACCTAATATAAAGTGTGACCGAAATATTTTACTGAGGACTGATTTAGATCAACGTGAAAAGGCCAAACTTTACTCGAGCATCCTAACCAGGTTTTTAACGATCGTTAAAGAAGGCGATCGTGCGAGTAGCGTTTTAACGCTATCATTACCGCATCACGAAGACGATCATCCCACCACCGTTACCGCTGAAAACGATGGGGGTACGGAAGCCGTTGTAGACAAAGTTCTGAAGAACATGCCGCTACGAAGTGTGAAAAACAGTCAATACATATTAGACAAAATGTCTAAAGCTAAAGGACTCAGCTCATGGAACGAATCGGGCGAATTTGTGTTTAATGGTAAAGCCGTACCGGGTTCGCATATGCTCGATTTATTAAAAAATGTT